>OAMR01000081.1:2766614-2837593 GCA_900205405.1 Echinochloa crus-galli | reverse complement strand
TTCCATGCATGAAGAGAGAGATTTGATGTGATTTGATGTGATAGGTGGATAGTGAAGTTTGGAGAGAGAATTTTTAGGTCTTTGATGGAACTAAACACAGCCAAATTGTTTAGCACATTGGCACTGTTTGAAACTTGGAAGTGTGACTTGTACTTTGTGTGGAACCATAGTACGTCTTATCAAATATTCAAATTGTTTAATTACCTCCACTAACGCTAATTTATATTCCGATGGCCAAAGCTTAAGAGGTCAGTTGGATAGTACTCTTTTCTTAAAAAAAACAACTGCTGCTACCGGTCAGAGGAGGGAGCAAACGAAGACGTGCCAGCCATCCCCAGCATCTGGCACAGCCCGGGGCCAGGCCACGCATGTCTGTCCCATTTCCGGCTCTGTTGTGTTGGTCCCCTTTGGGCAGCAACGACCTTTTTTTTTTCTGAAGGAATGGCAGCAACGACCTGTCCTGTGGAGGAGGGGGAATTGGGAGGCGGTCGGAAACAGGCTGGTGGTGCCGGGTTTGGACAGGCAGGGCACGTTCACAGCTTGCCACCAAGGTTCCTCTATCCACTTCCAAATTAGTGCCCACGATGCAGGGGGACGAGGCACGCGAATCAGCGGCGAAATAAAACTCGCCTCCTTTTCGTTCTTCCCTTGGTTTTATCTGATTTTTTCTGACAGGATAAAAGCAATGCCGTTGTTTTCCCGCCTGTATTTTGAAGAAGAAATGGTGGCACTGTCAGGAACGGGAAGCATACAGCGGAGCAGACTGGGTGCGCCGACACAGAGAGAATTGCTGTTTCAAATTGTATAGTTAACTTTATTCTATTCTAAATCAAATTTTATTTAATTTTAATGAAATTTATTGAGAAAAACACCAACATGTATAATATTAAATTTGTTTTATAAATCCACCATGAAATATATTTTGGTAGTGCATTTATTTAGTATTATACTACTAGTATTTTTAGAGACTAATGGATGTTAGATAAATTTAACTTGGACAAAGCTAAGATAAGCTATAATTTGAAATGGGTTGACAATAATCAGGATAAGGACCGGTGGTCGTTGGACTGGCTGTATATTTTTAGTTTCTTAATATATGCAGAAAGGAGCTCAAGTAGGAATAACGCAGCACCGCTACTTTTATAGTTGATGGTACTGGCGCACTATATCCTTTTAATTGTTTGCACGTCTCGATTAAGAGTAAATAGTTACAAATTCGTCTGCAAAAGTGGGGAAAATGCACTCATAGTCCCGTGGAATATAAGCTCATGACCATATATATAAATTTCCAAGAAATCGCATCGCAAAAGAGAAATCTAAGGCTAGATGCTGCGCCCTAGCTCTTGGAGATAATCGACCTCTAGTTAATCAAGTAAATCATAATCACTGTATATTTCATCCATCCTCAAACATAGTGTGTTGATGGGTTCAAATTTTATATCCAAATACATGGTATTCTAGGAACATTTAAACCACTGTATTTTTTTAGAGCTAGTATGATTAGTTTAGTTGATTGTGGAATTACTACAAATTGACTCATTATATACAACTGTCCATTGAAACACCAGATAACATGACTCCTCATGTAATAACTCAAGAGCACATATTTTTTGTTAGTCTCTCTAATTCATTTCTAAATCTCAAGAATGCCATATATCACAAAAAAAGAGTGTTTTAGACATGAAGACATACGCTACATTTAACCCCCAAATACTGCTATAATAAAACATATGCAGAACAGAGTTTATACATTTTAAATCACGAATCTACTTACACAAAAGATTTAGCCATATTAGCGTCAAAGTTCAGTATTTCGTGGCCAAACCTTTAACACATGTTGCTTACACATACTATCCCAAAACATCAGCATTTTGTAACCGTGGTGCTAGAGATCGAGTGCGAATACTACGGCAAAGTATCGGAAGACAAGCAGCTTCATTGACATTTCATTTTGATTTTCCTAATAACAAAGTCGCTGCTCTGTACATTCCTCTCGCTTTCGTCCTGCTCTGTACAAAGTCGCTGGGGTTGGAATTTGGAAACAGGCGAGGCGGATGACGGGTTCGGACAAGCAGGGCATGTTCACTGCTGCAACGAAGATTCCTTTATCCACTTCTATACTACCGGAGCATTGTTTTTTCCCCTGTTCTCACTCTGTCTGGAGGATTGTTTATATTCAGATACAACGAGCATGCGGATCAGGAGCGAAATAAACTATGCGAACCAGGGGCGAAATAAACTAGGACTCCTTGATTTCATTTGATTTTCCTGACAACGGGTAACAGCAGTGGCATTTGTTTTCTTCTCTTTTCTTTTGGGAATACATAAAACAGTGGCCTTGTCAGGAACCGGGAGCAGCTATAGCGAAGCTGGCCGGGATATGTTGGGTCCGGTCAAACTAACCTGGATGCTCCGGTGGCCGTTGGATGGGAGAGCTTTCTTAATTTCAATCTCATGACATGGGATGCCCTCCCAATTTTTGCTATCGAATCTCGTCCCAAATTTGGGGACCATTTGATTTTCCTGCTTTGACAAATCAGGTACTCATCAGTAGTTATGTTGAAAAAGAGCTCGGATGCAACATTTCAGCCCTACATTTTTCTTATATCTTTTTGTGCTGCAATGTTCCCTAATGATAATCATGGAGCATATCATATACTCCGTATATAGCATCGCACTTGTGGCCTGCAAGAATGCACTTTTTTTTTTAGGAAATGCAAGAATGCACTTTAACCATAATCTTTGCTTTATTTATTTATCTGTGGGACTAGCAAAATCATTTTCTTCATATTTATCAGATATGGTCGCATCATCACCGAATCAGTTATGAGAAAGAAGATGACAAGAAAAAGGAAGAAGTGACCAATGCTGCTGCTCTTGGAGAGAACCTACCCTTGATTAATCCAGGCAGTGGGTGTGTTTAGTTCTAAAAAGAGGAAGGAAAAGTTTGGTGAAAATGTCACATTCGACACTATAGTGTACTGTAACATTTTTTTGTTTGTTTGCGGTAAACATTGTCCTATCATGACCTAAGTAGGCTCAAAAGATTCGGCTCGTCGTGTACATCAAAACCATGTAATTAGTTTTTTTTATTTACCCACGTTTAGTGTTACATGCATGAGGAGAGAGATTAGATGTGATAGGTGGATAGTGAAGTTTGGAAAGAGAATTTTAGAAAGACCATGTTTGGATCCCTAGTGTTAGTGTTAGTGGTAGTCCTTTAACATCTCCAACTAACACGTAACAAACTAACACTATCTATTTTTGAATTCATGTGTTAGTTTGCACTTTTTTGGATCCTTGGGAGAGAGGGGGAAAAAGTGGAGTGATTCTTGTGGGCCTCACCGAACTAACACCAATTGCCACCTCTTGAAGGAGTTAGTTTTTTAGGGGGTGTTAGTCCCAACTAACACCAAAGTAACACTCATGTTTGGATCCAAAGTGTTAGTTTGGTGTTAGTTTGCTCCGAACTAAGCCCTTGTTTAGATGTTAGAATTGGGAGGGAGAATTTGGGAGTATGATGTCACTTCGTAATCATTGCACCACTGTAGCATTTCGTTTGTATTTGTGAAAAATTGTCCAAAAATTGATTAATTAGGCTCAAAATGTTCGTCTCGCAGAGCACAACAAAACTGTGTAATTAGTTTTTGATTTCATCTACATTTAGTACTCCATGCATGTTATGACATTTTGATGTGATGGGAAATCTTCTTTTTGTATAGTAAATTTGGGAGTAGAATTTGGGATCTGAACAAGGCCTAACACTAACATATGATCCAAATATGGCCAAAGTTTGATTTGATAGGAACTAAAGTATATAGGAAGATGACAGGAAGATGAGAGGAAGGAAGGATTTTTTTTTAATTTTAACCAAATTTTTAAGATATTTTTAAAAATAACCCGTGCCAGACTTTATTTGTACCCCGTGATCCTTTTGGTCACGCCAGGAGAGGCGGCGCGACCAAACACCACTGTCACGCCACAAGCGGTGGCGCGACAGGGCTGCCACCGTGGCACGGGGAGCGGGCGGCCGCCACGCTGGCGCTGGCCTCATGACGGTGGTGCTTAGTTGGATTAGTAGTTCTATTTTGTTAAATTAGTCCTATGGTTGCTCCCCTGCTATTTGTATGGACCGTGTAGTCCACTTTGTTCGTAAGGTATTTGTATGGACCGTGTAGTCCTCTTTGTTCGTATGATATTTGTATGGACGTTGTCTTGGACCTAGTATGGTATTTGTAGGACCTTGTATGGTTCATTGTGAAGAATAGATATGGTTCATGGAAAAGCCTATGCTCTGAAAAAATGCGAAGGTTACTCTGAAAAGCCTGTGTCCTCTTACAAAAAAAGCGCAGAAAAAGTAGAGCACAAAAATTTCAGTAAAAAGATGAGGCAGGTCCTGTCGCGCCACCTTGCTGGCGCGACGGTAGCACTTGCCGCGCCAGGAAAGGTGGCGCGACAGGACCTGCCTCATCTCGAACTTAAGTAAAAGAAGAGGCAGGTTCTGTCGCGCCACCTTGATTGGCGCGACAAGGCGCTACTGTCGCGCCGCGCGCCTTGGCGCGACAAGACAAGGTTGTCGCGCCGAGCAAACCCGGCAACCAGGAGCAAACCACGGCAAAATGAAATCGACCGCGAAAGCGGCGCGACAAAAGAGCCCTGTCGCGCCACGACTCTCGCGCGACAAGCTGCCTGTCGCGCCAAGGTCGTTGGCGCGACAAGGACGCTCTGTAGCGCCAGCCAGCGTGGCGCGACAGATGCTAACCAGGGCAAAACCCCAACGCGCCAAGCTGTGTTTCTGCTGTTTTTGCAGCGTTTTTTCAGCGAGTTTCGACAAAGCGTTTGGACAGATTGTAACACGACGATTTTAGCTTTTTTGACCGAGGTTTTCTGCGTTTTTTGCACCGAGTTAGGGCAGGGAGTTATTTCATGTCCATACATAGACTTAGACTTTTGACCAAGAAGGTTTAACACACAAACTTAGTCCACACATGAAACATAGTTCCCACAAACGTGAAGGTTTACCACACAATTGTCATACATAAGTTTTCACAAATGCTCACACACATAGTTGTCCCAAATGCACAACGAAGGTACTACGAAAGATAACATCAACGGCGACGGCGGCGTTGTTGATCCGGCGGGCTGAAGACGTCAGGTGGGCGGCGGTCCCTCCCGGGCTCGGTCGGCAAGAGGTTGCCACTAGCAAGGTCCGTACGGTCCGGAGTACGGCGGCGGCGTGTGCGGACTGGACGCTCCGTGGGAGTGGCCTGAAAAAAAAACAAGACGGAATTAGCTCAAATAATTTTTGCAACTATATTGTCAAAATTATGAAGGCTGAGTGGCACACCTGACTTGACTGTCCCTGTGTCTGTGTGCCTGGAGGTGCATCAAACATCCCCGCCATTTCGAGCTCATCATGAAATGTTGGGTCCAAGTCACTCGAGTCATTGTTCCCGTCACCTTCATCACTGGACGAAGGGGTGGCGGGGGCCTTGCCACGCGAGGCAGAAGCTGTGGCCGAGCGGGTCGCGACAGGACCTGCCTCATCTCGAACTTAAGTAAAAAGAAGAGGCAGGTTCTGTCGCGCCACCTTGATTGGCGCGACAAGGCGCTACTGTCGCGCCGCGCGTCTTGGCGCGACAAGACAAGGTTGTCGCGCCGAGCAAACCCGGCAACCAGGAGCAAACCACGGCAAAATGTAATCGACCGAGAAAGCGGCGCGACAAAAGAGCCCTGCCGCGCCAGGACACTCGGCGCGACAAGGACCTTGTCGCGCCAGGTACCTTGGCGCGGCAAGGTTGCTCTGTAGCGCCAGACAGCGTGGCGCGACAGAAGCCAACCAGGCCGAAACCCAGCGCACCAAGCTGGGTTTCTGCTGTTGTTGCTGCGTTTTTTCAGCGAGTTTCGACAAAGCGTTTGGACAGATTGTAACACGACGATTTTAGCTTTTTTGACCGAGGTTTTCTGCGTTTTTGCACCGAGTTAGGGCAGGGAGTTATTTCATGTCCATACATAGACTTAGACTTTTGACCAAGAAGGTTTAACACACAAACTTAGTCCACACATGAAACATAGTTCCCACAAACGTGAAGGTTTACCACACAATTGTCATACATAAGTTTTCACAAATGCTCACACACATAGTTGTCCCAAATGCACAACGAAGGTACTACGAAAGATAACATCAACGGCGACGGCGGCGTTGTTGATCCGGCGGGCTGAAGACGTCAGGTGGGCGGCGGTCCCTCCCGGGCTCGGTCGGCAAGAGGTTGCCACTAGCAAGGTCCGTACGGTCCGGAGTACGGCGGCGGCGTGTGCGGACTGGACGCTCCGTGGGAGTGGCCTGAAAAAAAACAAGACGGAATTAGCTCAAATAATTTTTGCAACTATATTGTCAAAATTATGAAGGCTGAGTGGCACACCTGACTTGACTGTCCCTGTGTCTGTGTGCCTGGAGGTGCATCAAACATACCCGCCATTTCGAGCTCATCATGAAATGTTGGGTCCAAGTCACTCGAGTCATTGTTCCCGTCACCTTCATCACTGGACGAAGGGGTGGCGGGGGCCTTGCCACGCGAGGCAGAAGCTGTGGCCGAGCGGGTCCTCGCCGCTGAGGCCGAGCGGGTCCTCGCCGAGCCTCCACCTCCGTGGTGGACGGGAGTACGACGGCTCGATCCGGAAGCAGTACCGGCAGCTCCTTGAACGTGTGCCACGTCCGGGGCGGTCATGCAGTTGAGCTTCATGGCCATACGACGGCAGCTCCGCCGTACTCTCTGCACAAAAAATCGAAGAATTAACAAATTTGTAGGTCCAAACGTTCAGAAAGGCGAATGTGCTCACTAACCTCAGCAAATTGACGCAGCGCACCACCGTTGTTGGCGGAGCTACTCGCATGGGACATGGCTACCCCGGCCTCATTTGCGAGCCTCGCTAGTTGTTGCGCCTGCACACATAGTTAGGACATGAGTTTTCAAAGCAAGCAAATAAATTGTTGGGGAGAGGGAGAAATTATAATCTTACCATGTACCTTGAATCCGAAGCACGCTCCGGCTGAGTACCAACCATTCCTTTACTGGCTCATTTAAATCCTTGATTAGGTCTTTCAGAGTGTCCTCAAATCCTTCAACCGTCTCCACAGCACACAATATTTTTAACTTGTCAATAACAGCGTGCTTCTTTTGTCGACGCCACATATTAGCGGCAAAATGCCTCATGCACCATCGATGGACAAGTGGTGGGTATCCATCCATGTGATCACCGGCACACTTGAGAAGTCCTGCATGCCGATCAGATATCATACACACTTGCCGTGATGGACCCAACACATGCCGGCGAACTAGAGCCATGAACCATGACCAGCTCTCATTGTTCTCGCTCTCGGCCAATGCAAAAGCAAGTGGGACCAGCTGGCTTTCAGGGTCTACTGCAACTGCCATCATCAATGTGCCCTTGTACTTCCCGGTCAAGAAAGTGCCATCGACAAGAATCACAGGACGACAATATTGAAAAGCAGTGGAGCACTGCGAGAAGCACCAGAATACCCTTTGTATGTTGCGCTTGTCGCGCCAGCCCGCCTGGCGCGACAAGCCTGCCGCGCCAAAGCATGTGGCGCGACAGAGCCTGTGCCAGCGTGGCAGCCCGACGCCCGCCCGGCCACGGTGGCAGGCCTGCCGCGCCACATGCTTCGGCGTGACAGAGTTGTTCTGTCGCGCCGGCGCTTGTGGCGTGACCAAAAGGGTCACCGGGTGTAAATAAGGTTGCGGACGGGTTTTTTTTAAAAAATATCTTAAAAAATCTGTTAAAATTAAAAAAAAATCGGAAGGAAGCAGATCAGATAACTCAAGTAATCGCCTGTCATTTTCCTCGCCCATCTGCAGCCAATTCAAAACAAGATTGCGATGCAAGCAACAGCGATATTTCTCGTCGACCTTGACCCAGCTTAAATGAATCCAGTAGAGAGGTTTCTGATTTCTGAAGGTGACGGCGATTGCATTGCAATTTCGCAATCAGCGGACGCTATTAGTATATTTAGCTTGCATTGTTTGTTGCTAGTTGCTCCCGTTCCTTGCCAATGGAGACGGCCGTGTCACCGCAACATCCACCGTCCGTGGCATGACCTCACGCCCAACTATGGTTGACCTTCTGGATGGCTGTACACGGCACTTGTACTTTTGCCATTTTCTTGGCTTGCCGCTCTAATTTAAATCCAGAAATTAGGTTCTTATATTAACGGTCGGCCAGATATATTTAATGTGTGAAACCTTTGATCCACGACTTAAACTTTGGTGGTTAAGATACTAATCTATAGTCTGCGTGCCTCATGGAGTCGTTCGTGGCTGCAAGATGCTCTATTATTCCTGTACTTTGGCTCACTTTAGGTCCTTTTGTCATTAGCCATCGTCATCAAGCTTTGCAAGTGGTAATCATGTGGATGTGCCTCATTGGATTAACTAACTAGCATGCTAAGCAAACGCCCATGCAATTTCAAGGTACCTTTTAACTCCATCTTTGGCGCGCGCAGTTCCTTGAAAACACCAGTCGTCCAATGCAAGTCCATATCCTTGACTATATAAGCACACCGGCTAAGAGCTAACTCCAACAGATCCTCCTTTCCCTTTCATATAGCAGTTTCTTGTTATATAGAAGAATTTCCTTTCATATTTTCAGGATATTGAGGACAAATGCTCCACCAAATCCCCTTCTTCCTTTCTATCTATCCTGACACATGGGTCCTACATGTTAGTGACTAAGTTATTTTCTTCCCTTCTCCATCTCCCATCTCTCTTTCTTCGCTTTGCTCATCGGCGCACGCAAGGCTGGGCCGCGCCTCGCAGCTCCTCGTCGGCGCGAGGTGTGGTCAGGGGCGTGTCGCACGTCGCGTGGGAGTCTCGCCGGCGTGGTGCCCAGCTGGCGGAGGTGCAGCCTCGCGTAGAGGACGCGCGGTCCCACAAGGCCGGTGTTGTGGCAGCACTCGCCTGTGCCTGGCAACGACGAGGCTCAAGCTCGCTGGCGGCGCCCACGACAAGGCAGCGACGGAGGCGGCCTTCGGTCCTTTCTCTACCTCGGTGCATTAGGACGTCGGCGGCGCGCCGGGAGCCCGGGCGGTGGCGCAACGGGTGCCCGGGCGGCAACGCGGTGGGTGGGGCATCGGCGGTGGGCTGGGTGTGGCGGGGCACGGAGCATCGATGTAGCGGCGACGCGCTGAGAGGGTAGGCAGCGGTGCGTCGGGTGCCCAGGCGGCCTCGTGCGCGTCCCGGGTGCCGTGCAACAGGAAAAGAGGAAAGGGGAGATGAATTGCCTCTGGAATACAATTGGATTAAAGGGGATTGAGAAAAATTTGTGGAGAAAGGGGAATTGAAAGGGATATGTTGGTTCTATGTTTTTTTTTTCCTCTAATCCTCTTTATTGACAACTATAGAAAAAGGGGATTGTTTTTCTTAATTTGTTGGAGTTGCTCTAACAATCTTAAAAATAACTAAAAACCTCACGAGCCTTATAGTATGAAGCAAAGATGACATATAGGACATAAGGGCTAGAAAGAAATTTCTATGAAAAAGCAATTGACAAAAGAACCCGCTAACAATCTTAAAATGACCAAAAGCCTGACCAGCCTTATAGTATGAAGCAAAGATGACATATAGGACACAAGGGCTAGAAAGAATTTCTATGAGTGTAGCAAATAATTCCCTCTCCCATGGAGTTGGGCCCACTTCTACGGTGAGTATAGCAAATAATTTTCTATGATAAAAAGAAACGAGTTAAGAAATGAATTTATATGAAAATCAATTATATCCCATTAGATATAAAATAGGGGGACTCTAGCTTTTGTTGTGTTTGTGGACATCTAGGGCTTGCAGTTCCTTGATACAACATAAGCCACGGTGTAACAATGGCACTAGTAGTGACGTACAGCTTGACGAGACTCATAGTATGAAGCAAAGACTGACATTCAATAGAAAAAGATCACAAAGGATGGTCGGCCTGCACTAAGTGAAATATATATTATTATGCGGTAGGCGCGTCATATATCGTTTTCTTGCAGTTCCTCGATACAACATAAGCCACGGTATAACAACGGCACCAGTCGTCCAAGTTAGTGACGTACAGCTTGACGAGACTCATAGTATGAAGCAAAGACTGACATACAATAGAAAAAAATCAGAGAGGATGGTCGGCCTGCACTAAGTGAAATATATATTATTATGCGGTAGGCGCGTCATATATCGTTTTAAGGAAAATTTATTATACAAAAGAGTAGTTGAGAAAAAAACAAAAAATAGGGTTGAGAAGGGTTTGGTTGAAACCTACGCTGCCCTCGTGGAAATACGACTCCGTGCTCAAAGGCTATGGATGAGACATTCCAACAGCATAAGGTCAGACCACCCCCTCCTCCCAACAACCCCGAACGGTGGGCTGCATCACGCATATTTGAGCCCGGTTCTCCGCGCTTCTTTAAGCGATACGGTATATCTGCAGTCGTACACGCGGGAGTTACGCGTAGGGTGCGATCGTCCGGTGTTAGAGTTTTCTGGTAACGGCTTCCTCATTCGATCTATTCCTCTCGTCACAGAGCTTATACGTACCCATCACCGGTGATGGGCCATGATCCACTCTGGCCGTCGGCATAGGCACAGCCGCGCGCCGAGACCGATGGCATAGGATAGCTTCAAAAGTGCAGGAAAGCTTTTGAAGGACCAAAGTAATTTATATCACCGCATAAACAATGGGCTCCGTTTTTTGTGGTCAAGGTTGAGTTCATGGCCTGCGGGCTGCGGTGGATTACTGGATTGAGCAGCAGCAGCGAGCCAGCGAGGGTTCTGTTACGTTGAGCAGGAGAGAGAAACTGGAGAACGGGCAGAAAAAAGAAAACGGATTAGTGGCTTGTCGCTACGTGTTTGAAAATGCAATTTGTGTAGTAAGCTATATATTGTCCCTCCTTGGAAATACGTACGGATGGTATTGGAGCTTGCAGGACGACGTTGAAGTGCATCAGTGTGTGCGAGTGCAAGACAGCATAATAAGGAGAAGAAGAACCTGTGAGGGAGGAGTTTGAAAATGCAATTTGTGTAGTAAGCTATATATTGTCCCTCCTTGGAAATACGTACGGATGGTATTGGAGCTTGCAGGACGACGTTGAAGTGCATCAGTGTGTGCGAGTGCAAGACAGCATAATAAAGGAGAAGAAGAACCTGTGAGTGGGAGGGTGGGAGACGATTAAGTTGGACCTGCAGGATTAGTGTTTCTCTATTTTTTGCTGGAACGACATTTTCTGAATGGGACATCAAGTAATTTTCTTGGGCTTTCACCTTTTATATTTCTGTCGACCAATTACTCAATTACAGAAAATCAAAAATATTCCTTAAGAAATATAACGTAGATACATGATTAATGAAGGTATGAATTATGATGGGATCAAACTTCATGTGATACTCCTCAAGAAATAGAATTTAGATGCATAGAGCTAATTATCTACCTATTTAAGAAAACAAAGAGACAGCTGGCTATCTCTGCAAGAAAAAAGCACTAAAATTATACATTTCATATTTTACATCGAGATTGTTATCGATTTTCAGAAATATTTTCAGCAACCATCTTTTATGCTTCAGTAAATCTTTTGTAAATTTTCAAAAGAATGAGATGATAAGCTTCTACACAATCTCAATAGTGTAATGTAATCAACATCTTACATTAACCCATGTATATTTTGAATTATTTGGTTATGTACGTATTTATGTTGTCAATACCCGTAGTAATATGTTCATTTATGAGTGATGTATACTCATTTGCCTTGATAGGTATTGAATTTTATTTTAATTAGTTGAGCTTGTGCCATCACAAAATGATTGCACACCAATTTATAGATTTTTACCATTTAAAAAGTTTATTTTAAATAAAATTGATAATTGATGTTACACGAAAGTATTTGAGCTGGCGGTTGTGAATGAGTCGGTGCTAGGTTTATGTGTGCTCTAGTGGTCAGTATTTTCAAATACACTATAACAATACAGTACTCCCTCCGTCCCTTATTATCTGTCGTTTACGGTTCCCGAGAAACAACTTTGACTGAATATAAAAAAATATATATTAATATTTATAGTACATAATGAATATCATTAGATAGATATTTGAATCTAGTTTTTTAACAAATTTTTTTAGAGATTAAAATGTTACACATATTTTCTACAAATCGAATCTAAACCGTGGCACGAAAACCAACGACGACAGATATAAAGGGACAGAGGGAGTAGATACCATGTGCCAGCATAAATAGTTCACAACTTCGTGTGCTGGTTTATCCAGAAACATCAGTGTTTCACTGTTCATACCTGTGGAGAGATCGTGCGAATAATACGACAAGAATTTTGTTTCTTCCATTTGAGTGGTGGGCGCTGGGCGGTGGCCGTCCAACAACCGGTCCAAGGCTTATGTTGTAAGCGTTGGCATGACGCCGTGCATCTTCCACGCGTGCTCCTATTTGTGCTGAGCTTTGGAGATTATGATACAGAATCACACTTCCTACCCGCACCAGCTGAGTTAGACTCAACTCACTCCCTATCCATGATTTTAATGTCAAATATACTTCTTTTTCCAACATTAGGTCGTGCATATTGTTTGTCTGAGTGTCTTTTTTTTTGTCCTTAGCCATCATTATCGAGTTTGAAATTGCATTTACATGGAGTTACTTTGTTGCATTAGTGTCGTCGAAAAAACTCTGCGTCTTGCTAAGTTTTCTTGCTTTATAGTGACCAATAATATCGTTTGCGGCAAACATTTCTCTTTGCAATTGTTGATTTGGCTATCTTGAAGTGGGTTGCCTCTTTATCTCGTTCTTTCTTTCGTTGTCAAATAAACCTTAAACATGTTGCTCATCTACATCCCAAAACATCAATGTTTCACTGTTTTGTAACCGCGGAGAGATTGACTACGGCAAGAAAATGCAAGGAGAGAAGATGGGCAACTCCATTGACATTTCATTTTTGATTTTCCGAACAAAGTCACTACTATATAGATTCCTCTATTTTTCATGTGGTTTGAGCTAGGAAGCATTATACATAATGCTTGCCAGCTAACCAGAAGGAGGGGTAAATTGAATTTGTCAGTGAAGATGTCACATACATCTGTTTGATTATGTCCCACTATATTATGCCAATTGTATCCCATTAGATCACTCTATGGTGAGTATAGTAAATAATTTTCTATGACAAAAAGAAAAGAGTTAAGAAGAAAATTTATATGAAAAATCAATTATATCCCATTAGATATAAAATAGGGGGACTCTAGCTTTTGTTGTGTTTGTGGACATCTAGGGCTTGCAGTTCCTTGATACAACATAAGCCACGGTGTAACAATGGCACTAGTAGTGACGTACAGCTTGACGAGACTCATAGTATGAAGCAAAGACTGACATTCAATAGAAAAAGATCACAAAGGATGGTCGGCCTGCACTAAGTGAAATATATATTATTATGCGGTAGGCGCGTCATATATCGTTTTCTTGCAGTTCCTCGATACAACATAAGCCACGGTATAACAACGGCACCAGTCGTCCAAGTTAGTGACGTACAGCTTGACGAGACTCATAGTATGAAGCAAAGACTGACATTCAATAGAAAAAGATCACAAAGGATGGTCGGCCTGCACTAAGTGAAATATATATTATTATGCGGTAGGCGCGTCATATATCGTTTTCTTGCAGTTCCTCGATACAACATAAGCCACGGTATAACAACGGCACCAGTCGTCCAAGTTAGTGACGTACAGCTTGACGAGACTCATAGTATGAAGCAAAGACTGACATTCAATAGAAAAAGATCACAAAGGATGGTCGGCCTGCACTAAGTGAAATATATATTATTATGCGGTAGGCGCGTCATATATCGTTTTCTTGCAGTTCCTCGATACAACATAAGCCACGGTATAACAACGGCACCAGTCGTCCAAGTTAGTGACGTACAGCTTGACGAGACTCATAGTATGAAGCAAAGACTGACATTCAATAGAAAAAGATCACAAAGGATGGTCGGCCTGCACTAAGTGAAATATATATTATTATGCGGTAGGCGCGTCATATATCGTTTTCTTGCAGTTCCTCGATACAACATAAGCCACGGTATAACAACGGCACCAGTCGTCCAAGTTAGTGACGTACAGCTTGACGAGACTCATAGTATGAAGCAAAGACTGACATTCAATAGAAAAAGATCACAAAGGATGGTCGGCCTGCACTAAGTGAAATATATATTATTATGCGGTAGGCGCGTCATATATCGTTTTCTTGCAGTTCCTCGATACAACATAAGCCACGGTATAACAACGGCACCAGTCGTCCAAGTTAGTGACGTACAGCTTGACGAGACTCATAGTATGAAGCAAAGACTGACATTCAATAGAAAAAGATCACAAAGGATGGTCGGCCTGCACTAAGTGAAATATATATTATTATGCGGTAGGCGCGTCATATATCGTTTTCTTGCAGTTCCTCGATACAACATAAGCCACGGTATAACAACGGCACCAGTCGTCCAAGTTAGTGACGTACAGCTTGACGAGACTCATAGTATGAAGCAAAGACTGACATTCAATAGAAAAAGATCACAAAGGATGGTCGGCCTGCACTAAGTGAAATATATATTATTATGCGGTAGGCGCGTCATATATCGTTTTCTTGCAGTTCCTCGATACAACATAAGCCACGGTATAACAACGGCACCAGTCGTCCAAGTTAGTGACGTACAGCTTGACGAGACTCATAGTATGAAGCAAAGACTGACATTCAATAGAAAAAGATCACAAAGGATGGTCGGCCTGCACTAAGTGAAATATATATTATTATGCGGTAGGCGCGTCATATATCGTTTTCTTGCAGTTCCTCGATACAACATAAGCCACGGTATAACAACGGCACCAGTCGTCCAAGTTAGTGACGTACAGCTTGACGAGACTCATAGTATGAAGCAAAGACTGACATTCAATAGAAAAAGATCACAAAGGATGGTCGGCCTGCACTAAGTGAAATATATATTATTATGCGGTAGGCGCGTCATATATCGTTTTCTTGCAGTTCCTCGATACAACATAAGCCACGGTATAACAACGGCACCAGTCGTCCAAGTTAGTGACGTACAGCTTGACGAGACTCATAGTATGAAGCAAAGACTGACATTCAATAGAAAAAGATCACAAAGGATGGTCGGCCTGCACTAAGTGAAATATATATTATTATGCGGTAGGCGCGTCATATATCGTTTTCTTGCAGTTCCTCGATACAACATAAGCCACGGTATAACAACGGCACCAGTCGTCCAAGTTAGTGACGTACAGCTTGACGAGACTCATAGTATGAAGCAAAGACTGACATTCAATAGAAAAAGATCACAAAGGATGGTCGGCCTGCACTAAGTGAAATATATATTATTATGCGGTAGGCGCGTCATATATCGTTTTCTTGCAGTTCCTCGATACAACATAAGCCACGGTATAACAACGGCACCAGTCGTCCAAGTTAGTGACGTACAGCTTGACGAGACTCATAGTATGAAGCAAAGACTGACATTCAATAGAAAAAGATCACAAAGGATGGTCGGCCTGCACTAAGTGAAATATATATTATTATGCGGTAGGCGCGTCATATATCGTTTTCTTGCAGTTCCTCGATACAACATAAGCCACGGTATAACAACGGCACCAGTCGTCCAAGTTAGTGACGTACAGCTTGACGAGACTCATAGTATGAAGCAAAGACTGACATTCAATAGAAAAAGATCACAAAGGATGGTCGGCCTGCACTAAGTGAAATATATATTATTATGCGGTAGGCGCGTCATATATCGTTTTCTTGCAGTTCCTCGATACAACATAAGCCACGGTATAACAACGGCACCAGTCGTCCAAGTTAGTGACGTACAGCTTGACGAGACTCATAGTATGAAGCAAAGACTGACATTCAATAGAAAAAGATCACAAAGGATGGTCGGCCTGCACTAAGTGAAATATATATTATTATGCGGTAGGCGCGTCATATATCGTTTTCTTGCAGTTCCTCGATACAACATAAGCCACGGTATAACAACGGCACCAGTCGTCCAAGTTAGTGACGTACAGCTTGACGAGACTCATAGTATGAAGCAAAGACTGACATTCAATAGAAAAAGATCACAAAGGATGGTCGGCCTGCACTAAGTGAAATATATATTATTATGCGGTAGGCGCGTCATATATCGTTTTCTTGCAGTTCCTCGATACAACATAAGCCACGGTATAACAACGGCACCAGTCGTCCAAGTTAGTGACGTACAGCTTGACGAGACTCATAGTATGAAGCAAAGACTGACATTCAATAGAAAAAGATCACAAAGGATGGTCGGCCTGCACTAAGTGAAATATATATTATTATGCGGTAGGCGCGTCATATATCGTTTTCTTGCAGTTCCTCGATACAACATAAGCCACGGTATAACAACGGCACCAGTCGTCCAAGTTAGTGACGTACAGCTTGACGAGACTCATAGTATGAAGCAAAGACTGACATTCAATAGAAAAAGATCACAAAGGATGGTCGGCCTGCACTAAGTGAAATATATATTATTATGCGGTAGGCGCGTCATATATCGTTTTCTTGCAGTTCCTCGATACAACATAAGCCACGGTATAACAACGGCACCAGTCGTCCAAGTTAGTGACGTACAGCTTGACGAGACTCATAGTATGAAGCAAAGACTGACATTCAATAGAAAAAGATCACAAAGGATGGTCGGCCTGCACTAAGTGAAATATATATTATTATGCGGTAGGCGCGTCATATATCGTTTTCTTGCAGTTCCTCGATACAACATAAGCCACGGTATAACAACGGCACCAGTCGTCCAAGTTAGTGACGTACAGCTTGACGAGACTCATAGTATGAAGCAAAGACTGACATTCAATAGAAAAAGATCACAAAGGATGGTCGGCCTGCACTAAGTGAAATATATATTATTATGCGGTAGGCGCGTCATATATCGTTTTCTTGCAGTTCCTCGATACAACATAAGCCACGGTATAACAACGGCACCAGTCGTCCAAGTTAGTGACGTACAGCTTGACGAGACTCATAGTATGAAGCAAAGACTGACATTCAATAGAAAAAGATCACAAAGGATGGTCGGCCTGCACTAAGTGAAATATATATTATTATGCGGTAGGCGCGTCATATATCGTTTTCTTGCAGTTCCTCGATACAACATAAGCCACGGTATAACAACGGCACCAGTCGTCCAAGTTAGTGACGTACAGCTTGACGAGACTCATAGTATGAAGCAAAGACTGACATTCAATAGAAAAAGATCACAAAGGATGGTCGGCCTGCACTAAGTGAAATATATATTATTATGCGGTAGGCGCGTCATATATCGTTTTCTTGCAGTTCCTCGATACAACATAAGCCACGGTATAACAACGGCACCAGTCGTCCAAGTTAGTGACGTACAGCTTGACGAGACTCATAGTATGAAGCAAAGACTGACATTCAATAGAAAAAGATCACAAAGGATGGTCGGCCTGCACTAAGTGAAATATATATTATTACCGCGCAGGGCTCGGGCTGTCTCTTATACACATCTCTACTATATAGATTCCTCTATTTTTCCAATGGTTTGAGCTAGGAAGCATTATACATAATGCTTGCCAGCTAACCAGAAGAAGAGAGGGGTAAATTGAATTTGTCAGTGAAGATGTCACATACATCTGTTTGTTTATGTCCCACTATATTATGCCAATTGTATCCCATTAGATCACTCTATGGTGAGTATGGTAAATAATTTTCTATGACAAAAAGAAAAGAGTTAAGAAGAAAATTTATATGAAAAATCAATTATATCCCATTAGATATAAAATAGGGGGTGAGGAGGGCTTGATCGGACCCTAATGCCGCCCCCCTCCCAAAACAAGAAGGCAAAAAACTTTTTTACTCTAACTTTTGTTGTGTCAGTGGCCATTTAGCGCATGCGGTTCCTTGAATACGACACAAGCCATGCTATAACTACCGCACCAGTCATCCAAATTATGCAAGTTAGTGACGTACAGCTTGACGAGCCTCATAGTGTTAAGCAAAGACGACATACAATAGAGAAAGGGCTAGAGAGGATGGTCGGCTTGTACTTGGTGAAATATTATTCTAGGATAGGCGCCGATCAGATGGCGACTATTACGATGGAATGAAATCGAGAAGTTGTCCAGAGAAAATATTATTATGGGATCGGCGTCATATAATGTTTTAAGAAAAAAGTATATGAAAGAAAAGTTGAGGAAGAAAACAAAAAATAGGATTAAGGAGGGCTCGGTTGAGACCTACGCTGTCTCATGGAAATATGACTCCGTGCTCAAAGGCTATGGATGACAATCCAACAGCGTGGGCTCAGGCCGCCCCCTCCTCCCAACAACCCCAAACGGTGGGCCGGGTTACACTTATTTGAGCTCGGTTCCCTGCATTTCTTTAAGTGATGCGGTATTTTCATATAAAACCTTATGTTTCTCAGTGCACTTTAATTGCTACAGTCCTACAGTACCTAATCACCTTTCTCACCGTCAGATACGTGCATCCAAGGGTCCCCTGAGCGTTACTGTATTACTGTTCATACAGCCCATTTACCACTCTGCGGCACCCACGTAATGTGACCTCCAGAATCTTCCCATCCCTCTCCCCTCTTCTGGATACCGCCGCCGCTATCTGCCTCCGCCAAGCCACGCCACGCCACGCGAGAGCCTCGGCCGTCGCGCGCCGAGTCCCCCGTCGTCCGTGAGCCGAGCTAGCTGCAGCCCCGGCCACCACATCCATCGGAGCCACGCGCTCTGCATCTGGCCGCTGCAAAGTGCAACCTATCCACACAGCGCTGCTCGTGCTTCCTGGCTCCTGTTCCTGCCGATGGGGCGCCTCCTGCACGGGACCAGGATCAGCAAGTCACCACGTAACTGGCGGTAGAAGACAAAAGGAAGCACTGTTCAGCACTGTAGCAACAGCACTGTAGACCATACTGCAGCAAAACACTGTTTCCGAAATACTGTTTTGGTACTGTAGCTATGATACTGTTCATGAAGATCTGGCCGATGGCTCCAAGATGGACAGCTGTGAGGGGGTGGTAAGTCACGGGAACAGTACTCGATGACTTGCCTTCAGCAAGTCCTCCTGCACGTCCACCAGCCACCGCCCCTCGCTTCACGCTCCCAGCATCATCGATCGGCTTCTCCCGTCATGGCCTGAGCTGCACAGTTTCCGTCCTCGAGCCCGCGCTGGCCCTCTCCTCCCCGCCTCCCTCCCTCCTGCCACATACCGGCGAACATGCAGCCATGTTCCTCCATGATGTCCCAAGAAGTAAGCTATGGTGAATTGGTCTGTGTGTCTGACGGAGAAGGATCTTGTCCAGAATCTAAAAGATCTTCCACGGGTTCAGAAAGGTTGCAAGAGCTACTTGACAATTAACACCAAGATACCACAAAGAACAGGTGAATGTGTTCCTTTATTCGCAGGTTACTGCACACGCAGGCATGCAGCGGTTCTAACTTCTAACTTTCACTTTTTTCTATATATAAACTCTGTTTGATATTCAAATATTCAATTACCGACTGACATTTAAACTGATTGCAAAGTTGTCCAATTTAGATACGACTCTATTGCAGAGTCCAATTTCAAAATTCCATAGTATCTGCTCTTGCTACCTGCGTCAACAAACCTTTAGTTTCATGCTTATGTTTATATCTATCAGGCTATCAGCCTTACAATTGTTTTCCATCATTTGTATTGCACTACATATTGGATTCATTTAGTTGCACCCGCCGCAACGCGCGGGGTGCCGACTAGTTTTCCTTAGTGTTGCAGTCGTACACGCGGGAGGAGAAAGCGTACGCGCGGCTGCTTGTCATCCTGCAATGTAAGCCTAGCCCAATCGCACACCCGGCCCAAAATCCACTGTGAGTTCGAAACGATTCCCGCTCGGTTGGGGTCCCAGATGGTGACGTGCCTTCTAGACATGTCCGTACGCGATAATGCTCAGACCTTGCTGACCCTACAAGGAACTTCGTTCAGACACAGTTATGAGGGCCGTGTTTAGTTGGAAAATTTTTTTCCTCTTTCTTTGACCAATAATTAAGGGTATTAAATAAAGTCATTTTACAAAACTAATTTCACAACATTGAACTATTTCGCGAGACCTATCTAATGAGGTCTTTGACCGCACGATTAGAGAATGGTTACTGTAGCATCACTGTAGCAAAGCATGGATTAATTAGACTCATTAGATTCGTCGGGCAAAGTTACACTCATTCTTAAATGGATTTTGCAAATAGACTTCATTTAGTATACATGTAAGATTCCATTTGGAAATTTTTTTCGGGGATGAAAGAAACACGGCCCATTACTCAGCTACTACTAAGCCTACTACTAGCTACTCCTCGATCTCTTCATCGATTTCTCGACTTGGCCCCACGAAGCCTTCTCCCAGTTCGCCACCGCTTGGCGCTTGCTTGGGCCTTGTTTAGATCCAAAAAGTTACCCCTAAATTCACTATGTAAAAAGAAGATTCCCCATCACATCAAAATGTCATAACATGCATGGAGTACTAAATATAGATGAAATCAAAAACTAATTATACAGGTTTGTTGTACTCCGCAAAACGAATATTTTGAGCCTAATTAATTAATTTTTGGACAATTTTTCGCACATACAAACGAAATGCTACAGTAGCGCAATGATTACGAAGAGACACCAAAGTCCCAAATTTGCACTCCCAAATTTGAGAACTAAACAAGCCTTGGTTAAGCACGACGAGGGTGCCAGCGAAAATATATTAGCGTGCGATCATGCGGCCAGTCGATATATAACTGTGCCATCAACAACATGCATTGTCGTAGTGATCACGTAAGATTAAGCGACCATAGTGATAACGTTAAATTCTTCGCAAAAGAAAAAGGCACCGCTTGCTTAACAGTGTCAGAATTTTCATCATCTATCAGTACAGCTTCGAGTTCTCATGTTGCTATCTTGCATAATAATATAAGCAAATTTATATGAAAGAGTAGTTGAAAAAAATAAAAAATAGGGTTGAGAAGGGCTTGCTTGAAACATGTTTGACTACCGCAAAAAAAAAATTGCAAGGAAAGAAGACGGGCAACTCCATATTGGCATTTCATTTTTCATTTTCCTAACAAAGTCACTACTACGTAGATTCCTCTATTTTTCCTGTGGTTTGAGCTAGGAAGCATTGTACATAATGCTTGCTAGCTAACCAGAAGAAGAGGGGTAAATTAAATTTGTGAAGATGTCACATACAATCTGTTTTTTATGTCCCACTATATTATGCTAATTGTATCCTATTAGATCACTCTATGGTGAGTATAGCAAACAATTTTCTATGTCAAAAAGAAAAGACTCAAGAAGAAATTTATATGAAAAAATATATCCCGTTAGATATAAGGCAAAAAAATCTTTTTACTCTAATTTTCATTGTCTCCGTGGCCATTTAGCGTATACAGTTCCTTGAATACGACACAAGCCATGCTATAACTATCGCACCAGTCGTCCAAATTATGTAAGTTTGTGGCGTATGGCTTGACGAGCCTCATAGTATGAAGCAAAGACGTCATAAAATAGAAAAGGGTCAGAGAGGATGGCCGCCTTGTATTAGGTGAAATATTATTATGGGGTAGGCGCCAATCAATTGGCGACTACTATGATGGAATGAAAGGGAGAAGCTGTTCAGAGGAAATATTATTATGGGTCGGCGTCATATATTGTTTTAAGGAAAATTATATGAAAAAACGGTTGAGAAAAAAATAAAAAATAAGGTTGAGGAGGGCTTGGTTGAAACCTATGCTGCCCCATGAATATATGACTCTGTACTCAAAGACCGTGGATGAGACAGTCCAACAGCATGGGCTCAGGCCGCCCCCTCCTCCCAACAACCCCAAACTCTAACTTTCACCGTCTCCATGGCCAGTTAGCTTATACACTTCCTTGAATACGACACAAGCCATGCTATAACTATCGCAGTTCTTTGAACACGACACAAGCCATGCTGTAACTATCGCACCAGTCATCCAAATTATGCAAGTTAGTGACGCACGGCTTGACGAGCCTCATAGTATGAAGCAAAGATGACATACAATAGAAAAGGGTTAGCCGGCTTGTACTAGGTGAAATATTATTACCGAGTAGGTGTGGATCAGTTGGCGACTACTACGATGGAATGAAAGGGAGAATCTGTCCAAAGAAAATATTATTATGGGGTCGGCGTCATATATTGTTGTAAGGAAAAATTATATGAAAGGATGAAATGAAAGGGAGAAGTTGTTCAAAGAAAATATTATTATAGGGTCGGCGTCATATATTGTTGTAAGGAAATATGATATGAAAGGACAGTTAAGAAAAAAGACAAAAAATGAGGTTGAGGAGGGCTTGGTTGAAAACCCACGCTGCCCGCTGGATATACGACTCCGTGCTCAAAGGCTTTGGATGAGACAATCCAACAGCGTGGGCTCGCCGCCCCCTCCTCCCAACAACCCCGAACGGTGGGCCGGGTCACGCTTATTTCAGCCCAGCTCCCTGCGCTTCTTTAAGCGATGCGGCATTAGTGTTGCACGCGGGACGAGAACGCGTACGCTCGGCCGCTTGTGAGCCTGCAATATAAACCGGCCCAGTTGCACGCCCGGCCCAAAATTGACGGCGACAGAGGTCCAAACGGTTCTGCGCGGCCTGCGGTCCACGCTCCCTCTCGGTTGGTGTCCGAGATGCTCACGTGGCTTCAAGACGTCCGTATACGCTGACCCCCGCAAGGAATTTCGTTCAGTTACGAGCACTGATTACTCAGCTACTACTAAGCCTACTTCTAACTATTCGATCTCCTCGTCCATTGCTCGACTTGGCCCCACGAAGCCTTCTCCCAATTTGCCACAGCTTGGCGCTTGCTTGGTTAAGCACGAAGAGGGCGCCAGCGAAAATTAGGGTGCCAAGTCTTCGCGTGCTGGTTTATCCGGAAACATCAGTGTTTCACTGTTCGTACCTGTGGAGAGATCGAGTGCGAATACTACGACAAGAATCTTGTCTCTCTCATTTTTTTTTGAACGAAACGGCAAGAGCGGTGGGTGCCGGGCGGTGGCAGTCCGACAAGCGGTCCAAGGCTTTGTTATAAACGCGCAGCCGGATTCGGCCTAGGCCCGGGTACCTACGGGCCAGCGCGACATGAAGCCCAGGTCCAACGGAGCTACAACCAACAATGCTTAGGCCTAACTCAACCCAAAAGACTAGCCTGATAGGTGAGGACTGCCCTCGCCTTATATGTTGTGCTCCCCCATCATCAATTTCCGATGTGGGACTAAACCTAACAATCTCCCCCGTCACACATCAGACCCAACTCTTCCATTAGAAGAGGCTATCAACAGGTCCAGAGTTTAAATTCTCCAGTGGAGGCACCTGGAGACTTTCACGGGCTCCCCCGTCATAAATGTGACCAATGAGATTTTTCTTAGGTTCCTCGACCTTCGGCTCTGATACCACTTGTTATAAACGCGCAGCCGGATTCGGCCTAGGCCCGGGTACCTACGGGCCAGCGCGACATGAAGCCCAGGTCCAACGGAGCTACAACCAACAATGCTTAGGCCTAACTCAACCCAAAAGACTAGCCTGATAGGTGAGGACTGTCCTCGCCTTGTATGTTGTGCTCCTCCATCATCAATTTCCGACGTGGGACTAAACCTAACAGGCTTGTGTTCTAATGTAAGCGTTGGCACGACGCCATGCATCCTCTGCGCGTGCTCCAATTTGTGCCGAGCTCATGGGAAAGATGGATCCAGCAATGTCTGTCTTTTTTTTTTTTGACACAGGCTGACAGGCAGCACCTGCTGTGTTGGTTCGAGCGGGAGCGGTTCAGCGGTTGGGGTTGGAAGCTGGCGTATGCCGCGCCCGCGTTTGGAATTGGATAGGCAGGGCACGTTCACAGCTGCAACCAAGATTCATTTATCCACCCTCTGTTCTCACTCTGTCTCTTGAGGACTGCTTATACAGATCAGTGTGCAACAAGCATGTGCATCAGGGGCGAAATAAACTAGTTCTGCTTGGTCGTTATCTTGATTTCATTTTATTTTCCTGGCAACGGGTAACAGCAGTGTTGGCATTTGTTTTCTTCTGTTTTTTCTTCAGGTACCACCCCGGTAGCAGCTAGCGAAGCTGGCTAGAATCGTTGGGTTCGGTATAAACAAATCTGGAATTCTGGATGCTCTGGTAGCTGTTGGATGGGCGGATCTTCTTAATTTGGATCTCATGATGATGATGATGATACGGGATAGGAGAACCTATGTAATCTGAAGAAGGAAAGGAAAGTTATGTAACAGATTTCTAAGCTAGCAATACTCTTCTCTATCAATACATGCTCGGCAGTAATGCTGACACTTCAAAAACAAAAAAAAAGCTAGCAATCAGCAGGAGCTAGTATATATTTATGCATTTCATATTCCTGGATCACAGCATGAGCGCGCTAGTATATATAAGCATATGTTTCTTTAATGGAATATTCAGAGTGTATTAGAGCTTTATGTTAATTTCGAGAGTAGTTATTTCACCACACTAGGAGACCAAGCATACGTATTGTACATGTACACGCCAGAACGCCACCCCACAACATACATGAGGGTCGACCCGCGAGAAGCACAAGATCACATATCTAGACGACTAAAATTATCAGTATATGGATTTGTTAGTTTTTCTAGACAAACAGGTCCGACCGATTTTCCAAACCGATCCGACCGGTTTTTGTAACTTCTCCAAATCACCAATTGAATTGCACTATTGCATATCTCTTTTTTAGAAAACTGGTCAGATCGGCTTTATAAATTGGCTAGACCGATTTTGGGTAGTCCGAATAGGTTTTGAAGATTCATGCTGAATTTAATTTATAAAAAGTCTCCATGTCAGGGCAAGAACTCTAAACCCTATAAATATAAGAGCCACGACCGATTGAGTTTAATCAATCGTTCAAATACAATTATATTTATTTTTTATCTCTTACTCCATAATCTCTGCTAATCTCATACTTCCTATTCTTCTTTCGTCTCTATAACGATTGAGGACGTTCTAGGTGGCCTAATGAGTATAATGACCCTAGAGCAGCCCTAGGTGCACCAGCTCCGAGGGGGTCCTTCCGGACTAGTGTTCCTAGGTTTTTTTGCAACCCTTCTATAGAAGACGATCAAACCGATTTTTAGATCAGGTGACTAGTTCATGTGTAGGGCCAACGTGAATTGATCCATTCATCTGTCCGCTCCCACTTGGTGTGTTGATTAGAATTTGCGTTAACAATATGGATCTTAACGGCATCAGAAAATTGGATCGGTCTATTACACCATATTAGTTTCATGGATTAGTTGGATCAATTCGGATCGACCTAAAGGTGCTCCACGCCATCCTTTAATTCTCCTGCTTTGGCAAAGCAGGTAGTACTCATAGGTCGTAGCTATGTTGAAAATCAGCTCGGATGCAACGTTTTAGAAATGTTTGTTGCTAGTTGCCAATGGAGACGTATGTGCCGTGTAACATCGAGTGTTTGTGGCATGATCTCACGCTACCTTTTGATCCACCACTGAGCTTTGGAGGTTATGATACAGAATCACACTTCCTACCCACATCAGCTGAGTTAGGCTCAACTCACTCACATATCTGTTTTACGAGTGCCTTTTTTTTGTCCTTAACCATCATCATCGAGTTTAAATTTGCATTTACGTGGAGTTGTTTGTTGCATTAGTGTCGTCGACAAACACCACATCTTGCAAAGTTTCCTTGCATTATAGTGACCAATAATATCGTGTTTAGCAAACATTTCACTCGATCTCATTCTCTCTTTGCAATTGTTGAGTTGGCTATCTTGAAGTGGGTTGCCTCTTTATCTCATTCTCTCTTTAATTTTGTTGTCAAATAAACCGTAAACATTTTTCTAATTTGCATCCCAAAAAATAAGTGTTTCACTGTTTTGTAACCGTACGTGGATAGATTGACTGCAAATACTCAAGAAAATGCAATGAAAGAAGATGGTTGACATTTCATTTTGATTTTCCTAACAAAGTCACTACTATGTAGATTCCTCTCTCTTTTTCGTGATTTGAGCTAGAAACCAGTGTACATAATGCTTGCCAACAACAACGATGACGGAAAAATATCCGTGGGAATAGAGCCCCCGCGTCGCCCCCGCGACGGGCGACTCGGGCGGCGAAACCAGCCGCGCCGCCGCCAGTCCCCTCCCTCCGCCTCCACTACCTCGCCGCTGCCGGAGGGGTCCGCCTGGAAGCCCACGTGGGCCCCGAGGAGGGCGGCGGCGGGGCTCCAGTCCTTTGCCCGGCCAGGAGCGGCGCTCTTACGCGGGGGAGCAAGCTTTGATGGTGCGGCGGGCGCCGGTGGCAGCGCGGCCGTCGGAGGCCGGATCCGGTGCCCCTATGGCCGGATCCGTCGTCCCCGGTGGCGAATCCGGCGGATGCGGCGACGACGGCCTGGCGAGCGGTGGTGGTCCGAGTTGCGACGGCGGCCGGCGCGGAGCAGTGAGCTGCGGAGATCGGCAGCCGGTGCGCGGCGCTCACGGTGGTCACGACGGCCGGTGGGCGGCGCGCGGGAAGGCCGGCCCCGGGCGCGAGGCTGCCGCGAACGGCCAGGCGCGTGGGGCTGGTGGCGACCGGCGACCTGCGGCCCGGGCCAGACGGTCGGGAGGACGGCGACGGGGAGATGAAGCTTCGGCGGCTGGTTTGCGGTGCTTCGACGGTGATGCCCCCCGGTTGAGGCGGCCGCGGCGGTGGTGTCGGCCCGTTGCGGCAGACGCGTGCAGCAGGGTTTCAGCACTCCGGGAGTAAGCCCTCGCCAGATTCCTTCTGGCGGAATGGCGGCGGCGCCGTCTAGCGTCGCTCTCCCTGTTGAGGGCGTCATTTTGGAGTTGCAACCCTGCTGTATGATGTCTCTGGGTGAAAACCCGGTCCAGCTCCTGGACGAGCGACGGCGGCGCCTGTGGGCGTCGTGATCTCCTTGGAGGCGTCGTCTCTAGAGACACGTTTCGTTCGTCAACATGGCCGGCCTGCTATCCAAGGCTGCTTCGGACCGGTGGTGGCAAATCTGTCGGACGACATGAAGAAAGGGGGTTGCCTACCTCACGTCAAGATGTCTGCTCTCCTGTTGGTGGCCAGGTGTCATCTCTGGCAGTTGTTCGGCGGCTTGCAGTGTTCCGCGGCGCCTGGTGTTGTGTGGCAACCTCAGCGCGGTGCGGGACAGCGTCGAAAGACGGCGCTTGCGGCAATGACAACCGGAGATGACTTGGCCCGCAGCGGACCGCGGCGGTTTGTTTCAGCTCTGCTGAGCCTACCCGGTGCGGTACAACGTCGGAAGATGGCGCGGGCGACTTTCGGTCTTCTAGCTAGATGGTGGCGTCTTCGTGCGAGGGGGAAAGCAACGTGATGACTTCGAACCACGGCGATGGTTGGGTGACTTGGTTCAGTATCGGGAGGGCGGGGCACTTCTTCTTGCCGCCTTGACGGCCATCCCTGAGACGAGTCCGGAGCGTGGTGCCGTGTGGCGGGTTGGAGGTCCCCGCTGAAAGGACCAACACTAGGCCTAGAGGGGGGGTGAGTAGGCCTGTTTAAAATTCCTGCAAAAAATCCTCAGAAAATTGTCAGAGGGTCGGATGATCCGACACAGTCTCGGATCTTCCGGCCAGGAAGATCCGACACTGTACAGGATCTTCCGACAGAGACAGAAAACCGGAAGATCCGAGAATAAGCCGGATCTTCCGACAGGCAATTCAAAGGTACTTCGAGATTTGAAATCTAATGACCTTTTGACGATTCCACTTGAATACAAAGCTCACAAATGATGTAAGGAACCTTCTATATATGATCAATATCAGAGTATTCTCACAAATAAGTAGATCGGGACAAATCAAGATATAGAAACAATATGAACAAGAATGAAAGTGGAGACAAAGGATTTTCTACCGAAGTTCACTCCACAAAGGAGCTACGTCTCCGTTGAGATGCTCACAAAGAGCCGGGCTGTCACACTAACCCCAAGTCTCTCCCAATCAACCACAAAGGAGGATTGAGTTACTTACTATGTGCTCCCACGAAGAGAGAGGGTAATACAAACTTCCGGGACTCAAACCACAAGAGAATGGGAGTTCACCGGCACCTCTAACCGTCTAGGAGCAAGCTCCAAGAGTAACAAACGAGAATCGATGAATCCAAGTGCTTCAAGTGCTTGAGAGATGAACTAGTGTAGGATGCTCAAGGTTGCACAAGTCTCACCCCTCAAATCTTCTCTCTCACTCAAACCCTAGGTGAATCTTGGAAGAATCAAGCCTTGGAAGGGAGTAGAGAGGTGGAGTGAATGCTCAAGAGTGAGTTTGTCTCGTGTTAGGTCAGTGAGAGCAGCTACAGTGAATGAAAGGGGGTGAGGGGTATATATACCAACCCCCAAAATATGACCGTTATGTTCACTGCGAAGGGGTACCGGATCTTCCGACAAAAGGTCGGATCTTCCGATAAGCAACAGAAAAGTGTGAGAAAAACTCCAGTGAAGTTCCGGGGGCCGGATCTTCCGACAGAGTGTCGGATCTTCCGACAGACCCCGGAACATCCGACTCAGAGAGAAACCAAGACAGAGCCAGCCGGAACTTCCGGTCGGATCTTCCGGCCTCGGATCGGAACTTGCAACAGGACACTCGTGAGCTCGAAAAACGGCTAAGTCAAGTAAGTTCCGACCAGGGTCGGATCTTCCGGCCAGGAAAAATTCCAAGGCCGAGCGGCCCGGAACATCCGGTCGGATCTTCCGGCCTAAGATCCGACCACGCAGGAAAGGAGTTTTTGTGAAGTGTTTTTGTGGCTTTAAAGAATTTGTCATCTCAAGCAAAGCACTTTTAGCAACTGGAAATCATCAACTACGTCCCCCATCATAGCGG
This sequence comes from Echinochloa crus-galli, assembly GCA_900205405.1. Classification (NCBI taxonomy): domain Eukaryota; kingdom Viridiplantae; phylum Streptophyta; class Magnoliopsida; order Poales; family Poaceae; genus Echinochloa; species Echinochloa crus-galli. Next base: position 2,808,647 of record OAMR01000081.1, on the reverse strand, counting down.
TTTCTTCATCGGTGCTTTCATGGTCGTTTGAATCCTCACTTTTCTTGGAAGTTGAGGTCGTCTCATTTGACTCAACTCTCATGCTTGGTTCGGCCTTGAGAGCTATGGTCTTGACTTCGGTTTGTTGGATAGACCTTGTCACATCCATGGTCTTGTTCTTCATCTTCATTTTGAGGCTCTTGGGGCTTCACTTCTCCTAAACTCAAGTTCTTGATAGCTTGATTTGGCGGGACTTCATCTACAAGGTCATTTATAACTTGCTCTACTTGAGAGCCGTTTGATTCATCAAATTTTACGTCTACCGTGATCTCAACACAACCGGTGGTTTTGTTGAAAACACGGTAGGCGTGTTCGTTAGTACCATAACCAAGTAGAAAGCCTTCATCAACCTTAGGTGCAAACTTTGAGCTTTTGGTTTTCTTGTTAAGAATGTAACATTTGCAACCAAAGACTCGAAAGTAGTGCACCTTTGGTTTGTTACCGGTTAGAATCTCATATGGAGTCTTGTTCAAATACTTTTGAAGATAGAGACGGTTAGTGGCATGGCAAGCCGTGCTAACCGCCTCGGCCCAAAAGTTATCCGGAGTCTTGTACTCATCAAGCATGGTCCGTGCCATCTCAATCAAAGTCCTATTCTTCCTCTCAACAATGCCATTTTGTTGAGGTGTGTATGGCGCGGAAAGCTCATGCTTGATTCCCTCTTCATCAAGAAACTCTTCAACATTTGTGTTCTTGAACTCCGTCCCATTGTCACTTCTTATATGCTTGATCTTCAACTCAAACTCATTTTGAGCTCTTCTAATGAATCTCTTGATGATTGTTTGAGCTTCACTCTTGTCTTGCAAAAAGAAAACCCATGTGAAGCGAGAAAAGTCATCTACAATGACAAGTCCATACTTGTTCCCGCCAATGCTAACATAAGCAACCGGTCCAAATAAATCCATATGAAGTAACTTGAGTGGTCTTGAGCTAGTCAAAATATTCTTGGGTGGATGTGGAGCACCAACTTGCTTCCCGGCTTGACAAGCACTACACAATCTATCTTTCTCAAACACAACATTTGTTAGTCCTAGAATGTGTTCATCCTTTTGAAGTTTGGCCAAGTTCCTCATCCCAACATGAGCTAGCCGGCGATGCCAAAGCCAACCCAAGCTAGATTTTGCCACTAAACAAGTCTTCGGTTCCACTTTACTAGTTGTGAAATCAACTAAGTAAAGCTTTCCCTTAAGTCGACCCGTAAAAGCAATAGAGGAATCCTCCCTTCTTAGGACGCTCACACCCTCATTAGTAAAGAGACAATTGTAGCCTTTCTCACAAAGTTGTGAGACCGACAACAAATTGTACCCCAAAGAATCAACAAGATAAACATTGGAAAGAGATGAGTCTTGTGAGATAGCTACTTCACCTTGACCTATGACATCACCATGATTGTTGTCACCAAATGTGATCTTCTCAACGGGTGAGTCATACTCTTGTAGCTTTGCAAACATATTCCTTTCTCCGGTCATATGATTTGAGCATCCACTATCTAGTAGCCATGAGGATCCACCGGAGGAATATGCCTACAAAACAAGTTTAAGCTTTGAACTTAGGTACCCAAAAGTGGTTGGGTCCTTGAGTGTTAGCTTTAGACATTTTAGGCACCCACACACTCCTCATCATCTTCCTAGTATGAGCACCTATATACTTCACTACCATCTTCCCATTTTGGTCCCAAGTGACCATGTAGTCAATGGAGTAGTTTGGAGATGGCTTGTGCTCAATAATCTTCTCTTCCTTCTTGCTTTTGATCTTGACATCATGGCTAGATGCTTTGGCCTTTGGCATGGACTCAATGGTGCTTACCACTCCATGAGCCGCATCCATCAACTCACCTAGGTTGGTTCCCTTGGTGAACAATGACACATCATGACCTTGTATCTTCTTTGTGCCATTTGCCTTTCCACCTCGAGTGTATCCAAGCCCATCCTTGATAGTACCATATCTACCGGCTTTATATGCCGGGTGGGTCTCGAATACACTCTTGCCCTTACCTTGGTCTTGGCCAATGGCTTTGGTCAACTTTTGGATTTGAGCATCTTTAGCCTTGACTTTCTTCTCTAGCTTAGAAATGTTAGTTGCACAAGCATCTAAATCAATTTTATAACATCTTGAGCAACCTTCACTAGTAGAGACACTTGAGTCAAGAGTTGTTTTAGAGTTGTTCTTGGTACTTTCCCAAAGTGAGCTAAAATTGGCTTCTAGATCTTTGTATTTGATCTCTAGGCTTGAATGCCTTTCTTGAAGCTCACTTTTAGCACTCTTTAGGTTAGTTAGAGAGTCATTTGTCAAAGACAATTCCTTTGACATCTTCTCCCGTGAGTCATTGGCATGAGATAACTCACATGCCAACTTCTCAACCTTGAGTTTCTCCTCAACTAGAGCCTCTTCTAAGACAAGGTTTCTCTCCTTCTCAAGGATGAGCAATTCTTCTTGCCTATCAAGAGACTCCTCTCTTTTCTCAATTTTCTCTAGTAGTTTTTTAATGAGTTTGTAACCGTCTTTGCCGAACTTTTTTATCATGTTTTTCTCGTGTTCGGCTTCTTCATTATCTAGTTCATTTTCAATATTACTAGATGATGATAGAGTGGATGAGGAAGGTGGTGTGGTGTCAAGTACCTTAGTCCCTTGAGCCATGAGGCACATGGGAGCTTCATCATCACTCTCATCGATGTTGTTGAAGAGTCGTGGAGTTGATGTAGGAGCTTGAATGGCACAAGTGGCCATTCCTTCATCACCGGAGTCATCACTTGATGAATCCCAACCTTCACCAACATGGGCGCTTCCAAACTTCTTCTTGTACTCTCGACTCTTCTCTTTGTATTTCTTGTCCTTGTCATCGTTCTTGTCCTTGGACTTCTTGTTATCTTTGTCATTCTTCTTGCGGGGACAATCGGCAATGTAATGCCCTTTCTCCCCACACTCATAGCATCTTCGTTGAGAGAAGCTCTTCTTTTCACCTCTTGCCTTCATGAATCTCTTGAGCACGACCCGGATGATCCGACAGGGTGTCGGAAGATCCGATAGAGACAGAACCAGTGAGATCAGCACCGGAAGTTCCGAGAGCTCCCAGGTCCGGAAGATCCGACAAGCTGCCGGAAGATCCGACCTGATCGGAAGATCCGAAACAAGTTCAGAGAGAGCGACGGGAGACAGAGCCGCCCGGAACTTCCAGGGGTATGTTCCGGGGGTCTGTCGGAAGATCCGGTCTAGAGAAGATGTGTCCCAAAGATGATCTTTCATGACGAGATTTGATTGGCGATTTTGAGAGAACTAGCTTATGAACATGTAAGGAACTTGTCCCAAAGTTGATCAGCAACAAACAATCAACACATAACCATGATCAACTTGAAACAAGAAAGGATCCAACGATCATAAGATCAAAATTTTGAAAAACTCACACCATAAAAATAGAATAAAATCATTTTTCTTCTAGTCTAGGCATCAATCAATTGTGTATGCAACAAGTCAAGCCAAGTTACGAGAATCCAAGATATTTAGCTCACTCCTCAAGGAACAAAACCTTTGCTCATCAAGAGGCTTGGTGAAGATATCGGCCAATTGTTTTTCGGTTCCAACATGGCATAGGGCGATATCTCCTTTGGCTTCATGGTCTCTAAGGAAGTGATGTCTAATGTCTATGTGCTTGGTTCTTGAGTGTTGAACGGGGTTGTTTGCTAGTTTTATGGCACTCTCATTGTCACACAAGAGTGGGATATTTTTGAACTCACAACCAAAGTCACTCAAGGTTTGCCTCATCCAAAGTAGTTGAGCACAACAAGCACCGGCTGCAACATACTCGGCCTCGGCGGTGGATAGCGCAACGGAATTTTGTTTCTTAGAGCTCCATGACACCAAAGACCTACCAAGAAATTGGCAAGTCCCCGTTGTACTCTTCCGATCTACTTTGCAACCGGCATAATCCGAATCGGAGTAGCCAAGTAGATCAAAAGTGGAGCCCTTGGGATACCACAAGCCAAGGTTTGGAGTATGCACTAAATATCTAAAAATTCTCTTAACAGCCATTAGATGACATTCCTTAGGATTGGCTTGAAATCTTGCACACATGCACACACTAAGCATAATATCCGGCCTAGATGCACAAAGGTAAAGCAAGGAACCAATCATGGAGCGATATACCTTTTGATCGACCGATTTGCCTTCCTCATTTAGATCAAGATGGCCATTCACCGGCATAGGGGTCTTGATGGGCTTAGCATTGGCCATGTCAAACTTCTTGAGTATTTCACTTGTATATTTGGTTTGACATATGAACGTGCCATGCTTCAATTGCTTGATTTGAAATCCGAGAAAGAACTTCAATTCCCCCATCATTGACATCTCAAATCTCTTGGTCATTATCCTACTATACTCTTCACAAAATTTTTCATTAGTAGAACCAAAGATTATATCATCAACATAAATTTGACAAACAAACAAATCTTTGTCTATTTTTCTAGTGAAGAGAGTAGAATCGGCTTTGCCCATTACAAAGCCATTCTTGAGAAGAAAATCCTTAAGGCATTCATACCATGCTCTAGGTGCTTGCTTAAGCCCATAGAGCGCCTTATGGAGTTTGTAGACGTAGTCGGGGTGCTTGGGGTCTTCAAATCCCGGTGGTTGCTCCACATATACTAGCTCCCCAAGAGGCCCATTCAAGAATGCACTCTTCACATCCATTTGATACAACTTGAAGTTGTGATGAGATGCATAGGCCAAAAGGATACGAATTGACTCAAGCCTTGCCACCGGAGCATATGTCTCTCCAAAATCAAGCCCTTCAATTTGAGTGAAGCCTTGAGCAACCAATCTAGCTTTGTTTCTTGTGACAATGTCATTTTCATCTTGTTTGTTCCGGAAAACCCACTTGGTGCCAATCACATTTTGCTTGGGTCTTGGGACCAATTCCCATACTTCATTTCTTGTGAAGTTGTTCAACTCTTCTTGCATTGCAATAACCCAATCCGCATCTCCAAGAGCTTCTTTTACCTTGAGAGGTTCCAAAGAGGAGACAAACGAGTAACATCCACAAAAATTTGCTAAACGTGAACGAGTGGTTACCCCTCTTTGGATGCTCCCTAGAATGTTGTCAACGGGATGATCCTGTTGAACACTTTGATGAACTCTTGGATGCGGGAATGTTGATTGACGTTGGATGGGTCCATCACCATCTTCTTCATGAGGTATCTCAACATCTTGAGCATCTTCACCTTGAGCTCCCCCTTGATCAATGCCTTGGTCATGATCGTCACCATGATCTTGGACTTGATCTTGTGATGAGCTTGGTGGTTCAACTCTTGTTGATGGTGACGGGTCGATGTTGAACATGATTTCCGGATCTTGGTCTTGTTCTTCATCTTCATTTTGAGGCTCTTGGGGCTTCACTTCTCCTAAACTCAAGTTCTTGATAGCTTGACTTGGCGGGACTTCATCTACAAGGTCATTTACAACTTGCTCTACTTGAGAGCCGTTTGATTCATCAAATTTTACGTCTACCGTGATCTCAACACAACCGGTGGTTTTGTTGAAAACACGGTAGGCGTGTTCGTTAGTACCATAACCAAGTAGAAAGCCTTCATCAACCTTAGGTGCAAACTTTGAGCTTTTGGTTTTCTTGTTAAGAATGTAACATTTGCAACCAAAGACTCGAAAGTAGTGCACCTTTGGTTTGTTACCGGTTAGGATCTCGTATGGAGTCTTGTTCAAGTACTTTTGAAGATAGAGACGGTTAGTGGCATGGCAAGCCGTGCTAACCGCCTCGGCCCAAAAGTTATCCGGAGTCTTGTACTCATCAAGCATGGTCCGTGCCATCTCAATCAAAGTCCTATTCTTCCTCTCAACAATGCCATTTTGTTGAGGTGTGTATGGCGCGGAGAGCTCATGCTTGATTCCTTCTTCATCAAGAAACTCTTCAACATTTGTGTTCTTGAACTCCGTCCCATTGTCACTTCTTATATGCTTGATCTTCAACTCAAACTCATTTTGAGCTCTTCTAATGAATCTCTTGATGATTGTTTGAGCTTCACTCTTGTCTTGCAAAAAGAAAACCCATGTGAAGCGAGAAAAGTCATCTACAATGACAAGTCCATACTTGTTCCCGCCAATGCTAACATAAGCAACCGGTCCAAATAAATCCATATGAAGTAACTTGAGCGGTCTTGAGCTAGTCAAAATGTTCTTGGGTGGATGTGGAGCGCCAACTTGCTTCCCGGCTTGACAAGCACTACATAATCTATCTTTCTCAAAAACAACATTTGTTAGTCCTAGGATGTGTTCATCCTTTTGAAGTTTGGCCAAGTTCCTCATCCCAACATGAGCTAGCCGGCGATGCCAAAGCCAACCCAAGCTAGATTTTGCCACTAAACAAGTCTTCGGTTCCACTTTACTAGTTGTGAAATCAACTAAGTAAAGCTTTCCCTTGAGTCGACCCGTAAAAGCAATAGAGGAATCCTCCCTTCTTAGGACGCTCACACCCTCATTAGTAAAGAGACAATTGTAGCCTTTCTCACAAAGTTGTGAGACCGACAACAAATTGTACCCCAAAGAATCAACAAGATAAACATTAGAAAGAGACGAGTCTTGTGAGATAGCTATTTCACCTTGGCCTATGACATCACCATGATTGTTGTCACCAAATGTGATCTTCTCAACGGGTGAGTCATACTCTTGTAGCTTCGCAAACATATTCCTTTCTCCGGTCATATGATTTGAGCATCCACTATCTAGTAGCCATGAGGGTCCACCGGAGGAATATGCCTACAAAACAAGTTTTAAGCCTTGGACTTAGGTACCCAAAAGTGGTTGGGTCCTTGAGTGTTAGCTTTTGACATTTTAGGCACCCACACACTTCTCATCATCTTCCTAGTATGAGCACCTATATACTTTACCACCATCTTCCCATTTTGGTCCCAAGTGACCATGTAGTCAATGGAGTAGTTTGGAGATGGCTTGTGCTCAATAATCTTCTCTTCCTTCTTGCTTTTGATCTTGACATCATGGCTAGATGCTTTGGCCTTTGGCATGGACTCAATGGTGCTTACCACTCCATGAGCCGCATCCATTAGTTCACCTAGATTGGTCCCCTTGGTGAACAATGTCACATCACGACCTCCTATCTTCTTAGTCCCATTGGCCTTTCCACCTCGAGTGTATCCAAGCCCATCCTTGATAGTACCATATCTACCGGCTTTATATGCCGGGTGGGTCTCGAATACACTCTTGCCCTTACCTTGGTCTTGGCCAATGGCATTGGTCAACTTTTGGATTTGGGCATCTTTAGCCTTGACTTTCTCCTCTAGCTTACAAATGTTAGTTGCACAAGCATCTAAATCAATTTTATAACATCTTGAGCAACCTTCACTAGTAGAGACACTTGAGTCAAGAGTTGTTTTAGAGTTGTTCTTGGTACTTTCCCAAAGTGAGCTAAAATTGGCTTCTAGATCTTTGTATTTGATCTCTAGGCTTGAATGCCTTTCTTGAAGCTCACTTTTAGCACTCTTTAGGTTAGTTAGAGAGTCATTTGTCAAAGACAATTCCTTTGACATCTTCTCCCGTGAGTCATTGGCATGAGATAACTCACAAGCCAACTTCTCAACCTTGAGTTTCTCCTCAACTAGAGCCTCTTCTAGGACAAGGTTTCTCTCCTTCTCAAGGATGAGCAATTCTTCTTGCCTATCAAGAGACTCCTCTCTTTTCTCAACTTTCTCTATTAGTTTTTTAATAAATTTGTAGCCATCTTTGCCGAACTTCTTTATCATGTTTTTCTCATGTTCGGCTTCTTCATTATCTAGATCATTCTCAATGTTACTAGATGACAAGAGAGTGGATGAGAGAGGTGGTGTGGGTTCAAATACCTTAGTCCCTTGGGCCATGAGGCACATGGGAGCTTCGTCATCACTCTCATCGACGTCGTTGAAGAGTCGTGGAGTTGGCGTGGAAGCTTGGATGGCACAAGTGGCCATTCCTTCATCACCGGAGTCATCACTTGATGAATCCCAACCTTCACCAACATGGGCGCTTCCAAACTTCTTCTTGTACTCTCGACTCTTCTCTTTGTATTTCTTGTCCTTGTCATCGTTCTTGTCCTTGAACTTCTTGTTATCTTTGTCATTCTTCTTGCGGGGACAATCGGCAATGAAATGACCTTTCTCCCCACACTCATAGCATCTTCGTTGAGAGAAGCTCTTCTTTTCACCTCTTGCCTTCATGAATCTCTTGAAGTTTCTAACCATCATAGCGGTGATGTAAGAAAGTTGATTGACGTTGGATGGGTCCATCATCATCTTCTTCAAGATGTGACTCAACATCTTGAGCGTCTTCACCTTGAGCTCCCCCTTGATCAATGCCTTGGTCATAATCGTCACCATGATCTTGGACTTGATCTTGTGATGAGCTTGGTGGTTCAACTCTTGTTGATGGTGACGGGTCGATGTTGAACATGATTTCCGGATCTTGGTCTTGTTCTTCATCTTCATTTGGAAACTCTTGAGGCTTCACTTCCCCTAAACTCAAGTTCTTGATGGCTTGACTTGGCGGGACTTCATCTACAAGGTCACTTATAACTTGCTCTACTTGAGAGCCGTTTGATTCATCAAATTTTACGTCTACCTACGCTCATTTTAACAATTCTGATAGATCTCTCCCACTTCTTAACGTTAGCAATGTACTGCTTGAAGTTATGAATCTCTCTCACAAGCTTATCCTCACGCAAAGCATAGTCACTGTCCAAAATCATGAGAATCTCCCGCACATCTTTCTTCTAGGCACAAAAGTATTGCCATTGAGAGGAATGATATCTTCTAGTGGGGCTATAATATTCTCAGCTGAAAAATTATAACAATGATATAAAAGCATCAAATTAAATCAACTTTGTTCTAATTATTAACATGCAAAAAACTTATCATTAACTTATAAAAAATCAACATTTGTTAGAGTTAATTACAAGTGCACTTGTAATTCGTGTCAAAAAAAAGTGCACTTGTAATTAACTCTAACAAATGTTGATTTTTTATAAGTTAATGATAAGTTTTTTGCATGTTAATAATTAGAACAAAGTTGATTTAATTTGATGCTTTTATATCATTGTTATAATTTTTCAGCTGAGAATATTATAGCCCCACTAGAAGATATCATTCCTCTCAATGGCAATACTTTTGTGCCTAGAAGAAAGATGTGCGGGAGATTCTCATGATTTTGGACAGTGACTATGCTTTGCGTGAGGATAAGCTTGTGAGAGAGATTCATAACTTCAAGCAGTACATTGCTAACGTTAAGAAGTGGGAGAGATCTATCAGAATTGTTAAAATGAGCGTAAAGAAATCCATCTCAGCAAAAGTAGGGGAGACATTCACTATGAGAAAGATGGAATGGAGTTGGATGTAAGGACCATCTCTGGCCAATAAGATTTGGGACCAAAATCATACTCCGAGAAATCACATAGTGGGTAACCATTCTGCACCAAACAACTCATGTTACTTTCGAATTACAATGCAACGATTGATATAACAAATGACATTTTATGTTACTTACCTTGTTCCGATTGCGACACTTCAATGTGGGTGCGAACGCTGTGCTCCCAATTTCGGCTGGAACACCGCACTTACATAGAGGTGGGTTAGCCATCCGCCTAGCAATTGCTTCTTTCTTCTCTTCGGCTGACATAGGTGGTGGGTTCGGCGGAGGAGGCACCCAACGCTTGAACCTCTCGTACGGTTTAGTTGAACCCCAGAGCTTGAAAAGAAGTATCCTCGTATCGACCATTTCAGGACCATCAATCCATTGAAAGAAGTAGCACCGCTCCTCTTCCTACAAACATAAATGGAATGAAACACAGTCACATTGCTCCAATGCCAGCACACAACACCTAGTTATTGGTAAACAAAATTATTTTACACTTACCCGGTAATCCCCACACATGTAGTGAGCACGAGCAGCCGTGTCGGGATGCATTGATTGTCTGACCTCTGCTGGCTTCCCACAGTCACATTGTGGTACCGGGAGTGCAGCAGGAACTGGTGCATCCTTGCACGACACATCCGGATATAGCTCTTTTGGCTTGTGCTTCCACTTGTTTTCACGCCAAAGAGAATCCATTTCTGACAACAATTTCAGTAACATACATTTCAAAATTAAAGGGAAAATCCATTTCTCACACGTATCCATTTTAAGCTACTCTCGTTCCTAACCCTAACCAAACCCTACCCATCCCAAATCCTACCATCGAGAGGACTAATTCTACACGTCACAATCGCGGGCAGAGACTTCACTACGTGCAAACTAAGCATCCGATCCACCCAAAATAACCTATAGTTCATACAAATTTCGAAATCCAATCCTAACCCTAGCTCACCAAAACCACTCAAAATCTACCAAAATCTACGGTGAAACGAGGGAAGAAGTGGGGCAATACCTTCGGGAGGACGCGGGGATCGATTCCCCCTCCTTTCCCCCCTCCCAAAACGGCCGGATTTGGGCGGCGCCGGCGGGCAGCGGCGGAGGAGCCGCGGCTGGGCGGCTCTGGTCGGGGGAAAAAGTGAGGGGAGGGAGGGCCGCGCGCGGCCATAAGGAGGCGGGGCCTGTCGCGCCACCCCGCCTGGCGCGACAAGCCTGTCACGCCAGAGCATGCGGCGCGACAGGGCCAGCGCCAGCGTGGCGGCCGCCCGCTCCCCGTGCCACGGTGGCAGCCCTGTCGCGCCACCGCTTGTGGCGTGACAGTGGTGTTTGGTCGCGCCGCCTCTCCTGGCGTGACCAAAAGGGTCACGGGGTACAAATAAAGTCTGGCACGGGTTATTTTTAAAAATATCTTAAAAAATTGGTTAAAATTAAAAAAAAAATCGTGTAACCCGACAGGTGGGCCCTTTATGAGGGGTTGGGGTGGATTTTGATATTTTTTTTAATTTTAACCACCACTGCATTTCTGCATCGCCAGACGGCCCAACATAAGGCCGCCGCGCCTACAAATACCAGGGGTTTTAAGTTTTGTGGTACTAAATTCAGCCAGCCATTGAACATGTTAGACACACTAGATGGTTTAGGTAATCCCCAAGCCGCATAGACCGAAGCCCATACCATCCGTGTGAATCTGCACTCAAAATGCTGGATTGATTCATTTTCATGACAGAACACACATTGTTTGCTACCATTCCAATTTCGTTTAGCCAGATTATCCTTAGTGAGAATAACTCCGATTTCAAAAGGAAAGTAGAATTTAAATTGCCAATTGAGTCTTCCACCATATCAAAAAGAATTGGGGTACTTCCTTTTGTGCTATCTTTCTCTTTATTTCATTTTATTCCTGCACAACTCAAGCACAACATCATATCCGAATTTCTATTGCCATTAATCACCAAAATAGATTAAATGCCTAGATGCACTTTCACCCGCACACGTGAGAGGCGTGCTGAGTGGCGGGTTGAGCTCCTCCGGACTTGGTGTTTTCATGCTGTCGGGCGGTCGGTGTGGGTGCAGCAGTACTACGGCGTTGGGCCCTGCACGGCAGTGGCCCCTTGGTGTGATGGTGTCCGTCCTTTCCGCTTCCCTATCAGCGTCGGACCACTTCTGAGGTTCGATTACCGCAAGATTGTGTTTGTGGGTGGAAGCCGCAGATGGGCCTTATCTCCTCTGTCGTCGTTGTGTGTAGAGTTGGTCGTGTTGATGCCCCAATCCAACCGGCCAGTGTATATTGTTGAGCGGCTACCCGTGTTGACGTCCCAATCCAACCGGGCAAGCATGTTGTTTTTTTTTCTTTTCTATTTCCTGGCTATGGCCTCCCAGGGTCGTAGTCTTGTATTTTTTTTCTGCTATATTAATAGAAACGCACTCGTCGAGTGCCTCATAAATGCTGGATTGATTCATTTTCATGACAGAACACACATTATTTGCTACCATTCCAATTTCGTTTAGCCAGATTATCCTTAGTGAGAATACTCCGCTCTTTAGAAACCAAATAAAGATTTTAATTTTAATGGAAGCTTAGATTTCCATAATTTTCTATTTGCATTTGGTACTTTTGGTATATCAGGGCCAGATAATGTGTCTTCACCGAGAAAACACCTGTCGGGTCCAAACTCCACTTAAATTCGTCTCCTTCATCAGTGAGGTTTATTTTTCCAGCCTCGCTACTAAATTATTCCACATTATCAATTTAGGTCCAATCAGGTCTCTCCGCCAGGATATATTGGGAATCTCTGTACTTAGTACTTCTGCCACCGTATCCTGTTTTTTTCTAGCAATATGGTAAAGTTGAGGATATTGGTCACGAAGAGGCCTGTTACCTAGCCATTTATCCTCCCAGAACCTTATCTGGGACCCATCCTTTATAGTAAATGTACCGAATTTTAAGAAGTCATTTTTAACCTTCATTAGCCCGCCCAAAAGTGTGAGTCTCCGCTTTTCCATTGGACCTGGACCAGAGGCTTAGTCCCTAGATATTTATTACGGAGAATCTGTTGCCAAGTGCCGTCCGATGTAAGCAAACGATACAGCCACTTGCTGAGTAAGGCAGCGTTCTTAAGTTCTAGATTATGTATCCCTAATCCACCCTGATCCCGAGGGAGGCACAGAATACTCCATCTAGCTAATCGGTATTTTTTCTTATGCTCATCACTTTGCCAAAAAAATCTCGACCGATAGTAATCCAGCTTCTTACGAACCCCTTTTGGGATTTGGAAGAAGGACATCATATACATCGGTAGACTGCTAAGAACTGAATTGATTAAGGTTAGTCGGCCTCCATATGAAAGGTTTTTCCCTTTCCAGCTGCTAAGTCGACTCTCAAATCGTTCTTGAATCCTCAACCAGTCATTATTTGTCAGTTTCCGGAAATGTATTGGAATACCGAGATATTTGACTGGGAAAGACCCGGGGTTGCAACTAAACAGTTCTTTATATTGGTCTTCAAAGTTCTTAACCTCACCAAAACAGTAAATTTCACTCTTGTGAAAATTTATCTTGAGACCCGATAACTGCTCGAACGCACAAAGAATATTCTTCATGTTCTGAGCTTGTTCCAGGTTGTGATCTAAGAATAATATAGTGTCATCAGCATACTGTAGTATGGAAAGACCGCCATCAATCAGGTGGGGCACCACACCCTGTATCTGATTATTAGTTTTCGCCCTGTTAATTAGCAGTGTGAGCATGTCTGCAACCAAGTTAAATAGGATGGGTGATAGTGGATCACCTTGCCTGAGTCCTTTTTTAGTCTGAAAGAATGGACCTATTTCATCATTAATGTTTATCGCCACACTTCCACCCAAGATAAAGGATTTAATCCACTCAATCCATTTGGATAAGAAACCTTTTAACCGGAGCGTCTGTGTCAGAAATTCCCACTTGACTTTATCATAGGCCTTTTCAAAGTCAATTTTGAATATAATACCATTTAGGTTTTTCCTGTGTATCTCATGTACTGTCTCATGTAAAATTACTACACCTTCCAAAATATTCCTACCTCGCATGAAGGTTGTTTGAGTCGGGCTGATAATATTATCTGCTACTGAATTAATCCTGATTGTTGCCACTTTCGTGAATATTTTGAAACTAACATTCAATAAGCATATGGGCCTATACTGCTGTATCCTATTAGCCTCTTTAACTTGTGGTATCAATGAGATAACTCCGAAGTTGAGACTAAACAGCGGAAGTCTTTCTGTGTAGGTCATGAAACATAGCCATCAAGTCCCCTTTGATTGTTTCCCAAAAATGCTGATAAAACTCAACCGGGCAAGCATGTTGTTTTTTTATTGTTTTCTTTTCTGTTTCCTGGCTATGGCCTCCCAGAGTCGTAGTCTTGTATTTTTTCTGCTATATTAATAGAAACGCACTCGTCGAGTGCCGTTCGTTCAAAAAAAAATGCTTGCCAACCAACCTGAAGAAGAGGGGTAAACTAAATTTGTTAGTGAAGATGTCTTTATGTCCCGCTAGATTATGCCGGTAGGTGTAGTAATTATATCCCATTAGATCACTCTACGGGGAGTATAGCAAATAATTTTCTATGACAAAAACAAAAGAGTTAAGAATTTTTTATGAAAAACAATTATATCCCATCAGATAAAAAATGGGGTTGAGAAGGGCTTGATCGAACCCTAACGTTGCCCCCACGAAGCAAGGGCTTTCATGCTCAAAGGCAAAAACCTTTTTAGTCTAACTTTTATTGTGTTCGTGGCCATTTTGATGGATGCACAGGATTACAAGGTCCAATACAAGGTCCATACAAGTACCATAGGATTAAGGCCGAAGACGACAAGGTCCATACAAATAACATACGATACAAAATAAAAATGTACTAAATATCCAAATTGGCATGACTACTCACCAAAGCATCGCCAACCATGTGGCCACAGTAATATCAACACCCAACTCCGATGGAACTAGGCTATACATGGCTTTCACACCGCAATGACACATCGTATCAGGACATCTCGTCACCTTCTTCTTTTCCTTCTCTGTCACAGGATCTGGCCAATAAGATTTGGGACCAAAATCATACTCCGAGAAATCACATAGTGGGTAACCATTCTGCACCAAACAACTCATGTTACTTTCGAATTACAATGCAATTGCAAGTACCGGAAGAAAAAAGGAAAAGGGAAGAAATCAAAGGGCAAGAAAAGTAGCAAATTATCAAGGAAACGAAGTGTAGCCACGGAGGTATATGAGTCATCTATTGTTATAGAAATATGCGTGCTTTCTTGCAAATTTAGTAATGAAGATGTGATTTTTCATATTTCCAATCCATATGTGCTTTATATTATTTTGAAGCCTTTTGTAAATTTATTTCGTTTAAACTAATACGTTTATGTCCATTTTGCAGGATGGCGCACCCAGAGTACCCTCTACTTGAGGTGGCTTACGACAACAACCACCGTGCACACCTCATCGCCGACAACGGGCAGGTTTGTGTCGTTTTGTTTTCGTACTCATTTCGCATGTGTTTATAAACTTGCACCTAATGGTCTCAAATTTCAATTTTTTGCAGGACTTGGCGGTGTTGCGGCCACGGGCACACCTCCCGCTCAGGTGGGATGACCTGAGTCGCGCCACTGCATGTGGCGCGACTCAGTGGCCGGTAGCGCCACGGGTCCTGGCGCGACTAAATGGGCTACTTCCTGAAAATTTAGTTCGTGAGGGGTTATTATTAAAATATTAGAATAAAAAGGACTTTTAAAAAAATCGTAAATACGACACAGGCCTTGCAAGTATTATGTCACACCAGTCATCCAAAGCC
The DNA here is from genome assembly GCA_900205405.1 of Echinochloa crus-galli. NCBI lineage: Eukaryota > Viridiplantae > Streptophyta > Magnoliopsida > Poales > Poaceae > Echinochloa > Echinochloa crus-galli. The sequence goes on along the minus strand of OAMR01000081.1, from coordinate 2,793,382 downwards.
ATGCAAGTTATGTCACACCAGTCATCCAAACTATGCAAGTTAGTAACGAGGAGAAAAACAAAAAATAGGGTTGAGGAGGGCTTTGAAACCCTATCCTGGCAAAAACCTTTTTACTCTAACTTTTATTGTGTTCGTGGCCACTTTACTCTAACTTTTATGCAAGTTAGTAACCTTTTTACTCTAACTTTTACTCTAACTATACAAGTTAGTGACGAGGGAAGAAAAACAAAAAAATGGGGTTGAGGAGGGCTTGGCTGAAATCCTTGCTGCCCCCGCGGAAGTATATGTATGGCTCCATGCTCAAAGGCTGTGGACGAGACAATCCCATTTAAGTACTGTGATGCCGGGACTGGGACTCGGCTTAGGAGCCCAACTCCACGGGAGAGGCCTTTTAACAGCATGGGCCCAGATCGCCCCCTCCTCCCAACGACCCCGAGCGGTGGGCTGGGTCACGCCTACTTGAGCCCGGTTCTCCGTTCTTTTTGAAGCGATACGGTATTACTTGCAGTCGTACACGCACACGCGGGAGTTACGCGAACGCGCGACTGCTGGTGTCACGCGAATTGTAAGCCTGGCCCAATCCCCCTTCCGGCCCAAAACTCACGGCCAGAGAGATAGAAACCATTCCGCGCGGCCCGCGCTCGCGCTCGGTTGGTGTCCGAGGGTTGCTGGCCCAATTGCACGCGTGGCCCAAAACCCACTGCAGAGAGGATCGAAACGACTCCGGCCCGCGTGCCGTCCACGTTCGTTGATACAGCGCCGATGCAGGCATGATCGCCCGACCAAAGAAAGAACTCTAGTTTTAGTTAGGTTTTGTGATTGTGTTGGGATGCTGACGTGGGTCCGAACCGTGTCCGTATATGAGAACGCCATAGCCTTGTTGACCCCACGTGAAATCTTGTTTAGTTGACGCGCACTAACTATTGAAGTAGCACTAATCGAACTCTCCGTCGTATTCTCCATCGCCGTTGGCAAAAGAAAAGCTTAGCATAAAGAAAAACAAAACTTATGACATGTTTAAATAAATGCAGGATATATGATTTAAAAATTGTTAAATTCTGGAATTAAAAAATAAAGATAGTAATTTAATTAATATTATTGTAATTTAATTGTAGTATTCTCTAGTAACAACACAATCATTGATGGGTCAATTCATTGATAATTATGGTCCGACAGAGCTTGAATTCAGGAGAAGCTCCGCCAAACAGTTTTCTGGAGAGAAGTGATTCTCTACTGATTTTATGAAGTGATTTTTTGAAATGGAAAGTAGCTTCTCATGATTCTATGAAGTGATTCTCCATCCTAACTTTGAGAGTTTATGATAGAGAAAAAAAGAATCACTTCCAGCCATATAATGACTTCTCTCAGAGAATCAGCACCCATAGAGAATCACAATCAAGTAGAGCGCTATCAAACAGGCCCTAAATATTGTGTTGTGAAAGAAAGTCCCAGGATCATGTGAAAGAAAGACGTACTACTTATTATCCTAATATTCACGAAAGTAGTTTTGGGATTTGTGGATGGTCTAAGGCTGTATTCTGGACATAGAACTATTCCCAATAAGTTATAAAACATTCTATCAGGGTATTGTAGTGAACCGTAGGCAATAGGGTCCCAGTAGTGAATTAAATACTATTGACCATGCATTGGTCTGCTCTTGTACTAAAAGTGAACATAAGTATTATGTGAACATTAATGATTAACCGTTCAATGAAGTGGGAGAATATTAGAAATTATTTTAAATGTGATTTTCACGGTTAATTCCATAAGGAAATTAGACTCCATGTTTTTCACTTATGGAGGACAATGACTCTGACATCGTGATCAACAGGCGTCCCTAATACATTATATTAGGACTCGGCCCCGACTCCACAGCTCTGGACTATATAATAAAGAGGTCTGGGCTTATTTTCTTACGTCAACCATTAGTAAATTGCCCCAAATCTAAACACCGATTGCTAAGAGAGCTTGAGGAGAGCAGAAGCCCGAAGTTTCTCTCGCTGATCAAGAACAACTCTTCTTTTTGACTTGGCGCTCTGCATCACGCCTACACCGATAAATACAATTACTTCCTCTACGACAGGAGCATCTATTGTGGCAAATAACGCTGGTATGAGTTACACCGTAATGTTTTCCGCATTAGATTGATTGATTATGATCTAGGTTAAGCCAAGATCCTGTTTATGTAATGCTTATGCTAGCTTGGTTAAGCATGACGAGTGCATCAGAAAAAAATTCAGAGGGTATGATCGTCCCGTCGACTTGTCTAATCCTAATTGAGTTCCATCCGCATCTTAACTGAGTATATAAGATTGGCCGAGTGCCCAAGGCTTACAATAATACATGGAAATAATTGTTAAGTTATTCTTCACATAGATTACGAAGAAAAGTATCTTCTCAACGCTTGCAGATGCTACAGTAAGAATCCTCATAGCTTGTGCACAACATCATGTAAGGTCTTGTTTAGATCCTAATTTCCACCTCCAAAATTCACTAAAGAAGATTTTCATTATATTAAAATTAATATCGGCACATGCATGGAGTACTAAATGTAGATAAAATAAAAAATTAATTGTATAGTTTTATTGTACTCTACGAGACGAACATTTTAAGCCTAATTAATAAATTTTTGGATAATTTTTCACACATATAAACGAAATGTTACAGTGACGCACGCATGCTAAAAGTCAAACTTTCGCTCTCAAATTTAGAAACTAAACAACGGCTAAGCTTGGAGGTTCTCCATTGTTTTAACAAGCAGAACACAAGCCTCAGCGATATTTTCAAACCTCGAATGCAACGTACCCCGGAAAGGTTCCAAATAGCGGTGGATCTCACCTGAATCGCAAGAAAACAAATCACTGTTTGCGGTGCACACTCGTGCGTACTATGAGCGCACGCGCACTGCTGCTTGGTCTATTGCCCACATACTGCTGCTGCCAGCTACCCTAGCTTGTTCTACCCGCCTAATCAACCTTATATGCACAATCGGGCAGCTCGGAAAGATTTATTTGATTATTTTAAAAAAAGGAAACAAATGTTAGAAGCTGGCGTAGCACCTGTTGTACCCTTTGCAATCGCGAGCACGTAACGGAATTCCTCGCCCAGCCCACGGGTCCTGCCTGCCACGGCGGCTTGCACGCCAGGATTCCTCCGGTCTCGCGATTAGCGCGGCGTAATCCTGACGGATTCGAAACCCCCCTGGCCGAGACGATTCCCACCGGGCCCCGCCGGTCACCGGCCGCGCCCTCTGAGCCGTCGATCCGGCAGCGGACGCGCGCGATCCCCTCCACGTACGGCGCCAACGGGCCGCCATCCAGCCAGGGACGGCGGCCGCAATGATTCCTCCCCTCCCCCCTGGCCTCCGAAAGCGAGGTGAGCTGCTGCTGCAGATAAGGAGGGAGGCCGCCATTATCGCAGCACGCCGCGTCACCTAATCGAGGCAATCAGGCAAGAGAGAGAGGGGAAGTGGGAGGGGGGAAAAGAAAAAATAAATAAATCCCCGAGAGTGGAGGCGAGAGCGAGGGATTTCCCTTTTTTTTTTTTAATTTCACTCTCTTCTTCCCGACGGCGACGCGAGGTGAGTGAATCCCCCCAATCCGGCCGGGGGTAGGGTTCGCGGGGATCGCGGTGCGGGCGCGGCTGTTGAAGCCTGGCCGCCGCCGTCGGCGGCGCGGCGGGAACCGGATGCTATGCTGCTGAGCTGCGGGTCGCTCTCCTCCTGGGTGCGCCGCTTCGTCGCCTGCGTTGGGTACGCCTCCGGCCTCCCTCCTGCTCCCCTCTCGTACGTACGATGCGCGGGGTGATTGATTGCTGGGCTTGTCTGCTTGCTGCGGCTCTGACGCGATTGGCTGTGGGTTGGGAGTTTCTGTATCCACGCGGTTGGCTGAATGCTTTAGGCTTTAACCGTTGATGAAATTTGTTACCTTGGTCATAATCTCCGTCTGGAATGGATAGCTAGCAGGCCCCAAGATGAAATTTGTTGGTCTTAAAATCCTAGTTAACCCTAGACAGCTCAAGCCATGTAAAGAAGGAACAATAGAATGGCACCATTATAGTTAGCTGCATGAAATTGATGATTAGGATGGTTTATTTGCTGATGTATTCTGGTTGTTTCTACACGGTCCTTTATCTTCGCTAACATTATTTTTCAGAAATGCTGGTTATCATCCCGATACTTTAGCTTTCGTGATAGGTTTCCCTTCAGCCCCTTTTTCTTTCCTACTCCCTTAAGCTTGCAATCAATCGCCTTTTTCTTTTCCTTACTCCCTTAAGCTGGCAATCAGTGGTCTCCAAAAGTAAGTAATTAGTACAACAGAAAAGAGAGAGATTGATGTTTGCCCCCAGATGAATACGTGTACGTTTATTTGTGAAACTAAAATAGGGGAATCCTTAGCTACTATTTCTGCTCCTATCTGCCCATTTAATTGACTGATGCATGTAGATTGCCTGTAAGAGTACGGCATCTTTTTTGAGTTATTCCAACAGCTGGTTACTGATGACTGCACAAGCTGGTTACCTGCAGTAACAGACTTGCATCTAAAACGCTACTTCAGCACGCCTCGGAAGTTTTACTCTTTGCCGTTCTAGTATGTGAACAACTGGGTACTATAAACAAATGGCTGGTCAAATTATCTAGATGAAATTGGGTTTACTAATTGTTAGATTTTTTAAATGCAAATATGCAAATGGAACTATTTAGATCAATTTGTCTACATAATCGAATAAGAAGAACAGTTGTTTCCTTATTCTGTACAGACTACAGAGGTTGTTTTTGTTTTCTGATTTTGTGGGTTCTAGCTAGTGTCAATTTAAGTTTTTGTTTGTGCTTGCCTCTTGGAATCACAAAGGTGTATGAACTGTCAATTTGTCATAGTAAACAAAAGACTTGCCTGTTGGAAGGAAAGGGTAAGGTCTTAGATTGTAAGTGCCTAGCGCCTACTAGAAGGTAGCCCCTCCTAGTAATGTCCGACTTATCTTGTACTAATCCACCATTGGGCATTGTCTAACTACACGTTTTCAGTCTAAGCCCTTTTTCTTACCAAATGTTACTTTTTGTCGAATAATCTGTGCATGTTACTTGTCTCAAGTACCTGCTACTAATCATTTATTGGCTGATCCTGGTTTGCAACAGAGCAGAGGTTGTTTTGGTTGTGCCCAGCCTACTCCAATAATAGCTGTTGATCAGCCTTCAAAAGGATTAAGAATTCAAGGGCGCTCAGTGAAAAGGCGCAATTTGTCTGACGATTTTTGGAGTTCAAGTCCGCACGAAATGGAGAATAGTGCCCTGCAATCCCGACATAGTATGTCTTCAATCAGCACAACAGCACAACCTAATGATCAGCATGCTGCTGGAAGTAGCAGCAATCCAAATGAATTTATAAATCAAGGTAAAAGAGTTGTCATGTGCACAGGAAAATGTGCCAGTGTCATTTTCTGATTTACTAATTTGCAATCTTTGATTGCTTGTTCCATACTCCCATGAATTTTAAGACAGTTACATTTTAAACAAATATTTCTTTGTTAAAGTTCCATTCATGCTCATTTAGACTGCATTCGGGGGGTGATATATACCATTTCATAGGGGTTATGTAGTCCAACCCCCATAGGTGAGGGGTTGATCTAGACTTTTTCCTTACAACTCCATACCATGCTCTTATAATTGGTAATTAGTTGCTGTTATCTGTTAGATATGCTATATAATCTGGAAAAGTTGAGTCATGTGTAATTATTGCAACATGAAGTTTGTGCCTGGCAATAAGATTGGTCAACCCCTGACAGTGATCACACAGCCACTTAGTATCTCTTGACCTTATAACTCCTGATTCCAACCACTAAAGGTTATGTGCCCGGCACAACTGTCCATCGCAACATTTTTAATGATAAAACAACGAGAAACAACCTGTGGTTCATTCACTGATGTTTTCCCCCTCATTTGTACGGCATAGGTCTTCAACTATGGCACCAGACTAGGCAACAGTGGATTGGAAAACGAAGGCGTAATTCTCAGGGGCAACATAGTCAAGAACCAAAAATAAGGTTTGTTTCGGAGTTTCCCTTCTTTTTTGTTGTGGAATGCCAAAGGTCTTCAAATCTCTATGTTTTTGCAATGGCCGAAATAGTTCCTTGCATAGTTATAAAGGCGTCCAGGCGCACCCAGCTCGCCTTGGGAAACAGTGATGAATTCTTGGGATGCCTGACTGCCTTTGAAACCATGTCCTTGTGCTGCGATATTAGTTACACGAAAACCTTCTTCACTACTCTTTAACTTCTTGGAAATGAACCAGTTGTGGTTTCTGCCACTCTCTGAATCCTTATTCGAAATACCTCAGGTTGTGACATATTGTGGTCATCAATGATATCCTATTTGTATAAGAATCTGCTTGTTACCTGGCTGTCAGCTTAATAGTGACAATTCCAGGAGTGCAGAACCTTGTCTACTACTACTTTGAAATTAGGATAGTTTCTGATGATGCCATTTGCACTAATGTCTGCCTGGTGACTGCAGTCATAACGCCACATATGAGAGCCTGCTGGGAAGCACGAAACCATTTCCACAACCAATCCCTCTTGCTGTAAGATCTCTTGAAAAGTTGCATTCCATCTTCCTTTTGACATATGCATCCTGTTTGGGACAAATGCATTGACTTGTGTTCATTGGGTTGTCTGTTATCAGGAAATGGTGGATTTCCTCGTGATCAGCTGGGAGCAGGAAGGCCTATACGATTAGAGTCGATCAATGAAAGTGTATTGTTTGAGGCCGCATTATGAAATCGCTTAAATGTATGCAACTTTAGTAGGCTGCCAAAGCTTGTGTGGTGATGAATGTGGATCGTCTTGGAGACAGGATGTCATCTCTCTCTTAAGCAAATGTAAAATATTCTTTGGTTTTACTAGTAATTGTGCTCGCAGCGTTCAATTTGGTGTTCCTTGGTTCTTGGATCACAAGTTAAATTCCTAGAAAGTAACATCTCCGCCTTATGAACTCGATAAGAGTTAGTGATGTTTTATTCAAGATGAGATTACAGTGTCTTAAATTTTGAAAGAGGGAATGCTTTCGTAAACATGTTTGCAAGGAACGGTAAGCCATGATTCCACTTGGACCGCGTCTGCCTGTTTCGCATATCTTGGCCAATAAGAAGAAACGCAAATGCTGGCAGCCCTGAAGCCTCCATTATCAATCTCGGGAAGAATTATACTCTGCATCAAATCTGCTTTTCGTCGATCCCGGGCGCTCCCAGAAGGTGATAGAAGTGGCCGTCTCCTTTCCAGATGCATCTCCGGCCTTCTCAGCTTGCATCCTGGCCTCCTCTGCCGCTTTATATGTGCACCATCGTCATCTGGACCTCAAAACAGAGTGACCCAAAGCGAGTCAGTGAGAGTGACGAAGCGATCAAGTTCCCAGCTTTGAAACAAGCAAATCCATTTGGGCCCGGCTTTGACATGGCTCTAGCTCGCCTGTGCCTCAACCGGGCCCTCGCCGGCCGCGCGCCGGCGCTGGCAAGGCCGGCGTACGCCACATCCCCGGCGGCGTACCTGAGCCTTCATCGCTCCCTCTTCTCAACGTCGTCAGCAGCCGACTCCGCCGCCGGGGGCGAGGCGAGCCGCCTGGATGTCGCCGTGTCCGGCCAATCCGCCGCCCCCGCGCGCCGCGGCGGCGGCCGCTGGGCGTGGCGAGACCTCCGCGACTTCACCCCGTTCCGCCTCGTCGACGGTACGCTCTCCTCGCCATCTCTGACAACACCTAAGCTTAACCGCCCGCCATGAACGCCGGCGAGTGACTGACGCCATGAACACCCCCAGGGCTCGGGAGCGCGCTGTCGCAGGTGGCGGAGGCGCTGGGGCGGCCGCTGGAGCGGCTGGCGCCGTCGTCGCGGCTGCTGCTGGGGAAGGTGCGGGAGGACGAGGCGCGGTACAGGCTGCGGTTCGAGGTGCCGGGGCTGGGGAAGGACGACGTGCGCGTGGCCGTGGAGGACGGCGTGCTGGTCATCGACGGCGAGAAGCGGGAGCACGGCGACGGCGACGGCGAGTGGTGGTCGGCGACCGGGTACCACGCCAGCCTGGTGCTCCCGGGCGACGCGCGCGCCGAGGGGATCACAGCGGAGGTCAAGGACGGCGTGCTCTACGTCACCGTGCCGCGCTCCGGGGAGCACAAGAGGACCGTCACCGAGGTGAAGGTCCAGTAGTGTGACGTAAAAAAATTGGTGATGATGTGAAGTGACGTGGCTGGATGCACAGGCCGGGATGCAGTGTGGTTGTCTCTGTACTCACTAGCGTGCACGCTATGAGCTCATGTCATGTTTACTCCGTACGTGTTCTTCCAAAAATAATGAGTACTTCCTCCTAGTTATTTTTAAAATGTTTGATTTATAAATAATTCTATAAACAAAAATCTATATCAATTATTATACTATAAAATATAAAAATTTAAAACTTTTGCCTTTGTCATCAAACCGTAAAACCTCCTGATGTTCATAAAAATCAATCCAAGATCTTTTAATACGTTGTAATTTATAATTTTATAAAAACCTTTTAATATTTATAAAAATCAACTCTTTTAATGTAATTTTATGAAAACCTTCTAATATTTATAAAAATCAACCACGGTAGTAATTTTATGAAAATTCTCAACTTTTATAAAAATTAACCATGGGTTCTTTGATATAATATGACTACTAACTATATGTACGAAGTAATTTCAAAATAAAAAAATCCGTGTTGAATTGTTGAGCGCCCTGTGATATGAACGAATCGATGCCCGTACATCAGGGCTTGCAAGTAGGGTACGTAGGAAACAAATCATCGCTCACCGAAATTTGGCGGTAATCCATGAGGGCAAACAAGCTACTATCTCCATTCATATTTATATATAAATATGACCGGAGGTAGTAGATGCCAAGGAAGCACACTGACAGGTGTAGGATGCAGTTTAGCGGGAAGCTGTCAGCGATAGATAGGTGCAGTAAAAAATGTAAAGTCAAAGGTCATTGTATTCTTCAGACGTAGGTGATGAAAGTGAATACATCATCTGATGTAAGCCTAATAAATTTACAGTGTAACAAACTGAACATGCACAAAAATCCAGAGATGTAAGCCTAATAAATTTACAGTGTAACAAACTGAACATGCACAAAAATCCAGAGACTGCACATAAGTTTTGGCTTAAAAAAATATACGGAGTAAAAAATCAAACCATATGAAAAATAATAAACAAGGCTCAAATTAAACTCTCGAAAAACTATTTTTATTTCCCGTTTAAGCAGAATAAATCCTAAGTCACAGAGGCAATTCGTACTAAGCACAATAAATATCTAGATAAAACTGCAACATGCAAGAATTTTAAACCGCAAAACTAAACATCGTCATGCCACTGAAGAAGACATCTAGAGTAGGGATGGGCACAAGATTTGGGCCACCTTATTGCGTAGCCGCTGCTTTCAATCCTTGAGGCCTTGACATATGTGCCCTCCACTAAGCCACCACCACCACACTTGCCCGCTTTTGATTCCAACGGAGAAAGGAACAGGACACAATGTCACAACGTTTCCAGATAATTAGATTAAGAAACATGGATCGTGGTAAAAAAATATATTACAAGGTTGGACTAAATTGTTATTTTTTTCTAGAACGAGAACGACATTGTAATATAGATGGGAGAAGGTGTCACTCAGTGAATCGATTTAGATGTACATGCTAGAAAATTGAATTAAAGCCTAAGAGGCTAGAATATACCACTTTGGCACTGGGCTAAGAGTGGGGTAGACAGTAAGGAAGATGTGGGCTACTAATTTTGTTCGGGCCGAATTCCTTAAATAATACATTATTTTGTGTCATTCATTATTTTTTAAATACACACTTTGCACATACTATATAAACATATTTTTTAAAAACATATTGGATATTCAACTAAATAACCTTAAATTGAAGTGCCTCCGTACATATTCTGAGTCAAAGCAATACCGAACACGTAAAAAGATACCTCAGGAGATTAAAAAAAGAGACCCAAACTATGACACAACACAAATAAAAGTAAATATTCCCTCCGTTCCTTTTTATAGGTCGTTTTGGTTTTTCTAGGTGCATAGTTTTTGCTATGTATTTAGATGTAGTGTATGTCTAGATGCAAAACAATATCTATGAACCTAGAAAAGCCGAAACGACTTAAAATTTGGAACGGAGGGAGTAGAAAAAACAAAATAAACATGAAAAATAACTAAAATAAAAATAGAATACATATAGGCCCTCATCAAAAAATCTAAATACAAAACATATGACTAAGATATATGTTGAAAAATTTAGACAGGAATCATTCCATAAGAAGTTTGGACTAAAAAGCTTATTTTACAAAATATGTAACCATTGGGCCCATACCTAAAATCATATACACTTAAAATTGTTGATTCATCCGTAACTTCTAAAGTAAAATGACAATAAATGATTCAAAAAATTCTTATGAGAAAATTTAAAATTAAACAACAAAAGAAAAAATATATTGAAAACTAAAAATATTTAAAACATTATCATAAAAACTGGCTAGCTATTCGCGCTGTTTGCGCGGGCCACCTTACTAGTTCTACTTTAACATCAACATTTGCATACTATTGACACATTACATGAGTCATCTACAAGATCTGCTATGAAGCACAAAGTAGTTTTCCACGCATCATCCATCTTCCTCCTCTTGGGCAACGACGCTGCTACTTTCTCTTCCTGTGGCAGCTCCGGCGCGTCCATCATGGCGAACCATGGGTGCTTGAACACGGCGGCTGCCATGAGCCTCTTGTCGGGGTTGCACGTGTGGAGGCCCCTGAGGACCTAGAATCTTTCGTCTGACAGCTTCGCCTCTGGGAACTCCTTTTTTTTTAATGCTCTCTGGGAACTTACGCAGGAGGTTGTGATTGTTCCGCCGCTTGTCCAAACCCGGCAACACCTTGGCACAAGAGCGGACCTACATGGAGGTGAGGGCATGTGCCCTCCCTCAATATCTTTCCTAGGTCCGCCCTTGCCTTGGCAGCGACGCGAGTCAGGTACGTGCGAAGCTGGTCTTCATCGTTGAACCCCTGGAACAGTCTCACCATCGATGAGCTCCGCATGACGTAGCCGAGCGACCATGTGTCCACGAGCGCGTCATAGTCGGTCTTCCCCAGCAGCATCTCCGGCGCCATGTACCAGAGCGTGCCGACCGGCTTGTACGGCGGCAGCTCGGCCATGTACACGGCAAGCCCCAAGTCGCAGAACCTGACGATGCGTCATCGCCGACGAGCATGTTGGATGGCTTGATGTCACGGTCGATGATGTGGGCGCCGTGCATCTTCGTGGCGCCAGTGAGCAGCTGCCATATGGCGGCGTGCCGGGACGCTGGTCCAGAATGTCGTCGAGGCTCTAGCCGCCGCAGTCCATGATCGGGCAGAGCTTCATGTTGGCTGGGTCGCGGGCGAGGCCGTGGAAGCCGATGACGAATGGGTTGCCGGCGCATGTCTTGAGGAAGAGCGCCTCGATGCCTCTTTTACACGGTCTCGTTGTCATCAGAACACTATTGCTCTTCAGTATGTGCCATCGGAATTGCAGCTTGCTGATTTCTTCACCAAAGCACAGACTCGAGAGCATCACCGACTTCATTTGCTCAAACTCAATGCTTCTGATCCGCCTTGAGTTTGGGAGGTTGTTGTTAAGGCCCATATATATGTGTCCATCTGGACTAATGAAGAATTATCACTTGACACAACAACCGGTACAGCGAGAGACAGATCAGTGGCGGTGGCCAAAAAAAAAGTTGCTAGAACTGCACGGTCTGCTCCGGCCAAGGGTTACCGTGGCGAGTAGACCTAACAGCGGGCAGGTCGCCCGGGATGCCAGCAGGCGGAGAGGGAGCAGGGCGCGCACGCTGGAAACAAGAGAGAAAGAGCTTCGAGCGGGAGACGAGAGGCAGAAGATGGGAGAGCGTGGTATTGGTTCCACTCAGAGAATCAGCGGTTACTAGACTGATCACTTTCTAATCAGATGCATGTGTAATAGTACCTCCTCTTGAGAATGACGAGGTCCCAAATCGATTACTCGGGGCCGAAGTCGAGGCATCACGCGAGCCTACGAAATTGCACACGAATTGGTAGAATAAGCCAGAATTGCAAATTTCAGAAAGCATGCTGCAACCAATGAGCACAGCAAATTGAACGATGTTACCTGTAGCAAAAACCAAATAGCAGCATTTTGCATTTGCTTAAGAGAGGGATGGAAGATGGATATCCTATCTCCAATACAATCCTCATTCATCACCACGCAATCTTTGGCAGCCTACTAAAGTTGCATATTACATTTTCTGAGATGGGAGTCATAACGTTACCTCAAACCACAGAACCACACACTTCTATTAACCAACTCTAACCGTACAGGTCTTCTTGCTCTCAGTTGTTCACGGGGAAGCCCACCATTTCCTGGAAACATATTTCTTTTAGACTACCATTCCTCATCTCTGTGGCCAAAATTTATTACAATAGCTGCACTAGCAGCACAAAGCAACAAAATGGTTCTCAACTAACAGAGTGCTGAATAATGCACAAGTAAATCCACTGTAAAAAGATGTGTTCGAAATGGAAGATGGCATGTACCTTTTGTAGACATGCTACACCAAGAGGAATTGGTTGTGCAAATAATTTCGTGCTCGGTGCTTCCAAACAGGTTCTCATATTTTGTGTTACGACTTGCGACTGCAGTTCCCGGCACAGACGTAAGTGCAAATCAGAAACAATTTCAAAGTACTAGACAAGATTTGCACTTTTGGAATGCCACATCAAACAGGGAACCAGGTAACTATTTTGGCCGCTGAAAAAACATAGATAATTTAAGATCTTTGGTGTTCCGTCACAAAAGGAAAAAGGAGACAGATAATTCTCACTACGCTGAAACCAATTACATATATGAACTGAACTAGCATTTTTTATACCTCTGTGTTACTGCAAGTACTAGCTTTCCCCGGTCATCAACAGTCAGTATTCTAAAAAGAACTGTAAGTCCATAACTCAAGGAGATACCATACTTGTTATCAAATTATCAAACTTGGACAGAATCAGCGGTTAGTCACAGAAACAATTGTAACAATTCTCATTTTCTACTCTACTTTCACAAACAGATATACACAATATTAATCAAGTGGGGCAAAGAGGAAAGCACCAATTGTTTCTCCTTTTTGTTTTAGCAGTTACTTCTATAGGCCACTTATTGCAAACTTTATATAGTAGGTCAGAAAAAGGAGCTGAAAGGAATCACAAAACCAAGAGCATCAGGGCGATAACCATCATTCCTGGAAAATCACCAGATATTATTCACATAGATAATGGCCATGATACAAATAACCATATGACAATGTAATAGGGCCATCCTACTGCCATTTCTATCTGTATGACCTGAGTTTGCTAGGGTCAACTGGGTTTTGAGACTAAGAACCATTTTGGAGCCTGTACACATCCATTCCAGAGATTACCAATGTAACAAATTTCAGCAAGGGCTACAGCATACAGTCAATAGAGTAGATATGAATAACCCAGCCCACAGCCAATTGTATCAGAGCATCATGGAGATTCAGTTGCTGGAAAATTTGCCTTTTCCCACATTAACTTCTGTTCTTCAGGGACGGGATTTCTTGCTTATGCATCCCATTTGAATGATTGAACCTTCAACCAACGATTTGAATAAACTCATACCAATAAGGACATCATTTCAATGCCCCTTTCATCTCGTGCTCAAAATTGTGACCCAGAAAGAACTGTTGGAGCAGATCGTACCCAGAAAGAACTCCAGCTCCTGCCATTCCTGACAGAATATTTGCGCCAACTCCTCTGAATAATGTGAAGAACCCTTCAGTTAAAACTATATGTTTTACTGCATGAATCCCGTTCCTGTATTTGAATGGTTGTCCTGAAGTTAACATCATTCTACGACGGACCGTATCAAATGGATAGGCGCAGGCCCCCGAGAAAGTAGTTATCGCCCAGCCCAAGGCAAAGCTGGCAAAGAAATTCCCCTAAAATTGCAACCAAAACAAGTTAAGAGTGTCATATAGATTAGCTTGAACCTCCTCTGTAATCGTGAAACTATGTCACAATAGGCAATACCTCCAATGGTCCTACTAGAACGAGAGGTTTTACGGTGTCATAGATGCCAAAATATAGACCCCGGTACAGGGTGATTCCCACAATAGACACACTGAAACCTCGGTATAGTCCAGGTATGCCGTCAGTTGTAAGTGTCCTCTTGTACACATCCAGCAGTCCCCTGAACTGGCGTTTGTTTCCTCGGGATTCAATTGCATCAGTAGCTAACCTTGTTCGCGCATAATCTAGATGGTAGAGCAACGATGATGTTGTAGCTCCTGCAGCACTACCAGAGGCCACATTTCCAGCCAACCACTTCCACTTTCCATCTTTCTCCCTGTCGTAGCCAAAGAAGCTTTTGAAGTAGCCCTTGAATGCAAAGTTAAAAGCCTGTAGAATTAAGCTTTCATTTATATTTGGAAAATTCTCATGACGGAGAAAAAAATCAGATTCATTCATCACCAAGGGTGGCCCATGTTTGATAATACAAACTTAGGTACAGATATCACTCTTAGCTATTAACTTGTTACAAGGAACTGCAGGTAAAATAGAAGCACAGGTTTCTTGCTTTGGCAGTGATATACTGATATTATATTAGTTCCTTAAGTTGCCACCATAAACACATAATTGGTCATATTACAACCGAGCAACCTGTACTTCCTAATAGTATTAGTTTTATTTAAGAATTATGCTTGCAAAATGCAACATAACATTATGTGGTGAGGAACAGTGGAGAAACACCAATCAAATGATCCCCACAGATGTGGACCTTTTTTTAGGTGGGATTATGAACAGTTGAGGCAAATGTGTGGATGGGAAATCAGCGGCATTGTAAAGCGACAGTTTGAACCAAATTGCTGATCGGTGCATATGATTGATAGCTTGCTTGTGAAATTTGTGAGCAATTCGATCAACAGCTAACATCAAATCCATAAGCAGAGCTCAACAGGAAGAGAAGATAATGCATCGAGCCGCGAAAACGGACAGGAGGCCCGCCGGACCTGGGTGGGGAAGTAGCGGATGACGCTGGCCTGGTTGCCGCGCCAGAGCGCGGCGGCGCCCT
This sequence comes from Echinochloa crus-galli, assembly GCA_900205405.1. Taxonomy (NCBI): domain Eukaryota; kingdom Viridiplantae; phylum Streptophyta; class Magnoliopsida; order Poales; family Poaceae; genus Echinochloa; species Echinochloa crus-galli. The sequence goes on along the minus strand of OAMR01000081.1, from coordinate 2,778,232 downwards.
CCTCGCGGAGGACGCGGGCGAACGCGTCGGCGATGCCCTTGTACGGCCGCGTGAGAGTGCCCCACCGCAGCATCTCGCCCTGGTTCTGCAGCAGCAGCTTGACGCGCTCCACCGGCGCGGCCCCCGTCTTGGCCACCACGGCCGCCGCGCCGCCCATGGCGAAGTCCGCCGCCACGCTCGCCGGCGACCGCGCGGGCCTCTCCTCCCTCGGCGGCACGGGCGCGGCGCCCATTGCTGGCTCTCCGGCGGCGGCCGGCGTTGTTTGATGGACGGGGGATTCGGGTGCGCTAGTAGTTTTTGATTTCCTCCTCTTCTCTGTTTTTTTTTTGAGTGACGTAGGGAAAACACCAACTTAATCGAGGATCGCTAGAAATTGGATAACCCAAAATAAAGGTGATGTTTAGCTGTATGTCCAAAACAAAAGCAAACCACTGTGCAGGAATAGGAAATGGATGTTCTTTTCTTCCATTTGACGAGATGGGTAGACTGATTTAAATAATTCTGTTTGCATTTGCAAATTGGAGAAGCTAACGTAGGCCTGTTTAGTTCCCCATCCCATCACCAAACTTTCAAAAATTCTCTCTCCAAACTTCACTATTCACCTATCACATCAAATCTCTCTCCTCATGCATGGAGTACTAAACGTGGATAAATAAAAAAACTAGTTGGATGGTTTTGATGTACACGACGAGACGAATCTTTTAAGCCTAGTTAGGTCATGGTAGGACAATGTTTACCACAAACAAACGAAAAGTGCTACAGTGTCCGATGTGACATTTTCACTTCACTTTTTCTCTTTTTCACGTGAACTAAACACCGCCATAGTACGAGTCTACGAGACAAAATTCATGTGCCCAATCTGAGCAAGTGGTTGCTCGGAGGCGGCGCCTTGGAGGCAGGGCAGGGCTGGGCTGGGCGTGTCTCAGGAACCCAGGAGGCCTCGTGTGAAAAATCAGCTACGAACGAGAAATAGGAACTCGAGAAGTGAATTTGCTTCGTATATGGTCTAATCACACACTCATTCATCTGATTTATCACCTCGCGTTCTCTCGATCCTGGCTTGATCCTGCAAGCGCGCAAGCCGGAGTGGAGTTTTTTTTAAGGTGTGGGTTAGCGGGCCGTTACTGGAGCAAAAAGCAACTCGGCCCCTCGTAGGATGGGCTTCACCAGCACGAGTGTCCGGCCCGTGTGATAAGATCGGCGCCCATTTTCTGTCGAGCGGGCGAGTGTGCAACAGTTGGGGACGAGTGGTGTGGGAGTTGACTGAGGGAATTTACTTGGGAAATTGATTTTTAGTCTTATTCTTTTGTTTAGCTTGTGGAGAGAATTAAGAGTGGGAGTTTAAGCGAGGCTTGATATTATTTATTTGGTATGGGGTCTAGAGATTGGGAATTCTATTTTAAGTCATGATTAACAGTGAAGATGTATCCATCTGCACTGAAAACAAATTCCCTCCCAATTACCACCCCTCCCCTGGAAAGAGATAAGTGGGAATTGCTCCTCTAAATTTCTCTTCTCCATCCCACTAAAACTCCCATGGCCATGAAACAAACAATAAAATTTTAATCTCTCAATTCTCAACTCCCTTTCCTTCTTCTAATTACCTCCAACCAAACGAGCTGTAGAAATAAGCGCACCTCAGCCCCCACCTCAGAGAACCCAACCCAACAGTCAACAGTACTCCCTATTGAGCCAAAAGTCATCTAGCGAATCTAAATAACTGAAATCTCTCTCTATCTTGTTGACGAGCAAAATTGGTACGGGTGTGGAAACCGGTCTGACCGGTATGCACAAACCGGTCTCCGGTTTAGTAAACATTGTCAAAATATAAATTGGACTTCACCATTGCGTAGCTCTCGTCGAGACGATCAAGACGCATATTTGGAACGCCTATTTTGGACTCCGGATGAGAGAGTTATGGCTTCGGAAAGATTTTGTACCTGGGACTCCGAGACTCCGAGTTTTATACCATATTGTAATCGACTCAAATGGGGTAAGACCCTCCCACCCTATAAATATAAAGGGACAAGGCCAATTGAGTATCATCCAATCGATCAAATACATTTATCTTTCTATGTTTCGCATTACTTTTATCTCCAAACCCTAGCTCTTCCAACCCTCGTATCTGCTGTTCTTCTCTCGTGTCGACGACGTTTGAGGACGTTCTAGGTACCCTGCCGACCCTAGAACAACCCTAGACTCTCAAGCTCCGACGGGGTCCCTTCCGAGCTCGAGATTTTAGGTTTTCACCGTCGCCCCGTCAAAAGCGGTTTGACCGGTTTCGTAAACCGATCTGACCGGTTTCGTTGAACGCAGCGGCGAGTGCGTTGGCGCGATCTCGTGTCAACATATTTTGGCGACTCCGCTGGGAAGAAAGCAAAGGGATCTGTTAATATGGTTAATCTACCAAAACCTAGTGATGTTGACCCTGATATAATATCGTTAGGCCGACTGTTGATGAATTGTCGGCTGAGGATCGTCAAGCTTATGAAACCTTCATAAAGGACCGAGAAGAGGAGGAAGCCTGACGCAAAGCAGCAGAAGATGAAAAAGCACGTCGGTGGTTTTATCTCACTTCTCCGAGAATTGGAAGGGCGACATCTCCAAGGACAAGGAGGTGATCATCGTTTCGAGCGAGGACGAGCACGATAAGGTAAAAGACAATGTGAGTACTACAGCACCACCTGTTACTTTGGAGCAAATTAATCGTTTATTCGTCAATGGTCAAAGACAAATGTTTGTTACTGTCCAAAACACGATTGATAAATCATTAGGAAAACAACATTTGACTAGTAATAGTGATGCTCCTAAGTTTGATGTTGCTGGTACTTCGCAAAATAATATTGTTCCTCCTAAATCATCGGCAGCACCTATACCTCAATTGGCATGCCGATGAACTATTTTGAAGGTCAAAAAACTCCAGAACAATACATCATAGATAACGCGGTCAGATCGGTTACACAAACCGGTCAGACCGGTTTTGGGGGACCGGCTTCAGCCGGTCTAACCGGTTCTGGTGCTTTAGTTGCTGTTCAATAATCTCCTGAACCAATTGCTAGTATACCTCCTGTTAAGGCTGATCCTAGCCGAACAAATGGATTTGTTGGTAATTATGTTCCTCCATATGCAACTATAAATTATACTATGCCTCCTCAAAGTTCAGGTTATTCATACGGTGCAATGCCAAATAATATTTACTTGCAACAACCGCCATATGTACAGCCGAACCAGGTACCATATCATGCGCTAATATTACTTCTAGTGTGCAAAGGCCAAATGATCCTTATCATGATCAATTGCTTGAAAAATATAAAAGGGATTTGGCTATTATGTTTAAAGAAACTTTCGGTGTAGAACTTAAAGACAAAACTCTAGTGTGTAGAAAACCATATCCTGAGAGTTTTGATGCTATACCATATCCTCACAATTTCAAGGTACCCGAATTTGTTAAATTCACTGGGGAGGATAGTAGAACTAGATGGGAGCATGTTAGCCAATTTAATGCACAAATGGGTATTCATGATAATCTTGATCATTTAAAAATCCGAATGTTCCCTTTGTCATTATCTTGTACTGCTTTCTCATGGTTTTCAGCATTATCCTCTAATTCTATTCATACATGGTCTCAATTAGAGAAACAATTTCATGAACACTTTTACAATAGTGATAATGAATTAAGACTTTCTCATTTAACATCGGTTAGGCAAAAAAGTGATGAGCCTGTTTCTGAATGTATTAGAAGATTTAGAGATACAAAAAACAGATGTTATAGTTTGGTTATTTCTGAAAAGGATCTTGTTGAATTGTGTCTTAATGATTTGAGATCCCATATTAAAGAAAAATTAGAAGGCTATGAGTTTCTAACCATTAATCAAGTGTTGCAAAGAGCTTTGGCTCAAGAAAGCCGAAGTAAGGATTTTAAACCTAAACCTGATCGTTTTGGTGTGCATGTTGTCAATTATGATGATTCAAACGACGAGGGTAAAGAGGTTTATGCAGCTGAATATGTATGTAATCTAAAGATAAGCCTAGCACTTGTTCTTCTCTCAAGCCGATTCATAAAAATCGGTACGAAGAAGTCCAATTTACTTTTGATGTATCTAAGTGTGATAGAATCTTTGATGAGCTTGCAAAGGCTGGGAAACTGAAATTTTCTCATACTATGCCGCCGAATGATGAGTTGAAACGGCGAGCTTATTGCAAGTTCCATAATATTTATTCTCATGCCACCAATGATTGCAATATTTTTCGTAGGCAAATACAATCGGCCATAAATCAAGGACGATTGTTGGTTAATGTAATGCAGATTGATGAAAACCCTTTTCCTGTGCACACACTTGAATTGATGAATCCAAAAGTGTTAATTCGGCCGGATCAAGCCGAAAAGGCTAAAGGGAAAAATATGATAATTGGTGAAGAAAGACCTACGAGTTCAACGAAGGTGCCATCAGGAAAAAAACGCTCGGTTCATGTTGAAGACTCAAACACTCGGGAGGCAAGACAGGAGCAAAAACACCGGTTCTACACAAACCGGTCTAACGGGTTATAGAACCGGTCTGACCGGTCAGCACGGGAACTTCAAAGACAAAGCGAGGCCGAGCTTTGAAGAGCTCTTGGCCAAGTATAAAAAGAAAGGGGCTTCTCAGAAACGAAAGAAGCTTCAGAAAAAGTCAAGGATGTAAAGTCATCACTAGGACATTAGAAGCAGTCAATGTGTAAACAAGAATCAATGGAGCAGCGTGCAAAGGTGGTACCAGCAAGATCAGCAACAATCAAGCAGGTATGGAAGATAAAACAAGTTGTTTCATCATCAACTTGAATTAGTGCAAGGTATGGACGATAATATGTTTATCGCCCTTAGAGCTAATATATGCCGATGTATTGTTCATTATCGTACTTAGATAATTTTGCTCTCAGCAAAGTTATTTTTTGGCACGCAAGCTTCGCCAAAAAACAGGGGGGCATATGTTGACGACCAAAATTGGCACGGGTGTGCAAACCGGTCTGACCGGTATGCACAAACCGGTCAGATCGGTTTAGTAAACATTGTCAAAATACAAATTGGACTTCACCATTGCGTAGCTCTTGTCGAGACGATCAAGATGCATACGTGGAACGTCTATTTTGGACTCCGGATGAGAGAGTTATGGCTTAAGGAAGATTCTGCACCTGGAAAAACCGGTTTGATCTGTAATTTGAGTAGATTTAGGACTCCGAGACTCTGAATTTTATACCATATTCTAATCGACTCAAACGGGGTAAGGCCATCCTACCCTATAAATATAAAGGGCCAAGACCGATTGAATATCATCCAATCGATCAAATACATTTATCTTTCTATGTTTCGCATTACTTTTATCTTCAAACCCTAGCTCTTCCAACCCTCGTATCTGCTGTTCTTCTCTCGTCTCGACAACGTTTGAGGACGTTCTAGGTGGCCTGCCGACCCTAGAACAACCCTAGACTCTCAAGCTCCGACGGGGTCCCTTCCGAGCTCGAGATTTTAGGTTTTCGCCGTCGCCCCGTCGAAAGCGGTCTGACCGGTTTCGTAAACTAATCTGACCGGTTTCGTAAACCAGCCTCTGTAGCCCTAGACCACATCGTCGGAGTATCCAGCGATGACACTGAGCTTGGACTCCCAATTTCATCCTCCCCTTCAGATCCTGAGCCGATGCCTCCTAGCACCCCGAACCGTGAACCAGAAGGACTTTCAACCCCATGGATTACCGGCGGTGTTCGCCGTGAAGCGGCCACCACCGATGCCATCTCCACTTTACGATGCAACTCCTCCCTCGCCTGCATGCACACCGACTCCGGCGGCTTGCCATGCACCCCGTCTACCACCGGTGTCGCCCTGGCCGGGGCCAGGGTTAGCCGGCGAACCCGCAGGCGCCTGACCGACGGCGCCAGCACCGCCTGCCAATCACTTGGATCTACCACATGCTATCACATCTCGTCTCGATCAAACATGTTTCATAGTATTTTATTAATTTCTTATTTTTATGATCCATGTAGATCAAAGCGGGAAACCTACGTCAAACGTGCAGTGTATTTTTATTTCTCCAGATTTTTCTTTATGGTCTAGAGTTGATTTCAGATCGTTGGTTGGTCGTATCTAATTCTCTATTCAAACATGTTTCATAATATTTTATTAATTTTCTATATACTTTTATGATCCGTGTACACCGTCAAACGTGCAATGTATTTTTATTTCCCCAGATTTTTCTTTGTGATCTGGAGTTGATTTCAGAACATTGGTTGGTAACATCTCTAATTCTCTATTCAAACATGTTTCATAGTATTTTATTAATTTCCCTATATATACTTTTATGATCCATGTACACCTAGATCAAAGCGGGAAACCTACGTCAAACGTGCAGCGTATTTTTATTTCCCCAGATTTTTTTTTGTGATCCGCAGTTGATCGATTTCAGAACGTTGGTTGGTCGTATCGATCTGATTCTCTATTGTGATTTTATGTCTATTTTTTGCGCATCGCATACTCTATATTATCATGCAGATCGCTCGCGCGTCAGTGAAAGATTCGCTGCTAATATTTGAAGTTTCCAATTAAGTGGGCAACGGTGAACAGTCATTTAACCAAATAATTAATCAGTATCTCGTCGCCTATTCTTGATCGGCAACTGCTCGTTGACAATTCATATTTGCTCTCAGCAAAGTCATATCTATGACTTATCCATTTTCTTCTGCCATTAGTCCCACAATGATACTTAAAAAATGCTTCCACGTCGGTCACTCCTCTCATTAAATGTTGCAAGTCTGTGCGTTGGCTATCTTGCTGATGACAGTACAGATTTCCAAAAAAGCAGGAAAAAAAACGAACATACAGTTGTTGCTTGCACACGAATAGTCATACACATGTGAAGACTGAAGAGAGGCTCAAGGGATTCAAGGGCCGGGGACGATGGGGCGCTATAAATACCCTGCTTGCCCTCGATCTTATTGATCAGGGACACTGAGTGCCTATCAGGCTCCTCAATTTGGATCAAGCAAGCACTTCCCATCCATTCCGCCTGCGATGGCTACCATGAGCAGCGCCGAACTTCTGCAAGCCCATACAGAGCTCCGCTGCCACACCTTCGCCTACCTCAAATCCATGGCGCTTCAGAGCGTCATCAAGCTCGGCATCCCCACCGCCATCCACCGCTGCGGCGGCGCCGCCTCCCTGTCCGATCTACATGTGGCCGTCCCTCCAAGCAAACTGCCATGCCTAGCTCGCCTCATGAAGCTGTTGGTCGTCTCAGGAATATTCAGAGAAGAGGAGCCGACCGTGTACAGTCTCACCCCGGTATCGCGCCTCCTCGTGGAAGACATCGACGGCGGCCAGACATGCCTGTCGCCGATCGTCGTCATGGCCACTTCACCCTTCCACTTTGGCGCATCTCAACGCCTGCCCGAGTGGCTCGGGAAGAAAGACGACGACGACGCGGTGGAGACACCGTGCATGATGGCGCACGGGACGGGACTTTTCGGCTACCTGGCCAATGACTTGGAGTTCGGTGCCCTGTTCAATGACGCCATGGGCGCCGACAGCCGCTTCGTGGCGGAGATCGTCGTGCGCGAGTGCGGCGAGGTGTTCGCGGGGTTGACATCGCTGGTCGATGTCGGAGGTGGGGATGGTACCACGGCGAAGGCCATTGCAAAGGCCTTCCCACACGTGAGGTGCTCGGTGCTGGACCTTCCTCAGGTGGTGGACACTGTGCAGGTTGATGGCGTGGTTGAGTTTGTTGCTGGCGACATGATGGAGTCTGTCCCTCCAGCTGATGCTGTGTTACTCAAGGTATGACACTATTAAGTAGAACTTGCTTTTGTTTTGTTTCAATGTTTTTATCGAGACCAACTTATTGGTTTACTTATATTATTAGCAAACTGTGTCATTGTTACAGTTTGTGCTGCATAATTGGAGCGATGAGGATTGTGTTAGAATCTTGAAACGATCGAAGGAAGCTATTTCGACTAAAGAACCAAAGGGAAAGGTGATAATCATAGATACGGTGGCAGGCTCGGCGTCCAAACAGACATTTGAAGCTCAGCTTTTGTTGGATATATGCATGATGATGCTGACAACGGGTGAAGTGCGAGATGAGGAGAAGTGGCATGGGTTATTCCTGAAAGCAGGGTTTAGTCGATATAAGATTAACCCCATCTTGGGATCTAGATCACTCATTGAGGTTTTTCCATAGACATATACTATAAGCTGGCAACCTAAGGGCATCCTATGTGTTGTTAAGGTAGGACTCATGTAAGAGGTGCTATCTTAGTAAAATTTGCTCCAGTATGAAGAAACAACCTACATGGATCCATATTACCAAATAAAAAAACAAGAATAAATCGTTTTCTCTCTCCCATGTGCTATCGAGCTTATTTGCGTGTGCTCTGTGAAGCGAGTTGGATGCCAGCTTCGTTGACGCCTTATCTTTAGTTTGATCGCATCCGACGTTTAAGATTAATTATATACTATTGAACACTTCACATGTAGTATATGCCGTATATATGAATAGTATAAGGATATTACCTATAAAAAATAGTATATTTTTTTACAGCAGTATGCAGTTATAATATTATAAAGACTAGAAAGATAAATATAATTACTAAATGATCCTTAAAAATTTGACAGTTAAATCTTTTCTACTAACTAGCTAGTATGGAGGGTCATAAAAAGCCTGCGGCGGAGACCCTGAGTCCGTCAAACTTGCCGGTCACTGCCACTTCAGTTTACACCATCTTGGCGGGGTTCACTTCCAAAAATTCTGCCAAACTTTCTCTCTCCAAACTTCACTATTCACTATCATATTTTTTTTCTGAGAATACTATTCACTATCATATCAAATCTTTCTCCTCATGCATGGAGCACTAAACGTAGTTAAATAAAAAAACTAATTGCGTAGTTTTGATGTACACGACGAAACGAATCTTTTGAACCTAGTTAGGTCATGGTAGGACAATATTTACCACAAACAAACGAAAAATGCTACAGTGCGCTACAGTGTCTAATGTGATATTTTCACCAAACGTTCACCCCTCTTTTCAAGGAACTGAACACCCGGTGTGTCCAGCATCAAATCCCAGAGTACTTTTCTACAGGAAACTGACAGAGAGATATTCCGAGCTGATGTGCGACCGTCTCTGCGGTTTCGATGATGATAAAATTCAGCCTGTGGAATGCTCTTACCGGTGCTGGATTTTCGTTTCCAATCCGATTTGGTTCGTTGTGAGGATCGCGCTTTCCAGAATGTGCTTGTGTGGAGATGATTTATTCATAGCTTATCTTTGACAGTATAGCAGGTCAGGTCAAGTCGTATTTATGAATCTATCCGATCAGGACAAGAATAGTCTGTGCGTACAATGCCGTGCTTCATATGACTTGTTCGTTTAGCTGGTGGCAGGTGACTGGTGCTGATTCGTGCTGAGAGAAAAATACTGCTGGTTGGTTGGCTGGTGCTGATTTGTTGTTAGAGAAAATACTGTTGGCTGGTGGCTGATAAGCCAAACGAACAGGACGATAGGGTTTATGCAGATGTTACATCCGTCGGCATCACCCATGAAGGACAAGAACAGTCTGTGCGTACAATCCCGTGCATCATAAGGTTGACTAGTACTCACTTAGTCAGTAGTCACTGCTGACTACCATGCATCTCTCACCACTGACTACTGCTCTCGATAAATACCAATGAAATCTCACTTTAAATACCCTCTCCTTCGCTCTCGATATGATTGATCACGGACACTGACTACTGCCTCTCAGGCTCAATTTGGGCCTTGTTTAGTTCCAAAAAGTGACTCCCAAATTCACTATATAAAAAGAAGATTCTCCATCACATCAAAATATCATAACATGCATGGAGTATTAAATATAGATGAAATTAAAAACTAATTGCACAGTTTTGTTGTACTCTACGAGACGAATATTTTGAGCCTAATTAATCAAATTTTTAGATAATTTTTCGCGCATACAAACGAAATGCTACAATGACGCAATGATTACGAAGAGACCCCAAACTCCAAAAAGCAACTTCCAAATTTCGGAACTAAACACGGCCTTGGATCAAGCAAACTGTTCCAGTCCATGCAAACTTCTGCAAGCCCAGGCAGAGCTCTGGTGCCACACCTTCGCCTACCTCAAATCCATGGTGTTGATAGTCAAAATTGGCAGCAGCCGAGGGAAACCGGTCTGACCAGTTTGCCGAACCGATCAGACCGGTTTAGAGTTGTAATTTGAGTAGGTTTAGGATTCTGAGTTTTATTCCGTATTGTAACCGAATTTGAAGGGGTACGACTTTCCCGGCCTATATATATGAAGGCTAAGGTCGATTGAGAGTTATTCCATTCGAATCAACAATTATTTGTCCTTTATTTTTGTCTCTAAATACTAAATCTTTTTCAACCCTAATTGATGTCTTTTGCTCGTCTCCGCGACGTACTAAGGCGTTCTAGGTGGCCTGCCGATCCTAGAGCAACCCTAGATTGTTTGAGCTCCGACGGGGTCCCTCCCGAGCCCGAGTTTCTATGTCTTCACGAGCTCCTGCCTGAAAGCGGTCAGACCGGTTTCAGAAACCGTCTGACCCGTTTGTCCGAGGGAGATCGGGTGTTGGCCGTGGTGACGGCCGCGCCGCACGTTCGTGCGATCTCAAATGTGTCGGCGCGTTTTCGTGTCTAACACATGGCTCTTCACAGCGTCATCAAGCTCGGCATCCCCACCGCCATCCACCGCTGCGGCGGCGCCGCCTCCCTGTCCGAGCTACATGTGCATCTCCCGGGCATTCGTCCAAGCAAACTGCCATGCCTAGCTCGCCTCATGAAGCTTTTGACCGCCTCAGGAATATTCAAAGAGGACGAGGTAGGCGTCTACCGTCTCACCCCGGTGTCACGCCTTCTCGTGGAAGACGTCGGCGGTGACGGCGCCGTCGGCGGCCGGACATGCCTGTCGCAGTTCACCGTCATGGCCACTTCACCGTTCCACTTTGGCGCATCACAACGGCGGCTGCCCGAGTAGCTCGAGAAGGAAGAAGACGATGCCGCAGCGGAGACGCCGTTCATGATGGCGCATGGGGCGGGATTTTTCGGCTACACGGCCACTTGGAGTTCGGTGCCCTGTTCAACGACGCCATGGGCACCGACAGCCGCTTTGTGGCGGAGATCACTGTGCGTGAGTGCGGCGAGGTGATCGCCGGGTTGGCATCGCTGGTCGATGTCGGAGGTGGGGATGGTACCACGGCGAAGGCCATTGCAAAGGCCTTCCCACACGTGAGGTGCTCGGTGTTGGAGCTTCCCCAGGTGGTGGACACCGTGCAGGTTGATGGCATGGTTGCGTTTGTTGCTGGCGACATGGAGTCTGTCCCTCCAGCTGATGCCGTGTTACTCAAGGTATGTGTGACGACTACTAATGATTAGTACTAGAACTTAATTGTGTTTTGTTTCAAAAAAAGATTTATCAAGACACGCTTCACGCTTGTTAAAAGAAACGAGTTCTTTTGAAAACTCTTTTACTAACGAAAACCTCCCATACCCCTCACGCCGGACCTATCTGTACCCACATGTCAATAGTTTTATAAGTTTTATAATTGGTAGAGCGAAAAAATAGAGTTCACCTCAAGCCC
>OAMR01000081.1:2753399-2766519 GCA_900205405.1 Echinochloa crus-galli | reverse complement strand
AATGGATAATTAAAATTAATAATATAGATATGTGTCAATTATTCTGTATTGCTAATAGATAGTAGATTGGAGAGGTTTTCTCTATATAAATAAAGACTAACTATCTCGAAAATGATGTGCCTGGATATAAGAATACCTAAAGCTCTATATACATGAGACATGAGAAAGTGAATATAAAGTATCTTTAAAATCACTTCGCACGATTGGTCTATTTATTATAGCCCACTCAAGTAACACTGTTTAGTACCTACGTGTCATCAATATAAAAGTTTTTTTTATAGCGAAAAACTTTGAGTTCACCCCTAGCCCTCTTTTTTTCACTGGTGTTTTTCTACTCACCTTTCTTTTGAAAGGAAACAACCTCTGAACTGAAAAAAACAATTTTCTACCGTGAAACATCTTCTGAGCCGTTTTCTTTTAACCGCGTCTATACACAATTATCCTGTATTGCTAATAGACATAGATTGGAGAGTTTTTCTCCATATAAATAAAGACCAACTACCTTAAAAATAATGTGCCTCTAGATTTGAGAATACCTAAAGCTGTGTATACATGAGAGAGCGAATATAAAGTATTTTTAAAAGCGTTTCACATCACTGGTCTGTTTACCATGGCCCACTCAAGTGACATTGTTTTAGTACCTACGTGTCGTCAATAAACGTGCGGTGATTTCTTGCTAGTGTTATCAGTTAGCAAAGCATTTTATATATTGCAGTTTGTGCTGCATAACTGGGGTGATGAGGATTGTATTAGGATCTTGAAACGATCCAATGAAGCTATTTCTACTCAAGAACCAAAGGGGAAGGTGATAATCATAGACACGGTGGCAGGCTCGGCATCCAAACAAACATTTGAAGCTCAGCTTTTGATGGATACATGCATGATGATGCTGACAACGGGTGAAGAGCGAGATGAGGAGAAGTGGCATAGGTTATTCGTGGAAGCAGGGTTTAGTTGATACAAGATTCACCCCATCTTAGGACCTAGGTCAGTACTCATTGAGGTCTTTCCGTAGATGTATATAATTAAGCTAGCAAACCGAATGTATCTGGCATGTGGTCTATGCAAGTGTGAGGGACATATAGTTTCTGTTGTACCTTGTATAAATCTTGTATTTATGTCTTCGATCTTCACTTCATCCGTGAAACAAACGGAGTATCGTTTTTCTTTTTGCGGGTAAAAAAAGGTGTATCATTAGGCTGCAAGTGCTAATTTTATTCAATCTTCTGCTTGCTTACTAACTGATGGTCCTTTTATATTTGAGTGCACATGGCCTCTTCTTTCGATGATCCGATCATTTTTTTTTCTTTTTGAAATTAGGATGATCCGATCATTGGTTGGCGGCACCGTTCGGTGAAGAACGAAGAGCTTTGGTGAAGAACGGTGCCGCTTGGAATCATATATGCGGTGTGTATACGCACGAGGAATCATATATGCGGTGTCACTTGGAATCGAGGGAGGAGAAGGAGATCGAGGAGGCTGGTAGCTCACGTCTGTTTTTCTTTTTTTTTTTAGCACATGTAGCTCACGTCTGGTGCTGGGCATTTGCTCTCGTCGGCCTTGGAGGAGGAAGAGACAGGTGAACCAATGATTCAATGAACATGGTACCAATCCGGTCCGGCCCGTTCTGGGAGTCGAAACCAGTTGGGCCGGGGATCTCGCATAGATCGACAGCCCATGCGAAGCGCGTAGATGCATACATACAGCCCAACAGCTTCTCTGCATCCCCTGCTGGCCTGCTGCTCCTCTTCAGACGTACAGAGCGAGGGTATAGTATAGCGACGTGACCCGGCCTGTCCTCCTCTTGAGACGTATACGTACGGGTATGGTGGTTCTATTCTATGGTTCTAACAATTCCGAAACATGTGTGGGATAGCTGCATGAGTGACGGGCAGAGTCACACGAGGGTTTAGGTTTACCCATCTCCGTGCTCGGCTGCGCTGCTCCCCTATCGGCTTCCGAAGATAACGCTCCCCCTGGCACAGTCAGCCAGTGCGTCGGTCACTCTCCGAGCGACGCCGCGACCGCGAAGTGTGAACTCCCCTCCCCTCCCTGTGTCTCACCGCGCACCGGCAGCGAACGACGGCGACAATTTTCCCACCTCCTCTCTTCTGCCTGTTTCCCCGCACGAAATCCCCGGGTCGTTCCCATGTGCGATCCGCGGTGGCGCGCACGCACGCACCTTTGGCTCCGCCTCCGCGTGTGGTGAGCCGCAGCCGGCCCGGGAGGCCCCGGCCACGGGCTACTGGCCTGCCCTGCCCGGTGGCCGCTGCCTGGCCTGCTGCTCCCGCGCGAAAGGGACGCGATAAAATAAAAATCCTCGGCGCACGAACACGAATAAAAACTCTCGCCTCGGGGAAACTATCGTGACAGGAAAAGAAAAAAAAGAAAGAATTGCTGCTGGATTGTAGGGGATGGATCATCGATCGATCGATCGGTCGGCCTGGCCGGGTCCCTTTTCCGAGGCGTGAGGTGCGGCGGCGGCCGGCGGCGGCGTGGCGGTTCGCACCGCTGGATGGCCGCTGGCCGGCGGAACCGGGCCCGGCCTGCCAGGGAGCGAGAGAGTCAGAGTTGTAGAGTCAGGCCTGCTGCGTCGCCGCATCGGAGGCATGTGCCCCATGAACTTCGGCGGGCAGGCAGCCTGGCCGGGCCGGCAACGCATGGGTCGCGGCCGGCGGCCGCCCAGGCTGCAGGCAGCCTGCACGCATGGGTCGCAGCCTCGCGCTGTGCACCGTCTCGTGCCACCGCGTGTCACGTCACCCCCGAGCCAGAGCCAGCAGGCGTTCAGGGTCTGTCAGGCGAAGATCTCCCGGGGAATCTACTCCGTACGCCGCAAAAGGGCGGCACGGCAGTCCTACCATTGAACTACCGGCGCAGCTAGCGGGGCCGCGGCTTGCTCAACGGCGGAGGCTGCCCGATTTGGACGGTTCGGGAGCCACGCCATCACCATGTGACGGCGGATCACGACGGGATGCCGTGCCCATCTCGCCGGACGCGCTCCGTCTGGACTCTCAACTCTGGTGTGACTGGCCGCCGAACGTAACCGATCTCCAGAAATGGGCGTGGCCAGGTGCGCTTCATGCTCGGCTCAGGCGGTGGCGATTCCCCCGCGCGTGTGCGGATGCAGGGTGCGGGTCATTAGCTGGAAACTTCCTGTCATATGTATCGTCACTGATTACACAATCAGGTGGCTAAACAAGTGTTGGGGTGGGGGGTGTCGCCGCCTAATCATGGACCAAATTGGTCGTGGAGGAGCCACGCCGGCAGATTAAGAACGATTATCACGGTGGCAGCTGAGCATTTTTTTTTTGTTAGGGGAAAGGAAAGAGTTGTCTAGTAGTGTACTGGTACGTTCACGGTCAGAGTTTTTAGAGTCTGACTGACCACTACTTTAGGCGAAAACAAGAAAATAGCACGGTCGCATGAAGTAACCTCATCAGATGTATTTTTGCCATCAAACTTTCTTTTTTTTTTCTTGCAAAACGCTGTTTACGGAAAACAAAAATACAACTTCATTCTATGCGCTTTCTATCAAGAGAAGAACAACCATTTTCTGACAACAAAAGAGAAATAGTAAGTATTTCTCACCGTCAGCGGCTAATAACTCGTTCATCGGAAAACCTGAAGTACATGCGAGTACATACATGTTGCCAGTTCTCACAGCTCCATCAATCAAACTGATACAGTGATACAGTAATCCGTAATAACTAAACAACTAAACAAGCTGCTGCCAAAGCGGCTACACATCGAGGACCGTCTCATCAGCATCCCAAAGGACAAACGGGACGGATCTAGCGTATCTGGGCTGCAATCACATTGATAGTTTGATTAAGCCGATGCGGGCCGGCCGGCTAAACACGGTCGTACAAATCATTGATCCACTAGGCGATTAGATAAAGGCCCCCACCCAGCACGTAACACGCCGCGCAAGTGGGAGATTACGTTAGGCTGTTAGCACAAAAAGGTGCCGTGCTACTGTGCTAGTGGGCGGGTATTACATATCCCGCAAAAGTAGGCGCCGTGGCAAGCAAATAAACCCATGCATGCACCTGGGATGGATGGGTGTGGAGACGGAGCGGATGGAGATAGGCGAGAATCACAAGGGGATGGTGGTGGATTGGCCCCGGGTGGGTGGGTGCCCCTCTCTCTCCGTGCGCGAGGGCGAGGTGCAGCGCATCTGGCCGACTAGCCGAGCAGGGGGTGGGTGGTGGGGAAGGGAGGGGGAGCTAGGTGCGCTGCACCTGCACGAGCCGAGGGGGTGGGGGGTGGGGTGTGGGAGTCGTGACGAAACGTGCGTGACGCGGAGGGGCGCGCCAGCGGGGCTTTTACGGGTGGGAATGGGAATCCCCCGCTGCCGGGAGTGCAGTGCGTCTTCTTCGCCTGTTCGGAACAGGGAGTTTCGGTTGTGTTGCTAAGGCCATTCTCAATGGCCATTTTATATTTATGTTTCCAAGGATACCAGTAAGCAAAAGTTTATTTAATTTATAGTTGAAATAGTCCCCTCTCAATGTAAAGTTTCATTATTTGTTGTTTCCAAGACTACATGCAAGACACAGACTCTCTTGGAAATAGTGTACACAGGGTTTCACCACCATGAAACTCAATTCATCTCTCTCTTCATTTATTCTTTGCCACATCATCAAAAAAGCTGACATGGCACTGTATTTAATGCTGATGAAACCCTCGCTGAGAATGGCCTAAATAGGGAATGCCGACACAGATGACTGCTGTGATTTTTTTTTATGTATGGATCAGTTTGTAGAAGTGGATTTTAATGTCCGTTAAGGGAGAGAAGTTTTTTTAAGATTACACCGTAGAATGCATATGCTCACACACGCATACAAACTTACCTCTATCCCTATGAGCATCTCCGAAGGACTGAGCAGAACACCAGCAGATCTGGAGTTGTCGAAGGGAACGCCGCTTACCACATAACGCATAGCACCGGTAAATCCTGAGAAATCCTAGAAAAAGGTGCGAGCATCAGGATTTGAACCCTGATGGGTAGCGCCCCACTGAACCGTCCTACCATTGAACTACAAGCCAATTCGCATCGAGGGAGAGAAGTTGAGAGCTAAAAGGTTAGGATTCTGCGAGCATAATGGAGGATCAAATCACCCATGTTACACCAAGTGAAAGAGAAAATTGAGCAAGTTTCGATTAGAAATAATTTTTCGAAGACAACTATAGAAGAATGTGCTATGTTTAACACAGACACGAGAGTCTTCCGCATCAAGCCCATTTATGGCCCTGTTTGGCTGCCGGCAGGTGAGGCCGCGTTGCCGTCTATGGCGTCCAGGATAGACGCCACACCTCTAGCGAAAAAACACAAATGAAGCTGTTGTTTTCCGTGTGACGCGCCACAGATGAAACGGAAACCAAATAATGCCTCTTTTTTGTGACGCTGCCGCGGGTTTGGCGTGGCGGACTGCGGTGGGGTACCAAACACGCACTATATCTTATTCTCTTCCTTCTTCCTCCCACTTGTAATGGTGGAGAAAAACGCACACGCTATCCTCGATCGGCCCCTTTACCTAATCCGCGTCCACCACTGTCATCCACTTCGGTTGTGGCGGCCTTCCCCTCCCCCCCCCCCGCAACTGCACCTATCTACCGCTGACCTTTCACTTGTCAGTGTGCTTCCTTAATGTCAAACTTGTTTGCTCTGATGGATTACCACAAGACTGGCCATGGTGATTATAAATCCCGGCAACGATTTACTCTCTTCGGATATGGAGAATTTTTCTCTCAGGTTGTGCTCACAACCTTAGTAAATGCCCTAAATCTGAGTACATTTTATTAGTTACATGTGCAAATCGATATGATGTCCTCCGCTCATTGCTCAGTTTCTCTGCTTTATTTTTCTCTCTTTGCTCCTTATTGCACTAACTCATTAACGAAGACCATCAAACGGGTCTGAGCGCGGGTAACCCGTTTGATGATCTTACACTTACGCTGGCAAAGACACTAAGTGTTGAGTGCAGCCATGGTGCTCAATCCCGACAGCGATTCGTTCCCTTCGGACAGGGAGAATTGTTCTCTAATGCTGTGCTCACAACCTTATTGAAAGCTCTAAATCCAAGCACCTCTCATTAGGTACGCGCATAGATCGACGTGTTGTCCTTCGCTTATTGTTGAGCATTACCTCATATATAGAGGAATGTGCTAGGACACATGTGGCTTCATACTGTCCCCACTCGTCATACTCTATTCTCATCCTCTAAAAGAAATATTCATGCCTAGTCATTGAGATTCTCCGCTATATATCAATGTTTTCTGCACCCGTTATCCTCTATGTCGTATAGTCTATACCAACTACAAACACGTGAGCCCACCCATCTCTTTTTCTTTTTTTTCACCGACACCACCACAACCCCCACCACTCTATCTCTCTCCGTCTATCTCTCCCTTTTCTCTAGTGGTGGTGGCGGCGGCAAGGGGTGCCAGTCTCCCCGGCCGGCAACCTTTATCCCCGAAGGCCTCCGGCTGCGCGTGGAGCGGCGTCGACGGACGGCCTCCTGACGGCGGACGGTTGCGCAGTGATGGTGAGGACTCCTGCGGAGGCCACCGACGGCCGCGCAGTGGCGGCGACGGTTGAGGGCCCCTGCGGTGGCCATGGACGGCCTCCCGACGGCGGACGGTCGTGTGGCGATGGCGAGGACTCTTGCGGTGGCCACAGATGGCTGCGCGGCGACGGCGACGGCGACGGCGTCGAACGGCCTCCTGACGGCTGACGATCGCACGTCGACGGCGAGGACTCCTACGGCGGCCAGGACGACCGCGCGGCGACGGTTGAGGGCCCCTGCGGTGGCCGTGTTCGGCCTCCCGACGGCGGACGGTCGTGCTGCGACAGCGAGGACTCTTGCAGCGGCCACAGACGGCTGCGCGACGACGGCGATGGCGACGGCGTCGAACGGCCTCCTGACGGCAAGGACTCCCGCGGCGGCCATGGACGACCGCGCGCGGCGGTGGAGGGCTCCCGCAGTGACCGCGGACAGCCGCGCGCCGACCGTTGAGGGGTGGCGGTGGACGGAATAATATATCTCATGTTATTTATTTGTATTTATATATTTATTAATTATATTAGGTCTAGATTCATTGGAATAATATGAATCATTAGATCTTTATAAAATCTGACGGCGTATATTTTTCTCTTTTTTTGGATCAACGGAATAATACAGCGACCTGCGGACGTACGGTGGAGAGGTTTTTTACGATGGGAAATTAATTACCCTATAGACAGCAACTGTCTGCACTGTTGTATAAAATATCTATTTAACTGTCTATTTATATCAAAAAGACAGCAGCCGTCTGCACTGTTGTACTTGCCCTGAGTCTCGGCGTGTTTTCGCCTGTGGTGTCGAGTTGATTGTCCGCCTGTTTTCTTTTTATCTAATCGTGCCGCTGTCCGCTTGTGCGCAATGGACTCGTGCCTCTGGGTGCGTGGCTACTGGCTGTCAGCCTGTGGTTCCTAGCCTCACCGATGGCACACACACCAGACGAAGTGTATACAGGCGTGTTTGGTTCCTGAATCACAAAATGTCTAGCCATAAGTTAGGCGTGTCGCAGTTTCTTAGTCACGTGTTCGGTTCATTCTACAACTACGACGTGCCAAACTTTCTTAGGTATTTGCCCTACATTATAGAGCCATTTGTTTGCCAAACTTTGCCGAAAGTGTGGCTCCATATTTGTTGACTACACTTTTTATGGCAGCCACACTTCATCTAAAGTTAGTTGTGGCAATATATGATGATCAACCAAACACGCCATATAATCACAAATAGGTATGGATAGTTTTGGATATGGGTATGGATTAACCAAATTCTCCCCAACGACAACGTGAATTTGGTATGGACTATTTATTTAGCTATTTGGCATATAATGGGTATAGAAATCAACTTCTTTTTAAATATATATGATTTATTAATCATAAAATACAAAGGTATATACTATCGACCATTAGATCTTTAATAAAATCCAACAATACATATTCTTCTATTTTTATATTAAAAAGGGAATGTATATGACCTCTACATAATTGATTATTGGATGTTTTGTCTTTTCGTTGTATTTCTCTCATTTTCTACCTTGTTGGCGCCGGCTAGCAACCCAAGAATTAGACCGCAAAGCGCACGAGTTGTTGTAGCTTTTCCCCCTCAAAGCATTCCCAAAGGTTTGTCAATCCAACAACAAGTAGATTATCGCTAAGTTAATGTACTAATTCTACTAACTTAAGCAATATAAATAATTATTGAATATGAACGATTACAATTAGCAAATGAAGTTAAAGCGATAGCCTGCAAGATAAAGAGAATGATCATCCTATGGATCAAGGATCACATGTATATGCATCTACTAAGCTAACCATACTGACCCAACATGCTACTCAAGGATTACGCATGTGCTTGACCTTTTTCCTCCGGCATACTAGTCACTATACAGGGGGTAATCAACCATCAAGCGACTATGCACGCTTCAAATATATCATCTAGACTTATTTAGACTTGTCCTGTCTCATCTGAGAGAATAAATGTGAGAGAATAAAAAAAATATTTATAATCACTCTTCTAACTGTATATCACTAACTCACGTCTCTTCTCTCAGCTTCTCTTATCTAAATAGTAGATCTAGACTTTGCTAGCTCTCACGGAGTTGAGAAAAACAAAGAGTAAAATACACTAGCGGTCCTCAAACTTGTCCGGGGGTATCATCTAGGTCCTTAAACTTTCAAAATATATATTAGAATCCCTAAACTTGCTAAAGTGATCATTTAGATTCAAAATTCTAAAAATACCCCTATAGTCCGATGTTTGTTCATATCTTAATCTATAATTACGCTATGGTACAAGTAAATAAAGTTCTCTAAGTATTGCCGGAAACAACTAATTTGCTGAGAGAAATATATAGTATGACAAATCATGCTCAAGTAGCAGTCATGTCATCAGATATAGGGATATTTTCGAAACTTTGAACTTAGATGACACAATTTAGCAAGTTTAAAGTTTCGAAAATATCCCTATATCTGATGACATGACTGCTACTTGAGCATGATTTGTCATACTATATATTTCTCTCAGCAAATTAGTTGTTTCCGGCAATACTTAGAGAACTTTATTTACTTGTACCATAGCGTAATTATAGATTAAGATATGAACAAACATCGGACTATAGTGAGACTCATGATCCAATGACTTGATCACCACATCATCAATATATATTTCCACAATCTAATTTGCCGAACAGCCGATTTTCGGGAAGAAATCGCCTTCAGAGCAAATGTTGACAGAAAAGGAAAATGGCCAGTACTGAATGTATTGCCCTTAGCACAAAAATATACTACATCAGATGTTCATGCAAAATCACAAAAGATAAGTTTTATTGCCGAAATTCCATAGATCCCTAGTAGGTGTCCTGGACACATAGGGTTGTTTGAGTGGGTTGTCATGACCTTTGGATTGAAAAATGCTGTTGCAACTTATCAAAGGGCTATGAATTATATTTTTCATGAGTTGATCGGCAAGATTGTGGAAATATATATTGATGATGTGGTGATCAAGTCATTGGATCATGAGTCTCACTATAGTCCGATGTTTGTTCATATCTTAATCTATAATTACGCTATGGTACAAGTAAATAAAGTTCTCTAAGTATTGCCGGAAACAACTAATTTGCTGAGAGAAATATATAGTATGACAAATCATGCTCAAGTAGCAGTCATGTCATCAGATATAGGGATATTTTCGAAACTTTGAACTTAGATGACACAATTTAGCAAGTTTAAAGACTTAGGCTCTATTTGGTTTCCCCCTTGTTTATTTTATAGGCTAAATTTAAGTCCCAAAAGGGACAAACATGATGACTTATTAGGACTAAAGTTGAGTCCCAAGCCATAAGTTCATAATTCCTAAAATTGTTGTTTATAGGAGATGAAAGTGAACTTTCAAAGGGTTACCCCTCATTTACGCACCTTATCAAGGGCATGGGCATTCTCAGCGAGGATTTCATCAGCATTAAATACAGTGCCATGTCAGCTTTTTTGGTGATGTGGCAAAGAATAAATGAAGAGAGAGATGAATTGAGTTTCATGGTGGTGAAACCCTGTGTACACTATTTTCAAGACTACATGCAAGACACAGACTCTCTTGGAAATAGTGTACACAGGGTTTCACCACCATGAAACTCAATTCATCTCTCTCTTCATTTATTCTTTGCCACATCATCAAAAAAGCTGACATGGCACTGTATTTAATGCTGATGAAACCCTCGCTGAGAATGGCCTAAATAGGGAATGCCGACACAGATGACTGCTGTGATTTTTTTTTATGTATGGATCAGTTTGTAGAAGTGGATTTTAATGTCCGTTAAGGGAGAGAAGTTTTTTTAAGATTACACCGTAGAATGCATATGCTCACACACGCATACAAACTTACCTCTATCCCTATGAGCATCTCCGAAGGACTGAGCAGAACACCAGCAGATCTGGAGTTGTCGAAGGGAACGCCGCTTACCACATAACGCATAGCACCGGTAAATCCTGAGAAATCCTAGAAAAAGGTGCGAGCATCAGGATTTGAACCCTGATGGGTAGCGCCCCACTGAACCGTCCTACCATTGAACTACAAGCCAATTCGCATCGAGGGAGAGAAGTTGAGAGCTAAAAGGTTAGGATTCTGCGAGCATAATGGAGGATCAAATCACCCATGTTACACCAAGTGAAAGAGAAAATTGAGCAAGTTTCGATTAGAAATAATTTTTCGAAGACAACTATAGAAGAATGTGCTATGTTTAACACAGACACGAGAGTCTTCCGCATCAAGCCCATTTATGGCCCTGTTTGGCTGCCGGCAGGTGAGGCCGCGTTGCCGTCTATGGCGTCCAGGATAGACGCCACACCTCTAGCGAAAAAACACAAATGAAGCTGTTGTTTTCCGTGTGACGCGCCACAGATGAAACGGAAACCAAATAATGCCTCTTTTTTGTGACGCTGCCGCGGGTTTGGCGTGGCGGACTGCGGTGGGGTACCAAACACGCACTATATCTTATTCTCTTCCTTCTTCCTCCCACTTGTAATGGTGGAGAAAAACGCACACGCTATCCTCGATCGGCCCCTTTACCTAATCCGCGTCCACCACTGTCATCCACTTCGGTTGTGGCGGCCTTCCCCTCCCCCCCCCCCTTCCCTCCTTGACCCGTCCATCCGGATCTTAAGAGAGCACATACGTCGGCCTTTCACACCCCTTCCCTCTCTAGCTAGATCTGAAGAGAGCACGCCGCCATCCTCCGCCTTGCTATCGACTTTCTCTCGTCTTCTCCATTCCCTTCCCACTCCTTCCATATCTAATAGAGAGCACCTCACCATCGTCTGCCTCACCGGTATTGGTCCTTTCCTCTTCTCTCCCTCTGTTCGGATCTGTGGACACATTGTCGTCCTATGCCTCGCTGGTGTCGACCTTTACCTCCCTTTCCCGTGTCTAGATCTAAATAGAGCATATCATCATACTCCATCTTGCAGGTATCGATCCTTCCATTTTCTCCTCCTCGTCGGTTCGGCCTTCTGTTGCCTTCCCCTCTAGGCCCATGAGCACAAAGGTAACTCCAAATCCCGAAACCTCAAATCCTAACATTGCTGGAATGCCGCTGTCATTGGAGTCGGATTGGATTGTTACCGTTCATCCGTATGTTACTCCTTCCCATTCATGTTTTTTCCTCTTTCCTTTTTTTTGATACACTTTGCTTTCGACCAGCTCTCTCTTTCCCGTCCATGAGGGCGTTTGTGATAAACTAAAATGAAAGCCCTCGTAGTAGATTTTTCGTTCTCTATAAGCTTTGGCATGAAAAAGATAAAAAGAACACTTCTCAAGATGCCCAAGTTTATTCTATGTGTTTGGTTTACAATCACCAAGTAAAGATGTGGCCACAATCTCGCTAGAGTTGAATAATATTTTTATCCTTTTCTCGTCTAACACCTGAATACACTTTTTTCACCACCTCAAGACATCTCGTTACATCATGCATGTATTTTTTTTTCTTTGCACTTGGAACACCCTCGTGTTAAATATTATATTTATTTGCAACATTTTACAAGAAAAGAAAATAGTCTAGATAATGCACTATGGAGACACTTTGTGAGTCATCCAACGAAGATATCCTCAGTCTCAGTCCCTTACCATACAAGGAAAAACAAACCGAAATCCATCACTCATGACATCAACACGCATGTAAGCACACCCGATCCATCCACCGAGCAAGCATTTTAGCGAAAGCAAACGAAACGAGAGACCCCATGCCACTCACCAAGATCAAGACGCATCCACGATCCCTGTTGCCATCATCCGCGTCGTCCGGCCCTGTACACACAAACCCCGCCACCCTACGCCGCCGTACCTGTCCAGCGCGGATCGGAGGTTCAATGAATCCACCCCGGGCGCCGCGTGCGCCGCGCGGCAACTTGGCGCCACGGGGGGCACGCGACGCCGAGGCCCCCGCCACGCCCCGCCCCTTGGGGCGCGCCAAGGGTGGCCTCCTCGGCTCCTCCTCCTCCTTCCTCCGCCCGATCCATCCGCCCGCCGCCCCGGCCCCGCCACCGCCACACGCAAGCGGCGAGCGGACCTCACTTTCTCTCTCATCCCATCCCCTTTCTGCTTTCTCTCTCTTCCCCTCTCTACTGGCTTGACTAGTCTATATTCCTCTCCCATCTCCTCGCCCTCTTCTTTTCCTCCCAAGGTCGCGGTCTCCTCCCCCTTCTCTCCCCACAGAGGCTCCCCTTCCCCTTCCTTTGCTCCCTTTTTTCCCTGTCGCCGGCGGCGATAGGGTTCCGTGTTCCTTGCTCCGGCGGGCTGTAAATGCTTCCGGCCCTCACCGGCGCCTCAGATCCGGCGGCCGCTGCGCTCTTGTTCCTTGTTCTTGTGGTCTTGGTTCGACTTGGAGGGGAAGGGGTCCCTTTGGTCGCGGGAGATTCGGAGACATGCCTGCGTTCTGCGCTTATGGAGGTGAGCGACAAAGATCTCTTCTTTCTTTGGCCCTTGTTCTTTTCATGGGAGCTCTGTCGATTGATTGGGGATTTTTTGCTGGGAGGGAGTGGTTGCGTACTTGCGTTGCGTGTGCTCATAGGTTGTGATGG
>OAMR01000081.1:2719973-2739962 GCA_900205405.1 Echinochloa crus-galli | reverse complement strand
AAAAAATAGGAAGAAGTAAGGTACATAATGGAACTATCCAATCTTGATCCAATTAGGCTCGCGACCTTTGCTAATTCATTCAGAGCTACCCCTCAGCTTGAATCCAACCCACTCAGTCGCAAGCCACAAGCTTTCCTTCTTTTATTTTCTTTTCTTTTTTGGCACCCACTGCTCCTAGGTCCTATTCAATCTCCTTCCTCTGAGAAAATGGTTCTAACCTCCTTGTCTGGTCATCAGCAGTCAACGATTATGTCCATAGTTGATCGTTTGTGACAGCTATTGTTTACCACCAAAACTTGTGATTAGCAAGATGATACTTTCATCCTACGTATGGTGGTGATAACAAGTCTCAGTGCCTTTATAGCCAGACGATGCTTCATCTTGATAAGCATAGAATGATTAGGCCAAGTTTGTTTCTCTGTAGACCCTTGTCTGGTGTTGAGAATGATGTGTGGGGACAGGGACAGGGAGGAGCATCCCAATGTCCATCACTCCATCACATCTTGCCCCTCAATTGTTCCTTACTTTTCCCTGTTTTTTGAGTAATTTTCCCTTTTGTATGTACATGTCTGAGAAATGGTCGTTTGGGCAAAATCTAATAAAATACATGTATACTATGCAACATCTCCAAGTCATCATCACTAGGTCAAAATTAGGGTCTGGAAGACCAATGGTAATGGCATGATTACATCCACTTGGTAGGTCAAGGAGTACTACAAGACAGGGAAAAAGATGTGGTGATTGCTTGACATATATTGCAATTTGGTACAAATGGCCTTTTTGTGCCATTATCTATACTAGCATATAGTATAATTAAAAACAATTTCTATCCAAAATTTTTCTAGCCATCCCTTACAGAGAATCCACATGTCGGTTCTGTGGAGAAAATGCATTAATTATTTTGTGACGTCAGATGAAAAGGAGCGTATATAGAGGATTTTTATTGTTTTCCCTCATCTTCTGTCGCATGTCGAAATCCTTACCCACGTTGTACACTCCCCGACCCACCTTCACTAATTACGCATAAACCTTTCTAAATATTGTTGTCTTATATTTGGATGTCATCCTCTCGTCATAGACGCTTCGTCGCCCATCCTTTCCCTTCCCTGCACACGCTGGACGTCCATCCTTCACGCGCGGCCGCGCGGGACATCCATCATTGTTGCAATGGCATTCTCTCGTCATTGACGAGCCGACGTCCATCCTTCACGCCCCGTTATCCATCTTTATGCATCAGTCATCTTCCCGTTATAGATGCTCAGGCGTCCATTTTTCACCTTCCCTCCATGCACGGACTTTCGTCATTCAAGCATCGAATGTCCCACCACATCACCAACCTCCTTCGCCTGCATGTTCCGGTCAGGGCTGGGTCCCATGGGCGCCCCCTTCGCTGCTTCCATTGTGTATCGTCTATCCCTCAATGTTTCTATGTATACTGTTATTTAAAACTAGCGAGTAGCAATTATGATAAATATTAAATTTTTGCTAAACATGCGTGTGCGCAAATATACCTATGCTATTATGTCTTTAAAATTGTGTTTTTTATATAATTTTATTTACTTTCTGCTATGTGAGTTCTCCTAGTTCTCTTTATGGAGACCAGATGTGCGCTGATGGGGAGCTCACGTGGTTTAGTGGTTTTCCATAATGTGATTCGACAATATGTTCAACACTTGTTTAATACTATCACTATTGGGTGCTGGTTACACTTCTATGAAGTGCTAGTCCCCTGTTTTTTTAGCGCATTAGCACCTTAGAGTCGTTTTCCACTATCTCCTGATCCGAATGTTTATCCTTTCATGAGAATAACACCGGCATGAATCTTTTCTCAGGGATATAGAGAAGAGACCTGTCTCATCACTTTCCGTGAATGGAATATAGGCCACACACTGTCCCGTGCTGATGCACTTTCCTATCTGGTCAGATAAATGGCTGCAACCAAACGAAATTGTAGTCTTCCTGAATTTCTGGGAACTCATTGTAGAGTAGATGCGGCTGGACACGTCCGTGCCAAAAGACCATACCTTTGGAAGTTTGGAGTTTGGGGCAACTAAATTGTGCCGGAATGATCGACAGACCACTTCTCTTTACAGCACATTTTTAAACTGCAAAGGCTAAAGGTGTGGCCTTTGGTTTTTAGGAAATAGATCAGGTCATGGCAAAGTGGAGACTGAAAGGCTTCTGCCTGATTTGCCTAGAAACAGGGAGCAAATAAACACGTGGTTTGAGGCTTTGAGCAAAGGTACCCTCAAGTTCCGTCCACTATCAGCATAAAGGGTGCACTTAGTATCCATCAGTTAATTCAGCTTTGATCACCTCCATGCTTATCTGTTGACGTAGCCTGCCGCTCTGAGCCTCTGAATCTCTATGATCGTGTACCTCGTCATTGTCAGCCCTTTCACTTGCTCTGCTTCCTTATTCGTTCCTCCGATCCTTGGATATCTGCAGGCTCTCGTCTTCTTCCTCGCTCCACTCTCACCAAGGAAAGCCAAGCAGACTGCAGAGAGAGAGAGAGAGAGAGAGAGAGAGAAGAGGACACGGTGCTCCTGTGGCGGAGCAGAGTCAGCAGCAGCAGCGGGCAGCGGCCCCGTCGCATGCGGGCAGGCAAGGCAAGCGCGCCATGGCTGATCGATCGATTGCGAATAATTCTTTCGATTGAGATTCTTTCGATTGATTCCTATTTCTATGCGTAAAGAAGAAGAAGAACAACAAAGATTGGAGCTTAATATGGATGATGACGATGATGATATGCAGGTATGCACTCGTTCGTGGGCACGTACGGGATCAACTACGGGCGGATCGCCGACAACCTGCCGCCGCCGGAGGCGGTGGTGCGGCTGCTGAAGCTGGCCAAGATCCGCAACGTGAAGATCTACGACGCCGACCCCAAGGTGCTCGACGCGTTCCGCGGCAGCGGGCTCAACCTGGTGGTGGCGATCCCCAACGAGTTCCTGAAGGACATGGCGGCGGACCCGAGCAAGGCCATGGACTGGCTCACCCAGAACGTGCGCCCCTACTACCCTGCCACCCGCATCGTCGGCATCACCGTCGGCAACGAGGTCCTCGGCGGAGGTGACCCCGCCCTCGCCGCGTCCCTCGTCGGCGCCGTCGCCAACGTCCACGACGCGCTCAAAGCACTCCGCCTCGACCGCCGCATCGAGCTCTCCACGCCGCACTCCGAGGCCGTCTTCGCCAACTCCTACCCGCCCTCCGCCTGCGTCTTCCGCGACGACCTCATGGTGTACCTCCGCCCGCTGCTCGACTTCTTCTCCGGCACCGGCGCGCCCTTCTACGTCAACGCCTACCCTTTCCTCGCCTACATGAGCGACCCCTCCCACATCGACATCAACTACGCCCTCTTCAAGCCCAACGCCGGCATCGTCGACCCCAAGACCAACCTCCACTACGACAACATGTTCGAGGCCCAGCTCGACGCCGCCTACTTCGCGCTTGAGGCCGCGGGCTACCCGGCCATGGAGGTGCGCGTCGCGGAGACCGGGTGGGCGTCCGCCGGCGACGCCACCGAGGCCGGCGCCAGCATGGAGAACGCCGTCACCTACAACCGCAACCTCAGGAAGAGGCTGTTTCTTCGCAAGGGGACGCCCTACAGGCCCGACAGGGTGGCCAAGGCGTACATCTTCGCGCTCTTCAACGAGGACCTCAAGCCCGGGCCCACCACCGAGAGGCACTACGGCCTCTTCAAGCCCGACGGCAGCATCTCCATTAACATCGGGCTCAAGGGGCTCGTGCCCTCGTCGGCGACGACGCCGTCGCCACTCGTCGCATTCAAGGTACGGAGTAACATATATGCTTTGGATAGATGTTCAATTTGTTTTGTTCTCTATCTTTGTCATCCTCGAGTTGTGTGTGCATGTGTGCACCATCCTCCAACCCAACCAACCAGCACCATGTGCATTGAGGTGTGTGGTACACCATTTGATACTTGAGTTTTCAAGGATTAGATGGTGCAGCGCACGTCTCAATGCAATGTGATTGGTGTGGATAAATTGTGTATATAAGTGTAATTGCATATAATTATTGTCATGTTGTTGGCTTTGATTTTTTTTTCTTCTCATGGCTTGATTAAATTATATATGCAGTGTTTCTTATTATTGGGATTTTGTTTTTTTTACTGACTGAGAATTTGTTATTTTGGTTTTGCAGAGAGCTAGGGCATGGGGGTGGATTGCACAGTACTCGGCTGCGCTTCTTCCGTGTACATTGATTTTTCTAGCATTTATAGGCCACACACTGTCCCGTGCTGATGCACTTTCCTATCTGGTCAGATAAATGGCTGCAACCAAACGAAATTGTAGTCTTCCTGAATTTCTGGGAACTCATTGTAGAGTAGATGCGGCTGGACACGTCCGTGCCAAAAGACCATACCTTTGGAAGTTTGGAGTTTGGGGCAACTAAATTGTGCCGGAATGATCGACAGACCACTTCTCTTTACAGCACATTTTTAAACTGCAAAGGCTAAAGGTGTGGCCTTTGGTTTTTAGGAAATAGATCAGGTCATGGCAAAGTGGAGACTGAAAGGCTTCTGCCTGATTTGCCTAGAAACAGGGAGCAAATAAACACGTGGTTTGAGGCTTTGAGCAAAGGTACCCTCAAGTTCCGTCCACTATCAGCATAAAGGGTGCACTTAGTATCCATCAGTTAATTCAGCTTTGATCACCTCCATGCTTATCTGTTGACGTAGCCTGCCGCTCTGAGCCTCTGAATCTCTATGATCGTGTACCTCGTCATTGTCAGCCCTTTCACTTGCTCTGCTTCCTTATTCGTTCCTCCGATCCTTGGATATCTGCAGGCTCTCGTCTTCTTCCTCGCTCCATGGCTGATCGATCGATTGCGAATAATTCTTTCGATTGAGATTCTTTCGATTGATTCCTATTTCTATGCGTAAAGAAGAAGAAGAACAACAAAGATTGGAGCTTAATATGGATGATGACGATGATGATATGCAGGTATGCACTCGTTCGTGGGCACGTACGGGATCAACTACGGGCGGATCGCCGACAACCTGCCGCCGCCGGAGGCGGTGGTGCGGCTGCTGAAGCTGGCCAAGATCCGCAACGTGAAGATCTACGACGCCGACCCCAAGGTGCTCGACGCGTTCCGCGGCAGCGGGCTCAACCTGGTGGTGGCGATCCCCAACGAGTTCCTGAAGGACATGGCGGCGGACCCGAGCAAGGCCATGGACTGGCTCACCCAGAACGTGCGCCCCTACTACCCTGCCACCCGCATCGTCGGCATCACCGTCGGCAACGAGGTCCTCGGCGGAGGTGACCCCGCCCTCGCCGCGTCCCTCGTCGGCGCCGTCGCCAACGTCCACGACGCGCTCAAAGCACTCCGCCTCGACCGCCGCATCGAGCTCTCCACGCCGCACTCCGAGGCCGTCTTCGCCAACTCCTACCCGCCCTCCGCCTGCGTCTTCCGCGACGACCTCATGGTGTACCTCCGCCCGCTGCTCGACTTCTTCTCCGGCACCGGCGCGCCCTTCTACGTCAACGCCTACCCTTTCCTCGCCTACATGAGCGACCCCTCCCACATCGACATCAACTACGCCCTCTTCAAGCCCAACGCCGGCATCGTCGACCCCAAGACCAACCTCCACTACGACAACATGTTCGAGGCCCAGCTCGACGCCGCCTACTTCGCGCTTGAGGCCGCGGGCTACCCGGCCATGGAGGTGCGCGTCGCGGAGACCGGGTGGGCGTCCGCCGGCGACGCCACCGAGGCCGGCGCCAGCATGGAGAACGCCGTCACCTACAACCGCAACCTCAGGAAGAGGCTGTTTCTTCGCAAGGGGACGCCCTACAGGCCCGACAGGGTGGCCAAGGCGTACATCTTCGCGCTCTTCAACGAGGACCTCAAGCCCGGGCCCACCACCGAGAGGCACTACGGCCTCTTCAAGCCCGACGGCAGCATCTCCATTAACATCGGGCTCAAGGGGCTCGTGCCCTCGTCGGCGACGCCGTCGCCGTCGCCGCTCGTGGCATTCAAGGTAATTACATACATATATGCTTTGGATACATGTTCAATTTGTTTAATTTGTTCTCTATCTTTGTCGTCATCCTCCTCGAGTTGTGTGTGTGGGCACCATAGTCCAACCCAACCAACCAGCACCAATAAGCATGCATGGTGTGCATCGAGGTGTGTGGTGCACCATTTGATACTTGAGTTTTCAAGGATTAGATGGTGCAGCGCACGTCTCAATGCAATGTGATTGGTGTGGATAAATTGTGTATATAAGTGTAATTGCATATAATTATTGTCATGTTGTTGGCTTTGATTTTTTTTTCTTCTCATGGCTTGATTAAATTATATATGCAGTGTTTCTTATTATTGGGATTTTGTTTTTTTTACTGACTGAGAATTTGTTATTTTGGTTTTGCAGAGAGCTAGGGCATGGGGGTGGATTGCACAGTACTCGGCTGCGCTTCTTCCGTGTACATTGATTTTTCTAGCATTAGCAACATGACTGCAGATTATTAGCACGCATGACTGCGAACTGTATAGTGTGTTAGGACCATGCTTCTTGAACTGGATGCTCATGGCGCTCGTGAAGAGCTAGCTGCTGCTCCAGGCTTGAGGCTGGGCAAGTGGATAATGCAGTTTATTAACACTGATTCTTTCAATGGAGCTTCATAGAAAATCGCGGTGCCCGAATTCAATGGATGATTCAGATAACAGTTCGGAATTTTAGTTTTCCTTTGCATGACTACCCGATGCATTTTCCATTTCTGTATATAGTAATGAAGCCCCATGTTTCATTGTTCACCCTGATCTCTTTGAATACCTTACAGGATCTTGTATGGTTATATCATATCCGTGTTAATTCACCGGTTCTTTAAAATTCACTGCTTTTAATTTCCCCAAATTTGAACAATCAGGCCTAAAAATCCAGATGAGGACTCCTTATGCACCAGTCACCAGGTTTCCATTCGTATCGGAGAAGGCTACTTGGATATCTGAATCAGTATTTATACTTTTTTTTACTTCACCAAATAATTTATGGATGTAACAATTCAGCATGTAATTGTCATGGACACACATGATCGACAACCTGCCGCCGCCGGAGGCGGTGGTGCGGCTGCTGAAGCTGGCCAAGATCCGCAACGTGAAGATCTACGACGCCGACCCCAAGGTGCTCGACGCGTTCCGCGGCAGCGGGCTCAACCTGGTGGTGGCGATCCCCAACGAGTTCCTGAAGGACATGGCGGCGGACCCGAGCAAGGCCATGGACTGGCTCACCCAGAACGTGCGCCCCTACTACCCTGCCACCCGCATCGTCGGCATCACCGTCGGCAACGAGGTCCTCGGCGGAGGTGACCCCGCCCTCGCCGCGTCCCTCGTCGGCGCCGTCGCCAACGTCCACGACGCGCTCAAAGCACTCCGCCTCGACCGCCGCATCGAGCTCTCCACGCCGCACTCCGAGGCCGTCTTCGCCAACTCCTACCCGCCCTCCGCCTGCGTCTTCCGCGACGACCTCATGGTGTACCTCCGCCCGCTGCTCGACTTCTTCTCCGGCACCGGCGCGCCCTTCTACGTCAACGCCTACCCTTTCCTCGCCTACATGAGCGACCCCTCCCACATCGACATCAACTACGCCCTCTTCAAGCCCAACGCCGGCATCGTCGACCCCAAGACCAACCTCCACTACGACAACATGTTCGAGGCCCAGCTCGACGCCGCCTACTTCGCGCTTGAGGCCGCGGGCTACCCGGCCATGGAGGTGCGCGTCGCGGAGACCGGGTGGGCGTCCGCCGGCGACGCCACCGAGGCCGGCGCCAGCATGGAGAACGCCGTCACCTACAACCGCAACCTCAGGAAGAGGCTGTTTCTTCGCAAGGGGACGCCCTACAGGCCCGACAGGGTGGCCAAGGCGTACATCTTCGCGCTCTTCAACGAGGACCTCAAGCCCGGGCCCACCACCGAGAGGCACTACGGCCTCTTCAAGCCCGACGGCAGCATCTCCATTAACATCGGGCTCAAGGGGCTCGTGCCCTCGTCGGCGACGCCGTCGCCGTCGCCGCTCGTGGCATTCAAGGTAATTACATACATATATGCTTTGGATACATGTTCAATTTGTTTAATTTGTTCTCTATCTTTGTCGTCATCCTCCTCGAGTTGTGTGTGTGGGCACCATAGTCCAACCCAACCAACCAGCACCAATAAGCATGCATGGTGTGCATCGAGGTGTGTGGTGCACCATTTGATACTTGAGTTTTCAAGGATTAGATGGTGCAGCGCACGTCTCAATGCAATGTGATTGGTGTGGATAAATTGTGTATATAAGTGTAATTGCATATAATTATTGTCATGTTGTTGGCTTTGATTTTTTTTTCTTCTCATGGCTTGATTAAATTATATATGCAGTGTTTCTTATTATTGGGATTTTGTTTTTTTTACTGACTGAGAATTTGTTATTTTGGTTTTGCAGAGAGCTAGGGCATGGGGGTGGATTGCACAGTACTCGGCTGCGCTTCTTCCGTGTACATTGATTTTTCTAGCATTAGCAACATGACTGCAGATTATTAGCACGCATGACTGCGAACTGTATAGTGTGTTAGGACCATGCTTCTTGAACTGGATGTTCATGGCGCTCGTGAAGAGCTAGCTGCTGCTCCAGGCTTGAGGCTGGGCAAGTGGATAATGCAGTTTATTAACACTGATTCTTTCAATGGACCTTCATAGAAAATTGAGGTGCCGAAATTAAATGGATGATTCAGATCACAGTTCGGAATTTTAGTTTTCCTTGCATGACTACCCGATGCATTTCCCATATCTGTATATAGTAATGAAGCCCCATGTTTCATTGTTCACCCTGATCTCTTTGAATACCTTACAGGATCTTGTATGGTTATATCATATCCGTGTTAATTCACCGGTTCTTTAAAATTCACTGCTTTTAATTTCCCCAAATTTGAACAATCAGGCCTAAAAATCCAGATGAGGACTCCTTATGCACCAGTCACCAGGTTTCCATTCGTATCGGAGAAGGCTACTTGGATATCTGAATCAGTATTTATACTTTTTTTTACTTCACCAAATAATTTATGGATGTAACAATTCAGCATGTAATTGTCATGGACACACATGATTTGGAATTTAGAGCCTTTCCTTCCCCAGTAAGTAGCTGTAGAATCACTGTCCTATATAAGCATATGGCACTCAAGGCATCTGACCTGATCAGCCACAAGCCAGCCACTGCATGCAACCTCTGAAGCACAGATTGATGTGCTCAAGTTAAGGATTACTTGCACAGCATGGAAAATCCTCATAATCTTCTGCTGCTTCCAACAAGTCTCCCCAAGGTTGATGCTGCCTTGTAAACAAGAGAGTTTTTTGATGCTTTGCTTATCATAATAATTCACTGGGCTAGTAAAAAAAATTACTACAGTGTAGCGATTCACCGGTTTCACCCCTGAGACAAGAACTGCTCAAGCATATTCCTGTGGCTCACCAGCCATTGCTTTTTTGTAAAGCCAATAGTTTCTTCGGAAAAGCAAGGTCCATTCTGATAGAGTAGACTTGAGCTGCATATATACTTGCAGGCCTAACATGTGGGCTGCAGCAGCTGCAGAAAACAAATTATTGGAAACATTTTCTCCCCCCATGGCCAGACTTTTATGAAAAGCTAGTGAGTTTTTTTTCTTCCTTTTCCTTCACCTTTTGATTCTGGCACAAAGGTTGGTATCTCAAAACTGAAAAAGAGGGCCGAAAGGCATCGTTTTCTCTTTCTGGTCCTCTGACAACTTTTATCATACCAAACGAGGAATCCCTGATTAAATTCTGACCACTTGTATCATACAAGATGAAATTAATGTAAAGAAAAGTTAGTTCAATAATTCGTCCAAAACATACATCGTAATTTGACAGGGTTCATGCTACCATAAAGGGGAGCTCAAAAGTTACATAAACGTAGAGGAGTCACTGATTAAATTTTCTAACAACTTGTATCATACAAGACGAAATGAAAAAAAAAAGTTAGTTCAATAATTTGTCCAAAACATACATTGTAATTTGATAGAATCCATGCTACCATAACGGTGAGCTCAAAAGTTACATAAACGTAGAGGATTCCCTGATTAAATTTTCTGACAACTTGTACCGTACAAGGCGAAATGAAACAAAAAAAAATACATTGTAATTTGACAGGTCTCATGCTACCACAGTGAACTCCAACGTTACATATAAACATAAAGACGTTCAAAATAACTTAGCTAATGCGCATCCGGGGAATCGAACCCCGGTCAGTACCGTGGGAGGGTATTATGATACCACTACACCAGATGCGCTTACTTGTTAATTTCGCATCAACACTCTTATAAATATGCAGTTTTGTGGCCAAGCAGTTCGCTGCTACCGTCAGCGCCACGATTAGCACCTGCGTCATCTTCTGATCTCTCACCCCGCACCAACACACGCGGTTGTCGCCGCCGTGGCTACTTTTGCGGTTGGGGCTGAAGCACACGATCCCCCATGGCCATGGTCCCCGCCGGCGATCGCATCGGCATTGCGGCAACACAGGACGCGCATGTACAGTGACCCAGCCGTGCGGTCTTGCGTGAAGGGCACGGGCAAATTGCGGCGGCGTATATCCCGCCGGCGACGGCGCCGCGCCGTGCCGCAGCGGCCGCCGTTGCCCCGAGGTCCAATAGCGTTTCTGATTCTCCGGCGCCGGCAAGCTCTTCGACGTGCTCATCAGCGAGCACATGGATCGCAAAGTGTGCTCACCGCTCAGCAGCAGACGGGCACTGCTGCACCTGCCTCTTAAGCTCATTTTGTCAGAAACTGCAAAGATAAGTCATCTATAACTCACAACTCAAAGCTGTGCGAAAGCCCAAAGGCGCCTCCATGGATTTCCTCCCATATACCAGCTAAATATATGTTGGTTACTGTTACACTAACAAAAAGGTGTTTTATGGCTTCATCTCCGCCTAATGTACACCGAGACTGGTTTGTCTCTCATCAGCTTCTCCAACTATAAACCGGATCTTTGCATCATGGAGATGCAAAGGCTTTGCTACTATATTCCCCAGGCAACTGGGGACCATCGACGGAAAATACAGAATGAGCCGCAACCGTCAGCTTCAGCAGAGGTCACCGGCACCGGACATGGCGTCCTTGGCGCATGCTAGCCCTTGTGGCCGTTGGTGGACTCGTCGTGCTCGCCGATCTTCTGGAACTCCGCCTGGATGACCTCGACGATCTTGGCATCATCGGGATCCGGCTCGGGGATGCTGACGTGCAGTGACCCCATCTTGATGAGCTCCTTGTGCGAAGCTTGGTCCTTGATGTAGTCGTAGAGTTCTTTGTGGAAAGGATGGTCAAAGGAGAAGCAATTGTCAGTGTCCGAAGATGAATGCTTTGATGATCCAGAGCCCTCCCGGCGGCAGAAATGGGGGAGTGATGAGTAATCCATGATCTACAAAAAAGTCAAGCATGTCAACTGTTTACCGAGGGGAAGACAATACTAAAAATATTCTGTGGCGTTCCATATAGGATACTCATGATCACAAAGAGGGATATGGCTACACCCAGAAATGAAGGATCTAATTGAAAAAATAGCCAATAGGGAAGAATATATTTCCAGTTATCCACCTTTAGAAGTTCATCTCTCCCACAACCACTCAAAACTTTAACCTTCTTTTTGGTCCTCTCCTGCAACAAGGGCTTCACAACCTAGCAGCAAGCTCAAATTAATTGTCGTCAGTATTTGCAAAAAACTCACTAGAAAAAGCTTAGGACTGAACAAGAGTGAAAATTGATGGTACCTTCCAACAAGCGGAAAATATGTATGGAACATTTACTACATAATAGGTCTCTGTCTTTTCAGGGTAATTCAGGTCATCAACTGTTGATATGGAAGTCAACATCTGTAGATAAGATTAAAACTATATTAACAAAATAACATACCACAAGAAGTAACACAAGCAATGTGCACAGCGTGCATTTTTTTATACCAAAAATATGGAATAAGTGAAAATATAGTCCCTGGAGTTCAGCGTAACACTCTGCCTGAATGGCATACAGAGCTGAGCTTTTAGTTCAAGGAAACTTATTCTTCATGAACACAACATGTTAAGATAAAGCTACTCCAATGTTATATTTAATTATTACTAATATAAGAATATGCTTATTCTAGTCAAGCTATTATTGTACACATCAACAAACGTAAGTAATACCAACTCATTAGCATATGATCTCATGAAAAAGTAAAATTTGGGTTAATAATCACAAGTGTACCTTTATTTGGCTCAGTGCTGATAGCTTCAAACCAGTCATATCCAGAACCTTTATACAGCTGGTAACAGGACGGCCAAACTGTTGTGTCAGCCTAGGCTACATGTGGTACAAATAAATGTCAGGAAAGAATTTATATGTTAACATAAGCGATCTATTAAACTCAGTATTTTGTTGGATACTCACCAAAATTATACGATCACGGTACTCATTAATCTGGATATGAGATTGCACATAGTAGTGAACCTGAAACAAAATACCTCTATAACTCGACAAAACACAATTCAATAGAAGGGCCACAAATAAACTGATTATGGTACTATGTTTCAAGGCTATGTCAACCTATGAAAAATATGTGTTTCCATAGCACACAGTAAAAGCAACCAGCTCCATGATTTCGGTTATAGCCTAGTCAACAAATAGCAAGCATCTGAGTAATTACCGAAGCTTTGTCATATGTGCTATGCCCAACACCAATGGCAAAAACTGGGAGACCCTGCCAATGAGAAACAAAGACTTTATGAAACACATTAGAAAGGATTGGTGAGCACTGTAGCAGGCTTGCTATATATTTAAAAATTAAGAGCCTCAAGGATCACAGAATAGACTAATAGTATATAAATGGGAAACCAATGACTCTCAGAAGGCAAACTCTAAGGTGAGAAGCATCACATGAGATCCTACAAATCTTAATAATAAAATACTGTCAGGTCAACAGCAGTTACCACAGTTCCCAAGCAAAAAACATCATCTATGGTCCTACAGATCTTAACAATCAAACACAGTCAAGTCAACTGCAGTTATCACAGTTTGAGCAAACCTTGTTGACGCTATATCTACTTTGAAACTACAGATCTTAGGATGGCACTACCCACCTTCCCTAGCTTGTAAAAGATTGGCTACAGTTTTGTTGTCAGTAGGACCACTCCATGGAAATTTGACGATCAACAAAAGTTAAAACTTTAACATCTTCATTGCTATCTTCATTCACATATATAGCTAACCTTGTGAAAATTGAAATTCTTAGTGGTTTTGTTTGAATTAAGTACAAGAATATAGTGGCTTTAGGACACTAACAATAAAATGGCATGTATGAACTGGTATGTCTATTTCAAACACACAAGTGCCTGCTTCATAATCAATTCAGACAGGGTAATAAACATCTTGTATCACTGTCAAATTAATGGTTCAACTGATACATAGATTTTAGTTATTGGAAGTAAACAACTATACCTCCTTTGTGTATCCTGACAGGCCAACAAGTTGTGAATCACGTATTGATCTGTATAAATCTACTGGGACTATAGGTCTCTGCAGATGCACAATGAAAACATTGATCATCAAAAAAGAAGAATTTTGCTAAATAAACGTAGAAGAAATAGGTCGATTATCAAGAGTAATATATGGTGCACTAATGAAATTAAATAATTAAAATGAGAAAAGACTATGGAAAAAGATCAAAATGGTAGAACTATATGAGAGTGTTCCGTAGCTTTCCGATTAACATTCGCCCACAGCAACAACTGTTAGGATTATATTCTAGAGAGGACGACTCACCTCCAGCACGCCATCAATTTCGTTTTGAATCCTCCAATTCAAAGAATCTACAATCTACAGAAACAAACATTTAGTACTCAAATTTAGTAATCAGTTCACCAATTGTCGTGAAACTTTTATAAAGGCTTACCATTTTATGAGTCTTTGATACATTCCACTCTCTAGCCTTAAGGAAACGCACTAGTGTTTCTTTGGGATGGCCCTGGTGCACATTCTGAAATAAACACGATATGTAGATTTGAATTCCCAGAACCAGTCTACAACTCACAGATTAAGTTGATGATCAAACAATCATATTACATGGAGTGCCACTGGAAGTGAAGGTAGCAATCCAACTTTTTCGAAGAAAAAAAATGCCGTCATATCCACACAGTAAGCATATCAACGCATAAGGACATAAGGTGGACATGCGATGGGTAGTACAGAGTAAAGAGCAAGGATATGAAAACATTATGGACAAAGTAGTCTCTGTAGGAATTTTGTGATTCCTGAAGTCATGACTTTGAAACAACATGTGTCAGAAGCAGATGTGTCAGAAGCAGAATACTGATCCCATTCACCGTCAATTCTTCCATGGCAAATGCAAATTTATGAAGTATGTTTGCAAACACCGAAATCTAAAATGTCTGGAGATGAACCAAGTAGTAATCAATGATTCTTCTAATGATGGTTTATGAGACTCAATTAAAGTTTACAGTTTGATCCACAGAACATCAGTTCTTGATCGCAATCTCCCAAGAGCATAAAATTACACTGGACATTCTCTTTTACAATCTTGAAATCTCTGCTTGGTAAAAAATCTTCCAAAATGGGATAGGTGGATTCCATTCTGCTTCACTAATGTCTCCCTCCCTATAGAAAGAGAGGACCTTACGGAGGGCAAAACAATTTAAGGTTTATTTTTTGTCAGCCTTCACTAGAAAAAATAAAAGGAAAGGAAAAGGCTCGGCTTTATACCATTTCCATGATTTCTAGGTGTTGTAATTACATGAGAAATCTAGCAGGTGTGTCCATTCTTGGAGGGGTTCATATGGACACACAACTGGTTTCCAGTGGTTATGGTCCGTTTTTAACTCCAATTGGAGAATGCAGGTTTCTGAAGATAAAACAAGATGAAAAGGAAGACAAAAACTGTAGAATCAGCTAAAGCCCATTAAATTCAGTAGGATCTCGGCTTCAGTTTACCCAATCACAATCACAGCCCTGGTTGGTTTCTGCAGGTTTCTCTTTCACTAGCCAAAGAAATGAATGTAACAAACTTAGCACACATGCAAACATAGTTGAGACGTTTTATGTTTAAGCACGTGTTTTCAGACCCCAGGCTGCAAGTTTGGTTAACATTAAACACCAAAAGTTCCTAGATGGCAGGTTAGTTGTGAACCTATACAAGTATACAGATGGCACATCAAATGCTGATTCCCGGATATGTCCAAATCTACTTAGCACACTTAATGGAGTAGAGATCAGCACAACCTTCCCATTCAATTCGACGCGGACCGGAAGCATGATACACGGGGTTCCCCATTGATGTCAACCCAAATATGTCCAAACTGACTTAGCATATAGTTAATGGAGTGGAGATCAGCATGATTCTGCACTCGCGTCATGGAATATGGAAGCTTTATCCACGGAGTTCCCAAGTTCCAACTGATGTGAACCCAGGAAACTATAAAGAACTTAATAGAGCATCAACAGCCGCTAAACTACTACCATACTATAGGCAAGGTCAAGCAGACAAGCACCACCAGACCTGACCACCCCCATTGACAATGCAGCAAATTCACATGGCTCATACTAGTTACAGATCAAGCAATATCTCCAAGCACACACTTGCCTAGCAATAATAGCTACATCACCTCATCTCTAGCATGTACTATTAACCAAGAAAACATCAGAGATGAAGCGAATTGTCCCATTTTGATCTATGCCGATTTAGCAATCCCCAAGGATATGAGTAGCTCACTCTCCCTCTCCAAATTAGATCAAATCTCGCTGAAATTAGCTAAAGATACACTATGATCCCGACTGCATAGGCTAAATTCTAACAGTGGTGCCACCAAGATCCATGCTTTCCCTACGAAATGGCCATACCACACCCAGATCCATTCATCCATACCTGAAACGATCTCTTCAGCGGCGCCTCCACTGCGAAGATCCGGACCAAGAGAAGAGAAGTCAGAAAGACAGAAAGCACCGCAACAATCGCAAAGAAACCCCGTTAAACGGCGCGAAGCTTCGCTCCAGCAAGAAAGCACGCACCTTGCTCCATGAGGAGGCTGAGCTGCTTGACGGCGTCCTCGGAGTCAGCCCCCATTGGCGCGGGAAGAAGCGATCCCGAGCTCCAATTCGGCGGGCCCGGCGCGGAACCATGGCTGCCAACTACGCCTCCATCAACATCCAGACAGCTTAATCCCACGGTAGTTAGTACAACTTTGAACATCTCCCTTGTTCTTGAAGATCGGTACTAATATACTTCTTCTCCATTCTTCAGGCATCTTGTTTGACCTACTCCATAATTTGACAATTTGTTAAACATAAAAAATTGTATAGACACTTTACTGACATAATGCGTAGCGAGCATACATTGTTTATATAAAATATGTAATCGAAAAATAAAGTTGTTTCATATTAGAGCACGAGAAAAATAATATCTATAAACTTAACCAATAAACATCTCCTCGGACTTGCAGCATGGCGCAAGCTTGGGGCTACTTCTCCCCCTATGTCTTTTCCAGCGATGAGGAAAAGGAGTGCTCTCACCATTAGATCATAGCAGCAATGGTGATTTATTGTTTTGGTAAAAATAAACCTTAAACTTTTGTCTAAGAGGTGAGTTTCAATAGTTTCTGTCCTCTTTAGGAGATTGATTTGCACTTTTTTATATTATTACTAATAGAGGATACTATTGGTCTTCTCTATTTGGAAATTTTGTCCCTAATATGTCAACTTCATAGGCGGCAACTATGGATCATATTACAAGATCTTCTAAATTGATCGTTTTGAGGATGAAAAGAAAGCACGCACCTTGCTCCATGAGGAGGCTGAGCTGCTTGACGGCGTCCTCGGAGTCAGCCCCCATTGGCGCGGGAAGAAGCGATCCCGAGCTCCGATTCGGCGGGCCCGGCGCGGAACCGGAGGCGCGAAGCGAGGTAGATTCAGTCGGCGGTCGGAGGGAGGCCACCAGAGGTGGGGTGTTTGTTCCCTCTGGTTGTGTGCTCCCGTGGGCGCCTTTGCTTCCACGGTCTTGCTTCCGTTTATGGCTGATCGCGCAGCCGTCTTCAGTGTGCGTATGCTCGGTGCCGAAGGGGAAGCACGCGTCACGCCGTACTCCGCTCCACTTTTTCGCCTCCGAAATGGGATATATCTTCTCTTTTTCTAGAAAAAAAAACTAGAGGGAAGTCAACAGTGACCTGCTAGATCTGTAAAGTGGAAATTGCAGATACTTCAGAGTTTAGAGGCCGCTTCAAGTTGAAATTTTCTTTAATACCATTTGCAGCAACATGGCGTGTATCTACACGGCGACGAGCTAGGCTAAATGATCTTGTCCACAAAACAGAGAGCTTTTTTTGTTGGGATCCAGGTACCCAAGAAAGAGCATTTGGATTTTTCTTGTTACCACTTCCGTTCTCGTTTGACAATTTATTGTTGGCCCTTTGTTGTTTTCCTAGCCAATTGTCCAGTTAGTTAGGCAAAATAGTCTTACAGCTATTGTAATTTTCAGCTGCCAGCATATTCTATGAAATATTCTGATACCCAAAGGAATGGCACCACTTCAAAGATGCGTGTGGTCATGTGAAGCAGACGAAAGAAAATCTTGTTGCTTGCAAGTAATCTCCCAAGTCTCAAGAACAGAAGGTACACCACCAGGTTTAGGTTATTGGTTCTTGGCTTGGAATGCATAACACGTGACCGTTCAAAATTATAGCATCTTCTAATGCTTTCAAAAAAAAGATAGATTTTCAGTATCTCTTGTCTTAGTAATATAAACCAATTTCAAAATTGTCCAATTGATTTCAATTGAGTAATTTGACAATTTGTTACAACAACAACAACAACAACAACATAGCCTTTTGTCCCAAGCTAGTTGGGGTAGGCTAGAGGTGAAACCATGTTAATATCCTTATTCTGGGGGTTGTAAAATCATTTTTTCACAAGAAACAGTAACCCTTGAAGTCATGTCAAAATGCAATCTGCCGTATGGAACTTTCACATTGAACATATTTTGTTCCAATCTGGTTGGTCAGAAGAATAACATAGTGACTGGAAAAAAAGAAATTCTTTGGGGCATCTTGCAAGATTGTGCAGTGAAATGCAGGAGTAGGATATGGATAGTGTTGACTTGCAGCGCAGACTGATGTTGTGCATGGCCATTGGAAAGAGGAAGGAAGAATGTTATAAGTAAAATAATTAAAGATAAAGGCTAGAAAAGATTAAATTATAAGCTAATAAAGGAAAAACTCCAAATTCCCACCCTCAAGTATGGACAAAGTCTGGATAACCCCCTAAATATGTTTTGGTTCAGTTTGCACCAGCAACTATCTTAATCGATCCTTCGTAAGATTGTCTTTTTTGTTTCTCCATGCAACAAATGTTGTTTTAAGTTGAAAGTTTGTGGTATAATTGAGGCAATCATAAATTATTTTTAAAAAATACATTATGATTTATTTATCATTATTTTGAAAGCCTATGGTATATAATAATAAATTAAACATATTGATATGGAATTTTATGAGAAATAAAGATGACAAATTCGTATTGTATTTTTTTAAAAAAAATATATGTGGCCCTATATCATCCCACAAAATTTTAATTTAAAACCCCACCTGTGCATGGAGGAACAAAAAATACAAATCTTACAAAGGAGTAGATTGCATTGATTGAGATAATTATGAGTGTAAAATGAACCAAAACATACTTTGGGGGGTTATTCAAACTTTATCCATACTTACGCTAGTAATTTGAACAACAACAACATAGCCTTTTGTCCCAAGCAAGTTGGGGTAGGCTAGAGGTGAAACCATGTTAATATCCTTATTCTGGGGGTTGTAAAATCATTTTTTCACAAGAAACAGTAACCCTTGAAGTCATGTCAAAATGCAATCTGCCGTATGGAACTTTCACATTGAACATATTTTGTTCCAATCTGGTTGGTCAGAAGAATAACATAGTGACTGGAAAAAAAGAAATTCTTTGGGGCATCTTGCAAGATTGTGCAGTGAAATGCAGGAGTAGGATATGGATAGTGTTGACTTGCAGCGCAGACTGATGTTGTGCATGGCCATTGGAAAGAGGAAGGAAGAATGTTATAAGTAAAATAATTAAAGATAAAGGCTAGAAAAGATTAAATTATAAGCTAATAAAGGAAAAACTCCAAATTCCCACCCTCAAGTATGGACAAAGTCTGGATAACCCCCTAAATATGTTTTGGTTCAGTTTGCACCAGCAACTATCTTAATCGATCCTTCGTAAGATTGTCTTTTTTGTTTCTCCATGCAACAAATGTTGTTTTAAGTTGAAAGTTTGTGGTATAATAGAGGCAATCATAAATTATTTTTAAAAAATACATTATGATTTATTTATCATTATTTTGAAAGCCTATGGTATATAATAATAAATTAAACATATTGATATGGAATTTTATGAGAAATAAAGATGACAAATTCGTATTGTATTTTTTTAAAAAAAATATATGTGGCCCTATATCATCCCACAAAATTTTAATTTAAAACCCCACCTGTGCATGGAGGAACAAAAAATACAAATCTTACAAAGGAGTAGATTGCATTGATTGAGATAATTATGAGTGTAAAATGAACCAAAACATACTTTGGGGGGTTATTCAAACTTTATCCATACTTACGCTAGTAATTTGAACAACAACAACATAGCCTTTTGTCCCAAGCAAGTTGGGGTAGGCTAGAGGTGAAACCCCAAAAGGCAAAAAAACAGAAATTAGAGTTAGGGGAAAACAGAAATTAGTAATTTGAACTTGTTCCCTAAATAAATAAGCATAAGATGTTAACCAAGTATTGGATTTATTGTTGCGTTCAGTCCATCACTCGTACTACAAGAATTGTGCCAGAAACTTAATATCGTTTGCTTGTTCTATAGCAGTAGTCAATTAAAAGGATTATCAGGGCAAGTACATTGGTGTTGTCTAATAGGCGGTCTCATGCAGTG
>OAMR01000081.1:2694890-2715895 GCA_900205405.1 Echinochloa crus-galli | reverse complement strand
TCGCAAGCCAGGCAGATGGTTGAGGAAACCATGCGGGTAGGTTACATACAACCTTGGCAATTGCTGGACTCTGCAACAGCCTTTTCACAATTTCACTCAATATGTTGTTTACGTGTTATATAGGCAAACTCTGAAGGTAGTGATGATGTAAAGGT
Source organism: Echinochloa crus-galli (assembly GCA_900205405.1). Lineage (NCBI taxonomy): Eukaryota > Viridiplantae > Streptophyta > Magnoliopsida > Poales > Poaceae > Echinochloa > Echinochloa crus-galli. The sequence goes on along the minus strand of OAMR01000081.1, from coordinate 2,715,740 downwards.
CCAGAATCAAGCGACAGATTGTGTAGGCCCAGAATCTGATGCTGCTGTTCGTGGTTCTCAACTTCCGTCCAACCTGATATCAAACTGCATTGCAACAGTTCTTTCAATCAAGGTAAAATATTGACATGCTTTTGGGAATGAGAAGATGTGGTTACAGTTGTTTTGATCTCTCTTATGTTCCTTCTCCACTGTTGTGCAGCGCCTTAGTGACTCGCGGCATCCACCTGCTAATATAGCAGGTGTCTTGGAGCGTGCTTCCTCAATGCTGCGCCCGAGCTGTCCAGAGAACCTGGCAATATACAAAGACATAGAAACTTATCTCTCTATCATAGCAAACCAGATACTTGCGCTTGTGCCAACGTTTGAATTGTGCGGAAAAAAAATGAAACGCGTTTGTTTCATCCGAGATATTCTTTTGGCACGGCCTTTGGAAAGTATGGATTTTTCTAATGGAATCGTTTCCACTTTTGATGCTTCGGTGATTTGGGATGGGTTGCTTTGGATAGTTTCTTATCTTTTGAGGTTGATAGCTTGCTTTGATCTGAGTAGCCAATGGGTTGCAGAATGAGTTTTTTTTTAGAATTCGATCCTTTTCACTGCATCTGCATCTTAGCTTAGACTGAAGCAAGCATGTGAAACTTTTGAAGGTTTCAGGAAATTCTTTCCATGACTTCGAGTTTTTGTTGCCCAATGCTCCATATCGTATGGCTCATCAGCTTAATCCCACGGTAGTTAGTACAACTTTGAACATCTCCCTTGTTCTTGAAGATCGGTACTAATATACTTCTTCTCCATTCTTCAGGCATCTTGTTTGACCTACTCCATAATTTGACAATTTGTTAAACATAAAAAATTGTATAGACACTTTACTGACATAATGCGTAGCGAGCATACATTGTTTATATAAAATATGTAATCGAAAAATAAAGTTGTTTCATATTAGAGCACGAGAAAAATAATATCTATAAACTTAACCAATAAACATCTCCTCGGACTTGCAGCATGGCGCAAGCTTGGGGCTACTTCTCCCCCTATGTCTTTTCCAGCGATGAGGAAAAGGAGTGCTCTCACCATTAGATCATAGCAGCAATGGTGATTTATTGTTTTGGTAAAAATAAACCTTAAACTTTTGTCTAAGAGGTGAGTTTCAATAGTTTCTGTCCTCTTTAGGAGATTGATTTGCACTTTTTTATATTATTACTAATAGAGGATACTATTGGTCTTCTCTATTTGGAAATTTTGTCCCTAATATGTCAACTTCATAGGCGGCAACTATGGATCATATTACAAGATCTTCTAAATTGATCGTTTTGAGGATGAAGATGTTAAATATGAGATTCATGTACTATAGACAGCAATGCGGCTATCTTTTTTCTTCATGGAGTTAGGTATGTTTTAGAGAGTCTTGGACCATTGGACCGCTTATCTCAAAGGTAGGGTTGTTTCTCAACACGCCCGCTCAATGTTGAAGGACAAAGCACCCGAACCACGCGAAAACGTGTATCACAATATTGCACTGTATAGAGTTGGCGGAGGTCAAGCAACACGCATCGTGGGAGTATCGGAGGACAGGACAGCGGGCCTTCAGAGCCCTCCCTTTTCTCAGTGCTATAGATAAGACTATGCAAAGAAAGCCAAAAATTCACTAGATATGAGCATACAAGTTTCTTCAACGTTGATTTATGTAGGGATGTCGCACAATCCAATAAAAATATAACCACCTCCCATTGCAAAAAGGGAGGACATGTAATGATAATCATGCTCATGTGATCATACTCATGGGTGCTAATGTATATCATTTGAGTGATGTTTCTCTATCATGCTGCTGATCCCCACAATCATCAGTTCTAACACGTGAAGCTAAGTATCGCATGCAACAAAAAGTTATAAAATGAAATAATATGATTTTAAAGCCAAACAACCAAATTAAATTTTAATTACACTATTATATTTTCTACATTAAGGTCTTTTGAAAAGGTCACACTCGAGTATGTTTTGGCAGTATTTTCTCAAGAAATTATTGAGCGGAACAATGACCCAAGTTCATAGTTCAAAAGAAAAATATTCAATTTTCATGGAAAAATCATATCACATCTTATTTTGTTGTAATAGTTCTAAGGAAAAAGTCTACTTCACCCCCAACCTATGATGAGTGGAACACATTACCCCCAACATATGAAAATGGATTTTTTACCTCTGAATTTTCTAAAACCGGACAAATCACGCCTTGAAGCAGTTTTGAAAAATCATAATAAATCACAGAAAAATCATAAAATGGAAAATCAAATTGTATTGGACTCTAAATGAGTAGATCTACGCAGTGAATATATAATATGGTATGCTTTAGTATATTTTTTACAGCTATGAACAAAAGCATAGATCTAAAGTTACATGAAAAAATGTACTAAAGCATTCTGTATTATATGTTGACTGCATAGAACTACTAATTTGAAGTCCAACATAATTTGATTTTCTATTTTACGATCAGGGGTGATTTGTCGAAAGTTCAGGGATAAAAAATCAATTTTCATAGGTTGGGGGGTGATGTGTTCCACCCATCATAGGTTGGGGGGTGACGTAGACTCTTTTCTAGTTCTAAGCAACGTTAGATGGATCCAAAAGCAAATATATGATTTAGGAGTCATGAATTCGAAATTGGACCGCATTTAACCCAACCATGTGCTGACACATGTACAGAGAGAGAAAAAAAAGATAAGGGCGACGGGGTTGGTGATGTAGCCCCTGCTGTTCTATCGTGCTCACCCTTAATTCATCAACAAAAAAACAAGTGAAGCCCAAAAATAGCTAAATACTAGTGAATGTCACGCGAAACAGTGCTATTAGAATTGGAAAGAGTTCATACATGCTTTTGTCTCAGTATATTCATAGACAGAATTAGCATAAAGAAAGTGGGTCAACCATTTTCCATGATCCTGAGCATACCAACTTTCCTGAAATAAACCACCTTCAGCCCACCAGCCCAAAAATCACGGCCCACCAGCTCAAAGAAGCACGGCCCACCACGCTTCCGAAACACACACTTTCCGGGTCGAACTAGGTTTACGTTTTCAGACTAGGACGCCGCCCAGTCTGCTCTCAACGCAGTCTACTTATTATTAAGCGAGCCCAATTGGATAAGCGAGGTCTTCTGTTTTATATTTTACGTAACCGGGGAAGCGGAGAGAGCGAGAGGCTGCGCGATTCTCTTCTTGAGACGGAAGCAAAACCAGAGGAGCCAGGGCCGAGACTGCGGGAGGGCGAGATGGCCGACGGGGAGGACGCCGCCGCCGCGCGCCGCCGGTCCGCCATCACCGACTACCGGAAGAAGCTGCTCAACTGCAGGGAGCTCGAGTCCCGCGTCGGCACCGGTGAGTCGACCCCGCTCCTCCCCCACCTACCTACCCTCCCTCTTCGCCCGCCGCACTGCTCGATTTCCAGTCTCCCTAGGGTTTGGAGTCGCCGATTCCCGTCTCTGTAGAGGCGCTTCGGCGCTGTGTGCGCGGGATCTAGTGTGAGGTTTGGATGCCGAGTGAATTTTTTTGGGGGTGAGATTCGCTAGCCGCGGTTTCGGCGTACTCGGTGATTTCGAGGTTTTACTAGGGGGCCGCCGTTGGTTTTGGAGATGTGCTTCGGTGTTGGATCGGGTGCTGGGGTGCTGGGTATTGGCTTGGGTTGTTGATTCAGTAGATTTGGTTTTGGGGCACTGAATCTGGTGGTCTGGATGCTGGGTGCTTGATGTGGATCTGAAGTTGTTCAAGTATGAAGTGGCTTCGGGGTTTTTTTTGTTCAACCTTGGTAGTTGTGGGGATAATTGGGCCTGATATTCTTGCCCACCCTGATTGAGCTACCTACTATTTGTTGATCGCTCAGTAGCTTTGTGCATTTGGGGTTCATGAGTTTGCAGTTAAACAATGAAAGAGTAAAGATGTTTATTGGAGCATCAGCTAGACACCGATAGTTCTATTTTAACTTTGAACTGCAACAATTACATTTGTTAAATGTTCTTTTGCTTGCAATCCTACATTTCATTTGGGTTGAATTTAGTTTTGAGGGGTTAGAAATTTTATGATATTCAAATTGTATTGCAGATTGAGCTAGGTTATATGTCTAGCAATCCTAGAGCAGTCCCACTTTTCAGGATGCTAATTGTGTGTTGGTTATCTAAGGAAATTTTATATGGTACTCGTGCTCCAAACTTGGGGCCTCTGTATCTGACTATGTGGTAATGCGGTACATCGAGAGATAGGTTATAACATGCTGTGTAGCAAGTGCCATCTGGTTATATTTAAACGACCATAAACTTGTATTGGGTTTCATCAGGCATCCCAGCATACCGATTTAAATTTGTTCACATTTGAAGCCTCTGTTTCTTCTCTGTTAGTCTAATATAGGAGAAAAAGCTAGAAGATCTATCTGTCTACTAGGCCACTGTGGTCTAGTAAAATTTTTACTTTGTAAATTTGGCACACAGCCAAAATTATCAGCCTTGTTGCTAAAAATGGCCTTTGTTCATAGGGGATAATCTTAGAAGTTTATTCTTTCCCCCCCTAAAAAGTTCTTCCAATTTTATTTGTATTGATTTGTTTTTCTCTTTACATGCAGTGAGAGAGAGCCTAAAAAATGCAAAGAAGGACTTTGCCAAGACTGAAGATGACTTGAAATCCCTGCAAAGCGTGGGGCAAATAATTGGAGAGGTTCTCCGTCCTCTCGATAATGAACGTTGTAAGTAAAAAGTATTTTCTCTGTGGTTTGAACTGTATTTAGTCTACAGTTGCTTTGGAATGGCACTTCCCCCACTATTACATATATGTTTTTGTTCCATTTTCACTTGGTAATAACTAGCAATAATGAGTATATTCTTGTTAGCCTTCATTTTTGCTGAAACCTCTCTTTAGTTTCTGTTCTTGTTCCTCAATACTACAAAAACTGTACAACTGAAACACCTATTTCTTGAAGTCATTGTGAAGGCCAGCAGTGGTCCCCGTTATGTGGTTGGTTGCCGAAGCAAAGTGGACAAGGAGAAGTTGACTTCTGGAACTCGTGTTGTACTTGACATGACAACCTTGACAATTATGCGCACTCTACCACGGGAGGTACGTTTGTTTATCTGAATCATTTTATGTATTTTCTGGTTGGACTATTCTTAAGAATATTAATGGTTTATGTATCAGAATTAATTTTGATTATGTGGAATTTGAATCCTTTAGGTTGATCCCGTGGTATATAACATGCTTCATGAAGACCCAGGAAATGTCAGTTACTCTGCTGTAGGCGGTTTGTCCGATCAGATTAGAGAACTCAGGGAGTCCATTGAGTTACCGCTCATGAACCCTGAACTCTTTCTTCGTGTGGGAATTAAGCCTCCTAAGGTAAATGCAATATATATTTGTTTCGACCCTAAATCATACATATGAGGTGAATGTTCTGACTGTGGAAATCAACGTTTTGTTTATTTACTCATTCCAGGGTGTTCTACTGTACGGCCCTCCAGGGACTGGGAAGACACTATTGGCGAGGGCTATCGCCAGTAACATCGATGCCAATTTCTTGAAGGTGTGTGCCTTTTTATTTCATGCATTATGTCTTTCTTACACTTCAAATAACTCATATAATCTTTGAAACAGATCGTTTCAAGTGCTATAATCGACAAGTACATTGGAGAAAGTGCTCGTTTGATTAGAGAAATGTTTGGTTATGCACGTGATCACCAAGTAAGTACCAAATTCTAAGTATTGTTCACTTTTTATTTCTGCAAAGCTAATTGGACCCGAACATATCCATTACCTGGAAGACACTACCATGAGCATAATAGAGAGGGTTTATCCTCAAAAAACTATGCATATTTATTTGAGGGATATATTATGCCATCAAATCATATTCCCTTTTATCTGCAAGACACTAGCACCGTGCGATAGGGAAGCCTTTATGCAATACTGCACTAGTTTATTTGATGGATATATTATGCAATTAAATCATATTTCATGTCAACACAGTGTGTATGGATCTAATGTTAGTTTTGCATGAGTAGCGTTGCCAGATTGACATGAAAATAAATCACTGGGACAAATGACTTTATTTGAGTTACAGTTGGGACTCTACCAAATCAATAATGCATTTCCATTACCTACTAAACTTAGTATCATTCACCTTCAATCACTCTAATAATTATTTTCATTTCATTGTTTTTACTTAGCCATGCATCATCTTCATGGATGAAATTGATGCCATTGGTGGGCGAAGATTTAGTGAGGGAACTAGTGCTGATCGTGAGATCCAGCGGACGTTGATGGAGCTCCTTAACCAGCTAGATGGATTTGACGAGCTTGGGAAGGTAAGTTTCATTTAGATATGCTGATATTTGCTCATATAGTTTTCTAGTTATCTTAATACAAACTGCACATGCAAGTGGGTCTAACCAAAGTTTTGCACTCCACATTTCTTGGATATATATAACATCTGGGATATCATTATCATGTGATTTGTTATTGTAACTTCTCGATTTTGTGAGGTCAATCCAATTCTCTTGATTCTGTATAGTTGAGCAATGCGTTTGATACTATAATTGATCTGTCATATAATGAAACTAAATTTGAACAATTGGAATACTGGATTCCTAAGGGTTTTGTCTGTATGCTGCTTTATCATTTGTGCACACTGATTTTTTAGGTGTTGTAGAACTAGACATGTTTAAGATTCCACCAGTGGGATGTTGAGGCCGGATTTTCCCTTATCTAAAAAAAAAGACATGTTTAAGATGTGGTTTTGTTCGCATTATATCTCCCAACTGAATGAATTGGTAAGTTGTGGGTGTAGATTTTTGGGGAATATCCATCCGTGCTAATATTCTTGTTTTTCCAAATACTTGACATCAAGTTGGCTACTTCTATGCCTGGTTAGGTTCTGAACTTCTGATTAGTCAGTTGACATTGACACCTGTGCTGAAACTCCAATTGAGAATATTAGTAACAAGATGAGACCTTTAGAATCCTAGATATAATATTGTTTTATTTATCTCTCCACTTGTTATCAGTTTTGTAGGCTTGGCACAATTAATCTGAAACTCGTTTTGCTTTCTCTTTCTAAGAAAGTCGCATAGCACACCTTGTATTTTGTTCTGTAGCTTGACAAAGATATTTTTGTTTGAACAGGTAAAGATGATCATGGCTACGAACCGACCTGATGTGCTTGACCCCGCACTCTTGCGCCCTGGGCGTTTAGACAGGAAGATTGAGATTCCACTACCCAACGAGCAGTCAAGAATGGAGGTTCTTAAAATTCATGCTGCAGGTATCGCCAAGCATGGCGAAATTGATTATGAAGCTGTTGTGAAACTAGCTGAAGTGAGTTAATTGTATTGTTGTATCTGATATATTTATTAAATCTCATCTCCTAGTTTATACTGACACGTCTGGGTTTAGGGTTTTAACGGGGCTGATCTTCGTAATGTCTGCACTGAAGCTGGTATGGCAGCAATTCGTGCAGAAAGGGATTACGTGGTCCATGAAGACTTCATGAAGGTGTGCTATCTTACACACCCTTCTATCTGCACCCTAATAATTTCAGGCGCTGACAATCCCTGCAAACTTAATTTCAGGCTGTGCGGAAGCTAAATGACGCAAAGAAGCTGGAATCGAGTGCCCACTACAGCGCAGACTTTGGCAAAGAGTAACCTGGGACGCTGATACAATGAGCGATCTTGCTACAAATGCATATGCTGTGTACCATCTGGGAGCTCAGCCATGGCCATGCAAAAGCGTGAAAGAAATCAGCTATTTATGTTCAGGCTCCCTAGACACCCCCTCTTTTTTTCTGATATTCACAATCGTAGTGGGGAGGATTGTCAAGCTGACCACTGGGAGAAACCATTCGAGAATTTACTAATGTTGAACCAGTTGCTCTTTGCTTCTGTGATCATACGTTATCAGCTTCCCTGTGTATTAGACTGGTAACTCTGGTTCGGCTGTTCCATTTCCAACATTCCATGTCCTTTTTGACATTGTGCTTGCCTGCTCGGTAACAGGAAAAAAAAGAGGCTAGTTTGTGTCCATCTTTGAATTGCTAATTTCTCTCTTGCTCGATTTTAATCCAGATCCAGATGGATCATGCAAAATTCAACATGTTTGAAATGCATGAGTTATTTCTGCATAGTTCCTGACGGATTTGTTCCACCACGTCCTCTGTTTTTAATGCATCTGATTTTCTATGCTGCCCCCCGATCTCAGTTTAACGAGAGGCAGCCCAAGCTTCTCGGAACAGGCCCCACGCGTTGGGTTGGAACCATCCCCGGCCCCGCCGATCCAACGGCCTCCTTTCCACTTTGCACGAATCACGATGCCGAAATGCGCCACGGGATAAACACGTCTCGAATTCAAACGGCCGCGGGTAATCACCCCCTACCTCTCGCCTCATCCAAATCCCCAATTCCACGGAGGCCGCAGATCCGCCATTGCTCGATCCCTCCTCCCATTCGTGTCGACCACCGCCGCATCGCTCGTCTCGTCTCGCGAGCGAGGCCCCAGATGGCGAGGCCGGCGGCGGGCCCTTCGGGTCGCTCGGAGCCCGGGCACCACGACGCGCCGATGCTGCTGCGCGTGCACGTGATCGAGGCGCGGGGCCTCCCCGCGATCTACCTCAACGGCTCCAGCGACCCCTACGTGCGGCTGCAGCTGGGGCGGCGCCGCCCGCGGGCGACCACGGTGGTGAAGCGGAGCCTCAGCCCCATGTGGGACGAGGAGTTCGGGTTCCTCGTCGGCGACGTCGCCGAGGAGCTCGTCGTCTCCGTGCTCAACGAGGACCGCTTCTTCGGCACCGAGTTCCTGGGGAGGGTGCGGCTGCCCCTCACCGCGATCATGGAGACGGACGACCTCTCGCTCGGCACCAAGTGGTACCAGCTCCAGCCCAGGAGCGGCGGCAAGTTCAGGAGGAAGAGGCGCGGTACTCCCATCCGTTTTTCCTCTTGCCATGGAATCGTCAAATCAATGCTTCATCGGGTAATTAGGATCCAAAGCAATCGAAACAGATACCAAGGAAATGTGGGTAGGAGAATGGATTATTACACCTGAAAATAGGCGTTCTAATTGTTCAGGGAAATAAAATCACATTGCCTTGATATTGTTTGTTGTTTATAGTCGAAATTTGTGACTTCCTGGAGCAATACATCCCTAATTGACTTTATATTCAGATTCACAAGCCTTTCTCCCCAATCCGCAACTGCTCTTTTATCCCCAATCTGATGAATGCTTTACAACTGAGATCATTTTAAACTTTCTGCATAGTAAAATGCAATGGTGATCGAGACTAGCATTATTCACTGTTTAATTATATTTCCTTGTAGGTGAAATTTGCCTGAGGGTATACTTATCAGTTAGGGCCACCCTCTGTGAGGACGCACACCAAGCTCCACCACAACTTATTGATGATATATCGTGCAGCTCACACAGGTCAGTTGCAACTACTGGCTCGTCCTTATCAGCTACTACTGGCAGCCTGGATCTTTCAGCTTGTGCGAGCATGGATCGGCCATCCCTCAAAAGTTTGGATGGGTTGAGCCAAAGCATCATGGAGCAACAAGGCCCTAGAAGCACAGGGCCACCATCCTGTGTCAGCATAGAACAATCCATTCTTCTGGAGCCCGAAGAAGATGACGGTAGTTCCATTGCTGATACATCATCGGTAGTGGAGGTCATGTCTCGATACTTCAGAAAATCTGCTGATGCTGCACATTCTGCAGCATCAGATCCTGTGTCCACAGACCAGTTTAGAGATGCACAAATGAATTCTGAATCTCGTGAAAATGGAGAGAGTTGCATGCTGCCTGAGGCCAGTCTTGATGAACTACTGAAAACTATGGAATCCAAAGACCAAGCTTGTGAAATGCCAGGAAACTTGTCTGGTGGTGTATTAGTGGACCAATCTTACATTATTGCACCAGGTGAACTGAATTCATTGTTGTTTACTGCAAATTCGGAATTCTGGCCAGAAGTTTCTGAACTTCAAGGAACAAGTGGATTTCACATCGAGCCCTGGAAACATGAGAATAGCGAGAATTGTTTGAAAAGAACAATAACTTACACAAAAGCTGCAAGCAAATTAGTTAAATCTGTTAAAGCTACCGAACAGCAGAAATACTTAAAGGCAACTGGAAATTCTTTTGCCGTTTTGTCTAGTGTTAGCACTCCTGATGTTCCATGTGGCAATTGTTTCAGGGTGGAGATATTGTATCGGATAATACCTGGTCCCCAGTTAGCATCTGAAGAACAAACCACACAACTTACTGTAAGTTGGCGTCTGAACTTTGTTCAAAGCACGATGCTGAAAGGAATGATCGAGAATGGGGCAAAACAAGGCCTTGCAGAAGGATATTCACAGTTCTCTGAAGTACTGTCCCGGAAAATTAAAGTAGCTGAGCTTGATGATGCTAATAGCAAAGAAAAGATTTTAGCTTCACTGCAGCCCCAGAAAGAATCAAACTGGATGCTGGTTGCCCGCTTCCTTGGGAGCTTTGCATTCATATTCTCTCTCAGTTCAGCACTGTATATTATTACACATCTTCATCTTGCCAAACCCAGTATGATGCACGGGGGACTTGAATATTTTGGTATTGCTCTTCCAGATTCCATTGGAGAGGTTGTATTTTGTATCATCCTGATCATTCAGGGGCATAATATCATCAAAGTAGGGCGGCGATTTTTGCAAGCCTGGAAACAACGCGGTAATCTCTATATTCTAAAAGTAGTGATATTTCCATGTCTTTGTGATGGCCGTTCTAATAGATGTTAATCCGTAATGAAGTAAATTTTTCCTTTTCATTATTCTTTTCCATCTAGTCCTTCCTGAAATTGACGTGTCCTCTAGATGATTTTAACAGAATAAATTATTCATATTGGAAACTATAATTCATTCGTTGTGTCTGCAACTTGTAAAAATCTCCATTCTCTGGGGACGAAGACATATAACTTGCACTTTTCTTGTTTCAATATTAGGCAGTGACCATGGTATCAAAGCTCATGGAGATGGTTGGTTATTGACAGTTGCACTTATTGAAGGAAGTGGTGTACTAGGTGCAGGTACACCTGGCTTGCCTGATCCTTATGTCATTTTTACCTGCAATGGAAAGAGGAAAACTAGCTCTGTCAAATACCAGACGTCTGAACCAAAATGGAATGGTAAGTATGGCTTCTATGTTGAGTTTCTTCTAATTTGCAAGATAAAATTAGTTCTTTATCTTCTATGATAATTTGCTTGATTCTTTGCCTTTCAACTCTATAGAGATATTTGAATTTGATGCGATGGATGACCCTCCAGCAAGGTTGGACGTGGTCGTGCATGATTCAGATGGGCCAAGCAATGAAAATCCTATTGGTCAAACAGAAGTCAACTTTGTGAAAAACAATTTGTCAGATTTAGGTGATATGTGGCTTCCTCTTGATGGAAGGTTTCCCCAAGGACACCAGCCAAAGTTGCATCTGCGGATCTTTTTGAATAACTCACGGGGAACTGAAGTTGTTTTGAATTATCTAGAAAAAATGGGGAAAGAAGTTGGCAAGAAGGTATGAGTTGCTCAAAATTTGATGTAGGAAAAAGCTGTCTAAAATTTCTTTTACTGCCATCAAATTGCATTCTAATACTGAACTTGGATTGCATGACTGATTCAGATGCACTTGCGCTCAGCTCAGACAAATTCAGCATTTCGTAAGCTCTTTAGCCTTCCTCCAGAAGAATTCCTCATTGACGATTTTACCTGCCATCTAAAACGTAAAATGCCGCTTCAGGTAATTAGGTTTTACTACATGTTTTAACTTCGTATGTGTTGAGTTGACATTAAATTATCACGATACTGCTGAAATATTGCTTGAATAGCAGATACTTTCTTGAAATACGTTATCGTTATTTATTTTCAATGTCCAACATGCCACACTAGACCTTGCATATGAAGTTTTCGTTGCTTGTCTCGTCGGAGCTTAAGTTCTCTAAAAATAAAACTAAAAACAAAATATAAGAATTGTACTCTTTAAGTATACCATGGTTTTCCAGTTAAAAAAAAAGTATACCATGGTTGATGCTGAACTAGGGCCATTGCTGTACACTTTTTGATGATTGTGTGGCACACTGGCACTTGCCACAACTTTTTATCTTCTTACCCTTTGCACCTGCTTTTGGTCAGATTAATCCAGAACTGAGGTAGTTGCCATTTTTAACAGGGGCGCATCTTTCTTTCCCCAAGAATAACTGGATTTTATTCCAATATATTTGGCCGAAAAACTAAATTTTTCTTCCTTTGGGAAGACATTGATGATATCCAAGTTGTTCCACCGAAACTTGCAACAGTTGGCAGTCCATCCTTGATGATCCTCCTTCGCAAGGATAGGGGTCTTGAAGCCAAGCATGGAGCCAAAACACTGGATCCTCAAGGAAGGCTGAAATTTCATTTCCAGACATTTGTTTCATTCAATGATGCTCACAGGTACAAAGTGCCCTCTCAATTTAACTTTAATACTGATACGCAGAGTTCTGAGAAATCGTATTATACATTTGTTTAAGATGATTACAGTTTAAGAATCTTATTTTATTTATCATTGTATCACACACTTGATTAAAGGATTTTAAATAAGGACAATTATTAATGCTTTGCTGAAATTTTTATCATCGTCAACTTACACTGAAGCAGCATGGCTGATGTGACAGAAAAAAATACCCTGAATTTCTTCACGGTGTAGACTATTGAAGGTATAGTTGGTGTTTCCTTCTATTCAAGCATAGTATGATGGCCAACCTACACAGGCACACACATACTTCTCTCTAAACTATATGAACGTGCATACACAATTGAATAATCGATTCAAGTCATCTCACTCGTATTTTTCAGGAAGAAATAGTGTAGCACATTAATATAACTTCGTTTTTATTATCAATATATATCCCTTGTTGGCAGATTCTACAGAACATTGAGTGAACTCCCATTCTTCCATAAGTATTTTCCAATTGGCTTCTTGTCATACGTTTATGTTAACGTATCAAACATTCACACAGGATTATCATGGCAATTTGGAAAATGAGGTCATCGGGTCTGGAACAGAAAGGTGAGACAATTGATAAAGAATCTGAACTGAAAGAGCTCCCTTGTGAAGAAGGTTCTCTACTGGCCAATGACGATATAAAAATGTCAGAAGTCTACTCAGCAGTTCTTTCAGTTGACGTGAGTCTTGCTGTCTTCTGATCTAGTCAATAAACACATCTCTCTAACCTTATACAATGCAATCGCAGGGCATCTGCTTAAGTCTCTGTAATTCTGTATTTGCAGCTCAGCGCCTTGATGGAGATGTTCTCCGGAGGTTCACTGGAACACAAAGTGATGGAGAGAGCCAGTTGTGTTGACTACAAAGCGACTGAATGGGAGCTGCTAAACTGTGACAAATACCAAAGGCGTATCAGCTTTAGGTCTGACAAAAGCTCAAAATATGGAGGGGAAGCAACGACCACTCAACAAAAGTATAAGTTACCAAACCAAGATGGCTGGGTCATCGAGGAGGTGATGACCCTCCAAGGCGTCCAGCATGAAGACTACTCCAGTGTAAGATAACTAAAGCTGATTTTGTCCAAAGTGCTTTCATGCTTGACTTCAAATTGTCAGGTCACAGTGTTAGCTGAAATTGCAGATCCAGTTAAAGTACCACATGACAAGCACACCCTTGAGACCAAACACCTGCAGTCTCAAGGTGTTATTAGGGATTGCCTGGTTGAAGGGTGCTAAGAACCAGAAGAAGGCTGCAAAGAATGTCATGGCAAATTCCACCAATAGGTTGAGGGAGATATTTGCAGAAGTGGAGAAGGAGATTACATCAAGAAAAGGTATCCTTTCAAACACAACTGGTTCTTCCCAAGAACAAAAAGCTGAATTCTTCTAAAAAAAAGAACAAAAAGCTGAATCAGCATAGAAACTAGAGATGTTCAGAGTTACTTACCATCTACACCTAACTCGTGTAGTTCAACCTTGAATGACACGCGACTCCGTAAATTACTGTTTTTTATTTGGAACAGCAGAAACACTGACCTGTACCTTTGAAATGCAATTCCAGGCACGAGCTAGTACAGGCGTGAGGCGAACATTTATTTATTCAGGTAGATTAAAAGATGTCAGCAATTATCAGCAGTGGACCGATCTTGGTTGTTCGTCAGGTCTCAGGTTGTTTCAGCTCTCGACCTTGCCGTGTGAAGGGTTTTTGCACAGATAGCCAGACATGTCTTGTCACGCATTTGATTAATTCAGCGTTCACCATGTAGGAGTCCAAGCAGAGTTGTATATATAGTCAAAATTACATCACAAGATATATTTTCTCTCTCTCGAACGCGCATGAGAGAGAACCATCAGACCCTTACAAAAAGCAACCGCATTCCTTCTTAAATGATATAAGATCCTGCATTGTTATTCAGAAAAAAGAAATGCAACCGCATCACATCAATCCATTAGGTTTGAGCAAGTTCCTACAAGTATATAATACAACACCACTTTACAGGAAGGCACAACACAAGAAACTAATTTAAAATATATTATATCACGATATAAGGAACTAACATTAATTTTTTTTCCATATTTCACGTTGCAGCTGATCAAGATAATTGAACACACACAAATCGAATTTGGATAGGAACCAAGCTTTATGTCGTCCAATGACAAAGTAGAACAAAGCCATAAGCTATTGATTCATACGGCTGCAAACTGCCAGCACAAGTGATAAGACATGTAAATGGTAGCTTGAACAGAAAGAAACTACAGAGAAACAAAAAGAGAATGCAGCTTATTTCTTTGGAAAATAGTGCAAGCATTTCAGCAAAGAAGTTTCTGACATCCCAACTTCCAATATCGGCTCAAAGCCCTATTACAAAGTCAAAAAGGCAAATTCAGCTTGCCATTCAAAATGTGGGCATAAAAAACTCAATTTAGCCATGTATCAACCATCTGCCAACGCTGCTGTGACAGGCTCTTCCAGCTTCATCCTACTGAAAAAATATCACGAACATCAGCATGGTTTTGAATGCTAGCAGGAGACTGGGAAAGCAGCTGTTGGGCAACTTCATGCCTCTCTTCTTTGAACAAAGCTTGAAATAAGCGTACATAAACTATTCTTGATGGCAACCCTCTCAAAGATGTTGCATTCAGCAAACCCAGGGCTTCATCCACAGTCCCGGACTTTGAAATATGTGGGATAAAAGGGTCAATGAAAGGTGGATAACCATGACTTTTCATTAAACTTAGCACTTCGAATGCTTGTTTCAGATGCTCTTGGCGGATCAACTTGTGGATCAAATACTTGTAGGTAGTTTGCCAAGGAACTACAGCCTTCTCTGTTACTATGTTCTTCAGAACTTTGAATGCTTCCTTTGCCCCTTTGTTCTTGTGTAGTCCAGAAACCAGCACCTCAAGAGCAGAACCCACATCCTCGTTGCCGCTTTTTTCCAGCATTTCATAGAAGCACGACACTGCCGCATCCATATTTTCACCAAGAGAATACTTTTGAACTAAACAAGACCATACCTTTGGCTCCAATTTATGCCCTGACTCTTCCACACCAGTCAAATAATTCCGTGCTTCTTCCAGATTGCTAGCATCACACATTGCAATGACAGCCTTTTCATGGTCAGCACTATCTGGTTCAAAACCACCTTCCTGCATCGCCTTCAGAACTCTGCCACTCTCCCCAAGCCTCCCTACACTCCTCAACGACTTGAGAACAGAATCAAAAGTTGAGTCTTTGACCTCATTGCCCGCTTGCCGATAGTACCGCAAGATCCTCGTCACCAACTTGAGATCCAAATCACCAGTGACTACAACCTTCTTCAGCAAGAATATGAAATCATCAGTCAAGAGCTTATCTGGCCTGCTTGTCATGAACCGGAACAAGTCCACCGCATCCTCAACCATCTTCCTCTTTAGGAACCTGTCGGTGACAGTAACATACACATCTCGATCCATCTCAAGCCCCTTGCTCCTCATCTTCCGCAGGACCTCCCGGAACTCCTCGATGCAATCCTCACGGCCAAGAACCCTCGCCATCGCATTGTAAACCTTGCCCCAACTAATACCGGCCCCAGCCGACTTCTCCACCCACCGGAAGAACACCATAGCCTGCTGCGGAAACTGCCCGACCTTCTCCACCACTAATGCCACCAGCTCATCAGTCACCTCAGTACCCGATTGACTCAGCACGGCCAGCTTTGATGTGTCATCCTTGCCCGCCGCCCGGAGAACCTTGCATACCTCCGCCGCCGCCGCGTTCCTGCCGTGCGCGGCGAATGCCTCCTGCAGCAGGTCGGCGTCCCTGGCCATGTCCTTGGCACGGAAGCTCTCGGAGGCGGCCCGGAAAGCGGGCTTGGAGATCCCATAGCCCTTGGACCGCATGGAGGCGACGAGGGACCAGAAGCGGTCGGCGTCGCCGTGCGCGGCGGCGAGCTGGAGCATGGAGTTGAAGGACCGCGAGTTGAGCGCGGCCTTGGCGACGGGGTCGGAGGCGGCCCATGAGAAGAAGCGCGAGGCCGCGGGGTAGTTTCCAGCGAGCCCCGGGTCGAGGAGGAGCGCGGGGACGGTGTCCGGGTGGGAGAGATCGACGCCGGCGGAATGGATCGCGGCGGCGGGGTCCGCGGGAGGAGTGGGGTCGGAGAAGAGGGCGGCGATGGTGGAGGATGAGGAGTAGGAGGAGGAGAGGATGCGGGCGTGGCGGAGGGGGAGGAGGGCGGTGAGGCGGCCGCCGCCGGAGGTGAGGGCGGCGCGGAGCATGGCGGCGGCGTCGGCGGCGGCGGTGGAGGGCTCGGGGAAGCGGAGGGAGGGGTTTGGAAGGAAATGGGTTGGGGGTTTTGCCCGTTGATTAGCGTTGGGTTGGTGATGGGCTGCTACTTGGCCCGATAGTGGCTTCTAACTTGGGGCTCGGCCCAAGAAATAAGCCCAACCTCCTGCCAGGCTAACCAGATGATGCATCAGTGCGTGTGGTATCCGATGCTTGGCATGCTGCAGAGGATGTGCTAACTCTCAATGCAAGGAAGAACTTCCATATTGGACTAGTTTTCTTTTCTCTTCTTATTAAGTTCTCTTTACATTTTTTAGATTCTTGTATAGCTCTGATTCCTTCCCTCTTTACGGTTTTTTTTCTCACTTTTATAGTAATATAAAAGGTTCAGCCAGCTAAACTCTGGCAGTCTGACTTCAGCGAAATTATCGGTACAAGTCGAATATATAAGATTCTGTCACATTCACAGCATCGGATCGTTCACACCACACCTTTCAATTCTTTCTACGACATACAATGACACAACTAGACAACTGCACAACAATTATCAAAAGAAAAAAGACATAACAGCTAACACATCATAGCGCTATCGTGTCAATCTCTTATGCCCCAGCCCTCCGAGACATTTGGTGTGGTCGCGCATATACAAACAGATTAGCATCAATACCCACCACAAATCATATTCCGTTCGTCTTGATGGGGCCGCGCTTGTTCACACCTTCACGTCGCCGTCATTATTGTTGGCCGCATATCTCACTGTTTCTGTCATGTCCTAGCTCACAAAAGATGAAAAGAAAAAAAAAATGTTTTTGCCACATGAGAACAACTCCGAATTACACTTTATACTCCATGGGTTTCAAATATAAGTATTTTTAGTTTTGTCTGTGTTCAACTACATTAAGTTTGATCACTAAGTCAAACTATATTAAGTTAGATAATTGTTATGTTTATTACGACCGATCGAGTATGGAATAAGTTATGTAACAGTACTTCTTATGTGACACAAAAGGGTCCAATAATATTAATTTGACAATTATAGTTTGATTTAGGATAAAATTAAATATTTGACATTACCTCTTATATGAGTACACTATAAATTGCATCGCATAATGGATCCAATAATACTAACTTGATATCGTAAATGTTGTTATTTTATTTTTTTTACTAGCAAGTGTGTCTGTACGTTACTACGGTTCTTGCTAGTGACTATAATTAAAATGTGAAATTGCTTTTGTGTTGCCAATAATTGAAGGACATTTCTTTTTTAAAAAATGATTGAAGGAGATTGTGTGGAGTTTTCTTTTTACTAGCATGAACGCACGTGCGGCACGCACGTTTATTGATGACACATATGTACTAAAACAATATCACTTGAGTGGACCATGGTAAACAGACCAGCCGTGCGAAACATTTTTTAGCGTTTTTAAAAATACTTTATATTCACTCTCTTATGTACAGAGAGCTTTAGATATTCTCAAATGTAGATGCACGTCATCTTTGAGATAGTTGGTCTTTATTTATATGAAAAAGACTCTCCAATCTATTGTTTATTAGCAATACGGGATAATTGTCTGTAGACGTGGTTACAAATGTGGGTATATCATGAGCAGTGGGTCCGCGTGGGTATGGGTAGAGTCTTAGGTGAACCCACGTCCTACAACCCGACAGGTGGGTCCTCTGTGAGGGGTGGGTGTGGGTATATTGGGTAAGAAGTGTTTTCAATTCTTTAGGATCCTTTTAGTATAGATTAAGAAGACGTGCAGAACAATTAGTAAAAATAGAAAAAATGCATTTTTATATAATAATTAGACAACAAAAGCTTAAGCATGGAGTGGTCCAAAAAGTTCTCCTGCAGCGGCAAATTGTGCCGAAATTGCAAGTGATTTGGGCAAATTGATTTGATCGCATGATGCCAATTCATCCAACATGCCTAATTCAACGTGTGAGCGCATCTTGGCTGTACGTCCGATCGGATCTGATCTGACAGCATGAGCTTAGCTTTAATCGAAATCGAAGCAGTCTGATCAGATCCGATAGCATTAGTTGCTTCTAGCCTAGTCGGAAAGTTGGAAGTGAGCTCGACAAGGAACGTAATGCTAATTGATATCGAGAGTTTTGCAGCAAACAAGCTTATATGATCATTTGTACAATCATGAATGTGACATTGATATATAACCGTTTGTGTATTAACTAGGACTTAAAAAATCTAAATTTTTTTATAACCCCGCTTAGAGCAGGGATAGTAATTCAGCCTACTCGCCGGCCGATAGCTGGCCAGGTCACGCGCCGTGGTGTCAGACTCCACCTGCCATTTAATGCTTCTGCAGATGCATGTGAGACGTGGAGCATTATGAGCGGACGGAGCTGCTAAACAGTGCATATCGCCGGCATCTCGGCTACTCCCTCCGTCCTAAAATAAATGCAATTCTTAGACCGAGCACGTAAATCAATGTTACGTTAAAATTACCAAAATATTCCTTGTCTTTTGTAAGAAGTGGATGAGATGTTAGTTGTCTTTTGTGAGAATCTTCCGGAAATTGTCTTGTCTTTAGTGGTAAATGTGTCAAAGTTTGTATTTTTTGTAGGACGAAATTTGAACTCTAGAATTGCATTTATTTTGGGACGGAGGAGAATATTCCTCTCTTAATTTCATGATCCATGAGCTCACCATTTCTAGATTTGCCAAAAAAAGAAAAACCTTTATTGCGTGGACGTAACTCTTCCAAAACTGACAAGAAACATGAAGGATTAGGAACCGCAGCCCTCTCCTAGAGCATCGTAAGCACACAATTGGACGGTAGGAAATTATGGATGGTCGTACGTGGCTTAAGGGAAACCAAGCTTTATAGCAGATAATGATAGATAGTGGCGTCCACGTATTGAGTATACTATCTACTACATCGCATAATGTCCATGCATAATGTGAAAAAATTCCTTGTTATGTCTAAAGGTCAACTTAAATTGAGTATACAAAAAATATTTCTTTCAAGAATTCTACTCCTTTCACATCAATGGTTGTATTATATGCGCATTGCAAAACATTTTTTTCTGACTACATGCCTAATAACCACGACTTGCCACCAGCTGCACCACTACACTACGACTCCATCACGGCATCGCATGGAAGCATTGCGTGCTGAGCTAGCTTCCTTTCCTTCTCGCCCGAGGAGACCGAGGAAGGACACACCTCCATGGGATGGGAGTCTGCTCCATCGTCATCTCCATTCAGGAGAGCTTGTGCAGCATGCGGATCTAGTGAGGGAGCTGAGGGCAGTAAATAAATCCAAGGCCGATCGAGCCAAAGACCCCATCGTTGGGAACTTCTCGCACATGCCCTGTGGCCAGCTCCAGCTGTTCTGTTCATCAAATAGATATATACTCCATATGTGGCTTTGATCTGTCACAAAAGGTGTAGGCACAGTGGCTGTGTGGACGATCACAACAACAGATGCCACCAAACATGTCACGTTCAAGATTTTATAGGATGAGGAATGGATCAAGCCAGAGCCAAGTGCATGCACCAGCCACCTTTTTCATACTGTATATGCAGATGGGTACGGAGCACAACCACACACGAAATTAGTTTCCTCCTGCAAAACCACAAACCTCTCGAGCGATCGGCAGCCTCCAAACAACTTGAATTTTGTGATGTTCACTCTCTCTCCAAACAACTTGAATGATTCAGATTGGGAAGTGAACACAGTCGCGGGCCACGGCTTGCAGCGCCACAGCCACCTTTTGTCCCCCAAACGATTTGGCACACCAACGAGAACACTTGCTCGCCAAAATTATATCCTATGGAACGAAACCTCACCTCACACTGAAGAAATGGTAATCACGGATTCACGGTGCTCCTTCATACCAGTACAGTACTGGCATTATTAACATTTTCTTCTCCATGGCTGTGGCTTTGCAGGCCTTGAACACGCACATGCTAGTTTACACAAAATTCATGGACCGCAAATGTTTCTTTCAAATTAGAACTCGTCACTATCACATTTTGTCTTCAACACATTGGCACCAATGAGAACACGCCCACTTGCTCACCAAAATCAAATCCAATGGGAAAATA
>OAMR01000081.1:2667815-2693540 GCA_900205405.1 Echinochloa crus-galli | reverse complement strand
TTTTAAAAATACTTTATATTCGCTCTCTTATGTATAGAGAGCTTTAGATATATTCTTAAATGTAGATGCACATCTTCTTTGAGATAGTTGGTCTTTATTTATATGGAAAAGACTCTCCAATCTATTGTTTATTAGCAATACGGGATAATTGTCTGTAGACGTGGTTACAAATGTGGGTATATCATGAGCAGTGGGTCCGCGTGGGTATGGGTAGAGTCTTAGGTGAACCCACGTCCTACAACCCGACAGGTGGGTCCTCTGTGAGGGGTGGGTGTGGGTATATTGGGTAAGAAGTGTTTTCAATTCTTTAGGATCCTTTTAGTATAGATTAAGAAGACGTGCAGAACAATTAGTAAAAATAGAAAAAATGCATTTTTATATAATAATTAGACAACAAAAGCTTAAGCATGGAGTGGTCCAAAAAGTTCTCCTGCAGCGGCAAATTGTGCCGAAATTGCAAGTGATTTGGGCAAATTGATTTGATCGCATGATGCCAATTCATCCAACATGCCTAATTCAACGTGTGAGCGCATCTTGGCTGTACGTCCGATCGGATCTGATCTGACAGCATGAGCTTAGCTTTAATCGAAATCGAAGCAGTCTGATCAGATCCGATAGCATTAGTTGCTTCTAGCCTAGTCGGAAAGTTGGAAGTGAGCTCGACAAGGAACGTAATGCTAATTGATATCGAGAGTTTTGCAGCAAACAAGCTTATATGATCATTTGTACAATCATGAATGTGACATTGATATATAACCGTTTGTGTATTAACTAGGACTTAAAAAATCTAAATTTTTTTATAACCCCGCTTAGAGCAGGGATAGTAATTCAGCCTACTCGCCGGCCGATAGCTGGCCAGGTCACGCGCCGTGGTGTCAGACTCCACCTGCCATTTAATGCTTCTGCAGATGCATGTGAGACGTGGAGCATTATGAGCGGACGGAGCTGCTAAACAGTGCATATCGCCGGCATCTCGGCTACTCCCTCCGTCCTAAAATAAATGCAATTCTTAGACCGAGCACGTAAATCAATGTTACGTTAAAATTACCAAAATATTCCTTGTCTTTTGTAAGAAGTGGATGAGATGTTAGTTGTCTTTTGTGAGAATCTTCCGGAAATTGTCTTGTCTTTAGTGGTAAATGTGTCAAAGTTTGTATTTTTTGTAGGACGAAATTTGAACTCTAGAATTGCATTTATTTTGGGACGGAGGAGAATATTCCTCTCTTAATTTCATGATCCATGAGCTCACCATTTCTAGATTTGCCAAAAAAAGAAAAACCTTTATTGCGTGGACGTAACTCTTCCAAAACTGACAAGAAACATGAAGGATTAGGAACCGCAGCCCTCTCCTAGAGCATCGTAAGCACACAATTGGACGGTAGGAAATTATGGATGGTCGTACGTGGCTTAAGGGAAACCAAGCTTTATAGCAGATAATGATAGATAGTGGCGTCCACGTATTGAGTATACTATCTACTACATCGCATAATGTCCATGCATAATGTGAAAAAATTCCTTGTTATGTCTAAAGGTCAACTTAAATTGAGTATACAAAAAATATTTCTTTCAAGAATTCTACTCCTTTCACATCAATGGTTGTATTATATGCGCATTGCAAAACATTTTTTTCTGACTACATGCCTAATAACCACGACTTGCCACCAGCTGCACCACTACACTACGACTCCATCACGGCATCGCATGGAAGCATTGCGTGCTGAGCTAGCTTCCTTTCCTTCTCGCCCGAGGAGACCGAGGAAGGACACACCTCCATGGGATGGGAGTCTGCTCCATCGTCATCTCCATTCAGGAGAGCTTGTGCAGCATGCGGATCTAGTGAGGGAGCTGAGGGCAGTAAATAAATCCAAGGCCGATCGAGCCAAAGACCCCATCGTTGGGAACTTCTCGCACATGCCCTGTGGCCAGCTCCAGCTGTTCTGTTCATCAAATAGATATATACTCCATATGTGGCTTTGATCTGTCACAAAAGGTGTAGGCACAGTGGCTGTGTGGACGATCACAACAACAGATGCCACCAAACATGTCACGTTCAAGATTTTATAGGATGAGGAATGGATCAAGCCAGAGCCAAGTGCATGCACCAGCCACCTTTTTCATACTGTATATGCAGATGGGTACGGAGCACAACCACACACGAAATTAGTTTCCTCCTGCAAAACCACAAACCTCTCGAGCGATCGGCAGCCTCCAAACAACTTGAATTTTGTGATGTTCACTCTCTCTCCAAACAACTTGAATGATTCAGATTGGGAAGTGAACACAGTCGCGGGCCACGGCTTGCAGCGCCACAGCCACCTTTTGTCCCCCAAACGATTTGGCACACCAACGAGAACACTTGCTCGCCAAAATTATATCCTATGGAACGAAACCTCACCTCACACTGAAGAAATGGTAATCACGGATTCACGGTGCTCCTTCATACCAGTACAGTACTGGCATTATTAACATTTTCTTCTCCATGGCTGTGGCTTTGCAGGCCTTGAACACGCACATGCTAGTTTACACAAAATTCATGGACCGCAAATGTTTCTTTCAAATTAGAACTCGTCACTATCACATTTTGTCTTCAACACATTGGCACCAATGAGAACACGCCCACTTGCTCACCAAAATCAAATCCAATGGGAAAATAATAAAATATCCAATGCTGGAATCTAGCACTTTTTAAAAACGAAAAGAAATCCAAACAAATCGCATATTATCCTTTTCCCTCGCCTATGATTTTTCTCCTGTTTTTAGGATGCTCCTCACAGAGAAGATCCATTACATATCAAGTAACTTCAAAAATACTTTAGAATCATTTTGCTCCAACCTTGTTGATCTCGTTGTCACAATCATTATCACTTGAGGCTAGTGATGTTACACACGTATTTTTCTTCTTCTTTTTTTTCTTTAGTAATTCCACCTATTACGTTGTCACCAAGGATAGATTAGTACAATATGGATAGGTCGTCATGTCAATGATGAGCACTGGATGGGTTGTAGTTCTATGCTAATTACAAACTTACGATAATAACCATGATTTTGTTATTCTTTCCTAGCGGTACATTATTTATAATTTACTGCTGACATTTTCTTCCAGCAATGGCTTGTGAAAACGTACAACAATTTCGTGTCATTGCTTCACAGCATGGTAGAGCAACAGACTTTGACAATGAATTCTCTAGGTTAGTCAACATAATGGGCATCTCTACAAGCAGTGGGGAATCTAGGATGGAGAATTAGGGGGGGCTCTCCTTCTTCTTCTTCTTCCTCACTCCTCCTTCTTCTTCCTTCTTCTTCCTCCTCAAAATTTCTAGGGGGGGCTTGGGGGGGCTGCCACCGCTAGCTCCGCCCCTGTCTACAAGGTTCTTTTCCTCTTTGCACGTGGACAAGCTATTATATTAGTGTAAAGATGATGATTTCTTCATCGAAGGATTGTCATGTCATACATCAGTGATTAGCTATTTCTTTTTAATAAAAAACAGAAACCCTGCTATGTCATTCAAATAGAATTAGAAGTCAAGATCCTATAAAATTGTGATTACATAAAGATGAATGAACGCTAAGAACACAAGAGAGGAGCCAAATCACCAGTGATCAGCTATTTTTTGCTTCGAGATTCCCTGAACCTTGGCTCACATAACATTTAGCACGATCCCTCTGCGAACGAGCAAGCTATCGCCTTGTCAAACCACAACACAAACCCGAGCTCACCACTTATCAGCACAGACAATCCCAAGATCAAGGAATAATCGATGTACGGAATCTCTTCTAAAACTTTTTAACTAGTACTATAATCCTGTCACTTCTTATTTAAGATTTCCTCTCGCTGTCGGTGGGCCCAGCTGCCACGAAGTCGACGCGTCCGGACACGCCGGCCCTCGGGCCCACCACCTCGCCTGCATAAATTATTGCTCCCGCGCAGCGCACGCCACAAGTCCACAAGGTCCCCCACACCACGCACTCGAGCAGCAGCAGCTCAGCTGAGGCAAGCGCGCGCCCATGGCCGCCGGCGAGGCAGGAGGCGACGCCGGCAGCAAGGGCGGCAAAGGAGAGGAGCCGGCCCGCGAGATCCCCGACGAGATAGCGGACGAGATCCTGGTCCGCCTGCCCTCCCGCTCCTCGCTGGCGCGCGCCGCCGCCGCCAGCGCCGGCTTCCGCGCGCTCGTCTCCTCCCCGCGCTTCCTCCGCCGCCACCGCGCGCTCCACCGGGACCCCGGCGCGCTCCTCGGGGTCTTCACCTTCTCCCTCTGCCGCGACGGCGCCCTCGCCGGCGGCGACGGCACGGGCTTCCACCCCGCGGAGCCGCCGCACCCGGCCTCCGCCGCCGCCCGCGCCGTCGCCGCCGCCGCCGACTTCTCCTTCGGCTTCCTCCCGGCGCCGGATCCCTCCGCCGCCGCCGCGGATGGAACCGAACCCGAGGGGTGGATGGTCCGGGACTGCCGCGACGGCCGCTTCCTCCTCGACCGCGTCGCGGCGGGGACCGAGAGGCCCGCCGTCTTCACCGAGCTCGCCGTCTGCGACCCCCTGTCCCGCCGCTACGTCCTGCTCCCGCGCATCCCGAAGGACCTCTCGCGCACGACTTCCACCACCCCGGCGGCAAGGCCAACCTCCACCACTACACGATCGTGCAGGACGCCGCCGGCGGCGGCGAGGCGCCGCGGTGGCAGCTGGAGAAGACGATCCCGCTGCCGTGGCCGGCGGATTACCACCGGCCGTTCTGCGTCCGGGGCGCGGCCAACGGGTGCTTGATCCTTGAGGTCAGCGAGGAGAAGCCGGCGTTCATGGCGAGCTACCGCGTCAGGGACGCCGAGCTGTTCAAGATCGACGTCAAGAGCTTCCAGCTGGAGAAGATCTGCCAGGCACGGTGCGCCGGCGGCGCCGCCGGCCAGTGTTGCTGGCCCTACTTTGGCTTCCCGCCGTCGCTGTCCTTGCCCACTGTATGAACAGCATTGTGACGCTGCAGAAGCCTTGAGTTTGTCTGGCTTATATATGTACAATAATATAGGCAACAATTTGTACTGATCCAGCTTGTTCACAATCGCAATGAATACATACAGTACAGTTAAGCAGAGAAAAAAACGACTCAACATTTTTCAGCTGTACAAACCCCACAAGCAGGGTAAACATTAACCAAAGCCTATAGGTTAGCAATGCCACTTGCTTTTTATTCAAGTTCCATTTATCTTCTCTCCCTGTCTCCCATAGTCCCACTTGTCATGGCTTCCACCAGTACGAATGAAGGGATGAACAAATGCATTGCACTTCACACAGAAAAGGATGTCAACTTGTATGAGAAAAGCAACCAGTCGATGTACAATCCAGAGAGGATAATCCATTGACCAAGCCAGACTCTCCTAGCTTGCTGTTTATTCAGTTCCTTTTGTATACTCTGTCGGTCTTTTCCACTGCCATGGCTTCTTACTTCCACTGTACGTCTGTACCATACCAATAAGTAAATACAGCATTGCACCTTATACACGATGTACAGTTCAGAGAGAGAGAGACAAAGCCAGGTGTTCCTAGCTTCCTCTAGGCTTCGCGATCTTCCACACCATGTTCATCGATCTCTTTGTCCTCTTAAAGGATTGCTCAAGGTCAGCTTTGGACCATCCAGTGAGACAAGAAGATTGAGCGTGGCTTACTGAGGATGATCCAGCACCTTGAAAAGATGGTCCAGGGTCTGCTGAGGATGGTTCATTAAGATCAGAACTGTTACCATCTGATAACGCAGTCGAACTCACCATGCCTGTCACAGCAGGAGCAAAACTCTCCACAAACGTGCCGCAAGATATCAAAGTCTCGCCAGAAGGCAAGGTGATGTATGATACTGTACAATCCTCAAGATCTACACAGACAAGTCTCTTTTGGCTGCCAAACAAGATCTTCGTCTTGAACTGGAAAAAAGGGTTCATGCCCACAGGCATCCGATGGGCAAGCGTATGCAAGTGGATCCAGTCTTGATGAGTCAAATCCACCAACCATATATCTGAAACTGTATTGGTAGATGATCTATCATAATGATTTGATAACAAAAGAAGCTTTCCTTCCCCCTCCAATAGTTCCAAATCATGCTTTTTAACAGCATCTGGGATGGCAATTTTTGTGAACATCTCATCTGTCAGATTGAGCATCAGGATTTCTCGAGACAAGCTGGAGGATGCCTCATGAAGAAGTAGCCAGTACATGCTACCATTAACAATGACCGCCTTTGTTGCCTTCAGAAGCTCTGCAGATTCGCGTATTGTCCTCCATGACTGCACGCCGATAGTGCATATTTCAAATGCCAAGAACTGCACACAGTGACGGATAGAGACCACCTTGTACTCTTTTGTGGAGTGCACAAATCCAACAAAATATTCAGAGTAAAGAGACCGTGACTTGAGTACTGATTCTGGCAGCCTCAGATGCTTCCTTGTTGTGGGATTCAAGACCTCAGCGTCGCCCTTTATATCATACGCGCACAGCAAGCCATTGCAGGGGCCTGACATGTTAGACCTATTTGAGAACACAAGTTCCACGCTTCTGAAATTCATTGTGGCCGGATCAAATGTGTACATGTGGACTAGGCCATGATCAAGCGAAGTGAAACAAGCAATGGACTGGTGGAAGCGGCAAGCATTGTTGAGGTGACGGTTCACAAAACTAGGGTCTTCAACACAGTCTCGCCAGAATCTGCACACCCTGCGAAGCTTGACAACAACCCTACCAGGTAGAAAAGTAAGGACAGTCCCTTGGGCATCCTGAGGAACGTATACTTGAGCTTCTGTTGCTTCATTCTGCTTGTCAATATCATCACTGTTGTCCATGGCTAGGATGCAATCTACAACTCTGTAAAGGGTAAAGGTTTAGTCAGCATGCAATAAAAACAGCTAAGACAGGGAAATCCACTGATACAGAACTGTGCTGGCATAAAAGTATACCCTTAGTATACAACATAAGATCTAAAAAAAAGTATACAACATAAGTATAATATCTTTCCACTTGATCAATTAACATCTTAGGTGAACATAGAATGGGTTCGGTGCTGCTATTCAAAGTCACTCATAAATGACTGGAAGTACATGTAGAACACAAGTGCAGAGTCAAATCAGTACAAGCAAGTTCTAACCAACAATGAAACCCAATATGGATGCGCCAGTTTGATGAAATAATGAGACTTAAACTTGACATTCTCTTCTTTCAGAAAATGGATATCGAATACTACAGATGTTAGACTCTATGAATCACAATAATATGAGAAAAAAAGATGTTCATCCATTGAGGAAAACATTACTGGGTTATTTTGATAAACATTAAGTGAGGTATCAAAATCATTTCACCTTACAATTAGAAATGATAAAAGGTGCACAAGCATATCAAATTAACAAGTTCTAAACCAAGAATGGAATAGGCATGATACAAAAAGGCACAATATGGAACCAATGCACTTTGCCCCCTCTCCCTACTGTTTACACTTTACAGTGCACTAACATTGAACACTTGCGTATTAGTAAATATATTAGACTTAGACCCATCCAACCTTATCTCCAAGTTTAGATCACCAGACTTCATCAAGGACAAATCAAGGCACTTTGACAGCAAATACTTGGTTATTTTAGCTCCCGCCAGGTCTCAGTCTGCTAATGTCCATCTCTCTGTGCAGTTTTATTCTACTGTTAGAAGCAGGGAAGTTAGCAATGCATTCCCTATATATTCCCCATGATAAGAAGCAAACATGGAAAATTTCTTTTAAGGGGAATATATTATTAAAATGTTGGCTTCTTCCCATAAATATATAGGTGAAAGGAATTGCCGTGGATCGTGTACCCTAGAAATGCAAAACTGACTCCATAGAAAGGTGAACTGGATGAAAGTTTAACTGCCATGCCAACTGCCAACTAGCAACTTGATATATGCAGCCACCCGATCTAAACTATTTGCCAATCGGTGCCGATTTTCAACCATAAAATGGTAAGAGCCCTGGTATACGAACGAATCATAGAAACAGTACATAACTAGATGACACAAAGATCTGCAGTATGAGCTGCCAAACTCCATTTCGCGTAATGCTTCGACATGGATCTCAGCGCAAGTCTACTTCAATGAGTACAGGTGTGACCATGTTAGTAAAAAAAAAAGGCTAAGAGGCTGTTTGGCAACCTAGGAAACACATCCTGTTAGGAATGTTAAATCACAGGAATTTAAGTGCCCGCATGATCTCCATGGCTAGGATTCTCTTTTAGTATTTGGCATGCAAGAACATTAGACTGCACTAAGCTACGAGATGATGAAATAAACAAATTCTGTCATATGAAGGGCCACAGTATCATTTCCCAATCAAAACAAAATAATTATCAAATATTTTCGAAGAATACAAGCAAATACCACAGCTCCATCCACCCTAAAATATAACTAATCACAATACCACAACAAATGGAAATAATTATGAGCTGAAAAGTACAAATAAGTGATGATGAATCAATGGATCAGGCACCATTCTCTCAAAATTCAGGCAAAGCAGTAAACTTATCCAAGATTCAAGTGACGCTAACAAAGCAAAACGCACGATCTGCACAGCAATCGAAGGGGTGCACAGATCGAGGATTGGAAAGGGAAGAGATGAGAAGGATAGTCCTCGACCTTGTCTAGGAGTCTGAAGGGCTCCTTGACCCAGCGATACGGTCGTCGGTGAGCTATCACTACCACCGTCGTCGCCTGCTCGGGCGCCGGCAGGAGCCCTCGATCCCCGGCCGCCGCGCGCTCTAGAGCAGGCAGCGGCACCCCGCAGCCCTCGATCGATCCCCCTTCGCCCCTGCGGGACAGCAGCACCGCCGCCGCCTTCTCCGTTGGTTGCGGCGCAGTGGATTTGTTTCCATTTTTGTCCCTCGTCTCTTGCGTCTGTTTACTTTTGGGTCCCTCGTCTTCCTTGCACGTGTTGTATAAGATGACGAGTTTCACACTCGTCATCTTTCGTCTCTAAAGAACCGTTTAACCCTAATTATTTTAAGTATTTTATGTACTAAATATAACTTAATTGTATAACTTTTTTAGATAATGGATTAAAAATAATCCGGCCTTGACCACACGGGCTACGGCCTTAGTGACACAGCACTTCCGTCTGCTTACTTATAGTTCAAAAAACTACACCGTAAAATTCGATGAGAGATTTACATTACAATCCTATTGCTAAACCTCCATCCATGGTGAGCAAAACAAACGCATAGCCAACACCTCCAATGTACGGCATGCATCTCTTATTTCGTCTGTATCCTGATCATGTCGTTGTAGCTGCGTCCAGAACCCGGAGCCAATACGTCCCTCTAAATAGTACCTGCAAATGAGTTTTCATCGGAGATCCATTAAAAATAATATCATTCCTACTGATCCATAATGCCCAGCATAACGCCGAGACACCGACTAACAGTTGATTCTTTTGCTTTCCATTTACCCCTACAAGCCAATTATTAAAAATATAATTAAAGCTATTGGGTATTCGTATATTGAAAGCAATCTGTAGAGGAATCTTGCCATATGTCAATAAAAAAAGAGATGTTGAATTGTTTCTTCACTGGAGCAGAAAGTACAAAGTTTGCTCCCATTCTGATTCCGCTTGGCTAAATTATCCTTCGTAAGAATGACCCCTTTCAAATACCACATAAATATCTTAATTTTCAGTGAAACTCTTATCTTCCATATTTGTGTATTACGTTGTACGTTACCATTGCTAATAAGAGCCATATACATAGACCTGACAGTGAATAGGCCAGACTGAGTAAGGTTCCACCTAAAGCTATCTGCCATATCATTTAGCTGTATATGACTAATACGACCAACTAGGTGATGCCACGAATTTAGGTCCGGACCTACTAATGTTCTCCTAAAGGACACATTAAGAGGAATCCTGGAAAAGACCGTAGCCACTGTGTCATTCTTCTTCCTAGTAATGTGGTATAGAGACGGGTACTTGTCTAAGAGTGAAATTGCCCAACCATATATCTTTCCAAAACCTGACTTGTTTGCCATCATTTAAATGGAAAGAACCAAAACTAGTAAAGGTTTGTTTTACTTTCATCAGACCCGACCAGAAATGCGAATCCCCGGGTTTTTTCTCTACTTGTATAATAGTTTTCGACCGTAAGTACTTATTCCTCAACATTTGCTGCCATAAACCTTCCTCATTTATGTGTTTAAACAGCCATTGACTCAACAAACATTGATTTTGTACTTCTAAATTTTTGATCCCTAATCCACCAAATTCTTTTGGTAGGCATAGGATATTCCATCTGGCTAATCTATACTTCCTCTTATATTCATCAGATTGCCAAAAAAACCGTGATCTAAAATAGTCTAACTTTTTTTTCTAGTACCCTTTCGGGACCAACTTAATTGTATAACTGTCTCACTCGTTTTATATGCTTCTCACGGTAGATGGTCACTTACTGCTAGCGGAGCACACCTTCATTTCTTCCATAATTTGTCTACTAGCCATGATTATAGGGAGGTGTGAGTGGTGATAAGAATATAAGATGGTGGTTTAGCAGCGTAGGCGGCGGGGCAGCCTAAGGTGCACACGATTGGTCCTGTTCGTTTAGATTATCAGCCACTAGTCAGCAGTGTTTTTCTCTCAGTAAAAACCAGCATCAGCCACCAGTCAGCAGTGTTTTTCTCTCAGTAAAAACCAGCACCAGCACCAGCCACCAACCAACCGAACAGGGCGGATGGGACTGAGTAGCAAAATAAAAGTAGAAGGTGACAAAGAAAAGAAAATCGATTTGACTCGACAAGAAAGCATCCAACGTGGACCACGATCAGCATTGCTTTTTGAGGGCTTAGCATTACCTATGTGAACCATATAACCCAAAGGAATGATGTTACACGGCTTCAAAAGGTACCAAAATAAGTAATAGAAAAGATTAGGGACCAATTCTTTTTTGGATTAGGGACCAAAATTAAACTAGTGTGAGACACGAGGTATAAGAAAATTTATAATTTTTTTGGCCAAAATAGCCCCATCCTAGCCTATGATCGCATCTGTTTCCGGCCAAGCGAAAACAAATTTTGTTGGCATCTAAATGTTCTTCTTGTATAGTGTAAAAATCTGACCAATCATCAAGATACTACGGAGTACTAAGCTTTTCTAACATCAAAGCGTATGGCCAATGGGCCAGGCCCAGAGGTTAACAAAATCTGTTGTAGGTAGCCTAACAAATCATGTCATTGCCTCAAACCATGCCATAATTAAACTTAGACGTAGACAATATAGTCGTCGCAGCAGAACTAGAGTTTTCAACACTTCATCCAACTGAAGTGTACTGACATAATGCTTCCATGGATAGAATTCAATAACAAAGCGATAGCAAATCATAGCCACACATCAAATACCGTCGGTTTTGATGGAGTCATATGCGGAGCAACCTCATCAGCACGCATGATAAATAGCAAAGTGAACGACATACAGACGATGGGATCGGGGAAGCCGTTGGTTGGCGTCGCTAGCGGCTAGTGCGAGCGTCGGAGCTCCACAAGGCAGTGATCGCCAGCGGTTGGCCACGCCAGCAGACTTTTTGCGCGGTGGTGTGCAGCTTATTGGTTCTAGGGTTGAGGCGAGCACAAGGAATTTAGTGCGCGCGCACAATCCTTCCTCGCCTCTGTGCGTGCGTTCATGTTGGAGCTACAAAGCCTGCAACTAGAGGAGCCAACCGCGGTGGTGATGTGGGCTATGGGGTAACCTGAAAATAGGCACGAACCCATTTCAACTTTCCACACCAACCACCATTTTACGTCTTGTACTATTTTGTAGACACTCCTACAGGAGGCATAAATAAATAAGGCTCTGCCTTTGTTTTTTTTAAAAAAAACTAGTCAGATCAAAAGTCGAAAAGATTTTTAAAAGGAAAACCTAGAAATTTCAGTAGAAAAAAATGAAAATAAAGTAGACAATGTCTCTACTTAAATAGATCTACTCTTCAACATGCTTATCGATAGTAAAATATCAAAATTAATGATTATATTCATATGGGATAGTGGGGATTTTACCTGATGAATATAGAGTAACCGCGAAGGTCATCAACCAACAGTGGGGGTAGGTGGCAAGGGTCTCGCCCCGCACCGATGGAGACTACCCTATCGATAGTCGAACTAGCGGGGTTGTCAGGTGTCGAGTACTAGTTGATTGATACTCTGATAACGGTGGCCCTATCGGATCTGGACAAGAAGTTGGTGGTGTTGTTAGATTGGAGATGATGATGGTGGCGCCAAGGTGTCGGGTACAGCCCCTAGTCATGGGAGACCCTATGTGCAGAGGAAGTTGCGAAGCCGCCGGGCATGGAGTGGTAGTCGTTGTTCGATGCTACTAGATCTAGGTGAGCAGTTGGTGATGCTGCCAGATCTGGTTCAACAATGGTTGCAACGAAGGCGTAAGATACACACAAATCGAAGAGGAGAGAGACACTCAATCAGGAGGAAAGTGGAGGTGCATGAGAGAAGGGAGGATCTTGAGGCGAAATGAGCCGACTATGTCTTGGATGCCAGCAAGGTATAGGGAGGAGGAATGAGGTTGGGTGCAATTGCAAGCTGGCAATAGGGTTAAGTATTTGCGAAAAAAATAGGGAGGAGAGTGTAGAGTGGGATGGGGTCGAGGGAGGGGACCTTTATATAGGCTTAAATTGGATGGAGGGACACAATTGCAAGCTGGGGGACTCAGAAGGGTGTCGACCAAGAAGAAATGCCTTCCAATTTGTCATGAAAAAAGGAACACCAAATTTTTGCATTAAGTAGATGAGGAAAAATAATAATTCTTTTGTGAAGGGTGTCCGGCCAAGACGAAATGCTTGAGGACTCGGAAGGGTTTCCAGCCAAGAAGATTTTATATAGTACTTCGTACTTGGAAAAAATAACGGTCTTCCTAGCGCCCGGACGTCCGACGGGACAAAAAAAAATCGGACGGTGACGTGGTGCAACGAGGGCCAAGTATTCCATCCCGGCGGTACTGTAGCATGAAAAAAAATCCCGCCGCAACATGGCGTGATGTTGCATGGAACATGTAAAATTTTTTGCAACATTCAAAAATAGGGAATGCAACATCAAACAATAGTATATGTAATATAAATAGTCATCGTTTGCAACACTAGAAACACGCGCTCACAACTCTCATCCACGCACAACAACGGTAAAAAAATCCCAATAAAAAATACAACATTCGGATGAAACACTTGCAACGTGAATGCGAAACATATGCAACATCGCAACATCCCAGATCTACTTTTGCAACATTCACATCAAACAGCTGCAACATTTTTCTGAAACACGTGAAACATGCTCTTGCAACATGGAGCAAAACCCTAGAACATCCCAGATCTGTTTTTTACAACATTCACATGGAACAGTTGCAACATTCTTCATAAACATCCGAAACACGTGAAACTTGCTCTTGCAACATGGAGCAGAAACCTAACAAAAAAAAGGAATACATCACCTACCTCACTCGTCACCCCTCCCTCTCCCTTTTCTCCTACCGGAGCTCCACCCCCCTCCCCTGCCGGTCCGGCAATGGACGGAGGGGACGGCGGCCGCGCCGTGGCGACGCTCGTAAAGGATGGGCGCGGCGGCGCCATCGGCCACGCGGAGGAGCAAGATGGGGAGCGATAGCGGCATGCTGAGGAGCAGCGCGCAGGCGGCATCAGCAACGGCGGGGGCACGGAGGGGCGGCGGAGATGGCACGCGCGGGAGCGAGGAGGCGACAACGTGTGGAGGAATGAGGAGCCGCAACAGTAAGGACACAGGAGGAGCAGACAGGAGAGCGGCGTGCACGCGGAGATGCAGGTACGGTGGAGGGAGTGGCGCATGGGCGACAACAGCTCACGGTCACGTGGAGATGCAGATAGAAGAGATGCTTCCGTGTTGCGAAATAATTAGTGGGAGGCAGGCGTCCGATCCGTCGGACGTAAGAGTCCAAGCATTACCGAAAAAATAAAATTTGAAGTGTGTCTGGCCCAAGACGAAATGCACGGGAATTTGGCAGGGTGTCCGGCCAAGAAGAATGCCTTTGATTTAAAAATGGAAAGAAAAATGAAAAATAAAAAAAAATATATGACGGAATTTAGCAGGGTGTCCGGCCAAGAAGAATGCCTTTGATTTAAAAATGGAAAGAAAAATGAAAAATAGAAAAAAAATATATGACAAGAGTGGGATTTGAACCCACGCCCTTTCGGACCAGAACCTTAATCTGGCGCCTTAGACCAACTCGGCCATCTCGTCTTATGACTGTGTTGTTTATACCTACTTTATTTACTATATTGTTTAAAGCTTTATCCCCAGCGCCTTTATCCACTTCCTCCCCGTCCGTAACCGCTCGAAGCCGCAGGAATGGAGTCTGGATCGCTCAAGTCACTCGCCAATCCATTCCCGTGCACCTCCCAGTCTTTAAGGTACTACCGAATACCATCTTCTACGGTCTAGATGTGAAATTTTCGTGTCTCCCGCTCGTGTTCAGTTTTCTTAGTTCGAGTGCTTCGTTGGACTCTTTTTGCGAGTTCTCTCAATCAGATGCTGGTGTCCATCGAGTCCCAAGAAGATCTGGTCGGCATGCCGGAGGAGGGCTTCCTCTCTGAAGGCAACCTGTGGGCTCTCTAGGAGGAGGGCAGTTTCAGGAATGGTGGTTCTTGGCGCCGCGGCCTCATGCATCGATCCTCTTGCCCTCCTCATGCCGGCGCAGGCAGCAATGCTGGAGCCTGATGTTATCAGGTAACGCGCATCGCCTACTGCAGCGAAACGCAACGGTGAATTCGATGGTCCAGGAATCTGATCTCTTGATTTCGTTTCGAAGTTTTCAGGTACCGGAAGCTGGATAGTGGAGTCATACTCGAAGGTACAAGTAGTACTGTAGCAGTGACATGTTCTTGCACGGTTTGCAGCCAAGTTTCTGCCTGCTCATGGACGAATTGCGCTTCTTGATCTGAAGATGTCGTCGAGGGGGAGGGGCCTGAAGCACGGGAAGGCGATCTGGTGCAGTTCAACTATGTCTGCCGCCGTGCAAATGGTTATTTCGTGCATAGGTGATATGCAGGCCATACACTGAAAACATGTTGCAGTGTCAGTTTGATCAGTTACAGTCATCTTGTTGTCTCACCATGTTTTCCCTGGATTTGTAATCCAGCACGGTGGACCAGTTCA
Source organism: Echinochloa crus-galli (assembly GCA_900205405.1). Taxonomy (NCBI): domain Eukaryota; kingdom Viridiplantae; phylum Streptophyta; class Magnoliopsida; order Poales; family Poaceae; genus Echinochloa; species Echinochloa crus-galli. The sequence continues at coordinate 2,678,384 of OAMR01000081.1, read as the reverse complement.
GCGGTGAGAGCAAGCCGGTGACACTTCCACTTGGCGGAGAAGAGGTTATAACCTATAAGATTCACTACTGAAAATTTTTCACATCCTTCAGAAGTTCAGATTTCCACTAGGCTCAGTCTGGCTCAGTTTCTGTTTGTGTGTTTGTTTGATGTATAATCTAGCTAGTTTGGTGTTCAGATGATTCAAGGCCTTAAAGACGTCCTAGTCGGGATGAAGGTCGGAGGTACTTCGGATATCAGCTTAGTTCCTGATAGGATACAGATGATGCTATGAATCTTCAGTTCAAAAAAGATGCAAATTTATTATATATTTTTCTTCATGATTTGTTATGCAGGCAAGAGGAGGGCTCTAATTCCTCCTGAAGTTGGCTACATCAGTGAGACCTTGAAGCCCATACCAGAAGAGGTATAACAGTATACCCTTGATTAACCCTAGTTCATGTCCTTTTGTTTTTAAGTCTTTTTACAGTTAATAAGTTCTCTTCTCACGAAGGTACAGTAGTATAAAACTATAAATGTCTAGTTCAGCTCTAAAATGAAAAAAATTGCATGTACCTGACGGTGATACATGTTTTTCATTTACAATTCTGTTTTACTTCCATGGATGTTATTACAGTTTGGACCACGGCGGAGTCTGCTGTCTCATGCCAAGGAGCCACTGGTGTTTGAGGTTCAGTTGCTGAAGATCCCGTGATTCTGCATTTTTGACATCATCATCCTTGATCTATGTAGACACGGTTCGAAGGGAATCATAGAGTTCATTCCGCACTTGAATTTTCTCCCTTTGAAATTGTAATCAACAAGTTGATTAAAATGAAAGACAACAGGCATCCAGTTTTCGTCAAAACATCAGACCCTCTGAATAGTTCTGCACCGAACTGGAGAAGCTGATAAACAATTTCAGAATTTCCTCGTGACTATTTGCAAACACATCATTCGCGAAATGCAGATCAATATGATTGCAGTGCTGCAGGCTTGCACAGCTGCAGAATTCAATGACCAGTTTTTTTTCAACTGATATCTCAAAAGAGTGCTTTTAACTAACTACTAAACCCCAAAGTTAAAAAAATGATTGGCTGGAGCTAGGTTGTAATAGTTTTTTATGATCTTTGTGGAGGGAGTTGAGAGAGAGTTAAGGAGAGGTTTTAGCAGCTGATGAATAGCTATGTTTGCTGCCTTTTTCTGGATTGTAGAACTGGGTTAACCTGGCATCCCAGCAAAAATCGATCTATGCTTTCTAATAAACCTGAGCTTCGGCTTTTAATTTAAAAGAGTTAAAAAAAATTCTGAATGACATTGTTGTCTATTTACAAGATTTTATTGTTTGCTATCTCTGTCAATCGTGCAATAAGCGGTGTAGTAGAGTCAGTAGGAAGGGAAGATCGAGATGCACAGCACTACAGCAGCACAGGCAACTCCAGTCGGCCGCCGCCTCCACTGACACGAGCTTGGAGCTCTAAGAGAGGCGTCCTGCAGGCCGACGAGCCCTCTCACTGGCGAGCCCCGACACGGCGACGCCGCCGCGCACGGTCACGTGCGGAGGGAGGAGGCTGCCGGCCACGGCGGCGACATAGCCGCCGTCCCAAAGCCATATACGACGGCTCGGAATGGCCGGCGGCCATCATGCACCCGCGCCACAGCCTGTGGTCCGGCCGCGACCTCAGCAGCGCGCCGACGACCTTGCCGGCCAAGAAGGAGCCGCGCAGCCTCTTGGCGATGGCAACCGTATCTACTATCTAGCACAAGAAGATGCCGAGGCATCGAAGATGATTATCGATTTATTTGTACATAGTTTGTTCGAGATCATATCTAATTTGTGGTGCAGGTGAAGACCTGAAAGAATTTCCTTGACACTTGGTTGCGTAACACTGAGCGTGCGATTTTGACTTGTGATATCAATTGACCCATCAGACTCCTAAACTTCAAATCTTCATTCCAAGATCGCCGGCTTAGCCATTCGGTGTGTCCACACAAGGACGCCGTGGTAAGACCATTACCTTTGCACTTTGTTGCAACGAATGCCTGCTTGTGCCTTGGTCACCATTTTGTTTCCAGTTACAATTAAGGTGACTTGAATTTCGCAAATGTCAACCTTCGCAATGCAAAAATCGGCAAATCTTTTCCTAAAAAAGTTTGCGAATTCAGATTTGAATCCAAAATTAGAAATGCCAATCGGAGCAAAAAAACACATAAATGCTGCGGTTGACCATGCCGTTTACTCGACCAGAACTATGTTTTTTTGAGAAAAACTCGACCAGAACTATGTTGACTTTATTGACAGCGGCATAGAGCCTGGCCCATGATGAGCTCGCCAGCGTCGCAGCTCAGGCCCAGCAAGCCAGCGCGCAGAAGCAAGGCCAGGCCCAGTAGCTCATGAAAGCTCGTCTCGCCGTTTCGCTCCTCGCAGCCGCACGCCTCACCCCCGACCGGCGAGTCGAAGCGTAGAACCCTAGCGCCGCCTCGACAGCGCGCGCGGCCGGCTTCTCCTCGCCTCGACAGCGCCATCGCTGGCGCGTGGACGCCGCGCCGCGGGGGTCTCCGATCCGGTGCCGATTGCTGAGCTACCGAGGTACGCGTCCATTTCCAACGCCTTGTGGTTGGTACTTGGGATGGATGATCCAATCCCGTGCAGTTCTGCGCGGATCCCTTTGATGTAGTCAGTTTACTTTTTCTTTAGAAATCCTCAGCTTTAGTACGTTTGGATTTTGTCTTTCACTGGGCCTGATCTGAGGCTAGAGTGATTTGGAGGAAGTGCCAATAGACGAGTTCATCGCGGATGAGCTGTATTTTGAGATTTTGAGTCATCGTATTGGAAGTTTGGTAACCTTTGATCTTCTACGCGCGTTGTTCCTGCGAGTTAGGGTAGCAAGTTGTGAATCATTTAGGTTTGAATTGAAAAATAAAGGAGATTATTTTGCTGATTAACACTAACCAGTGAATTGATTAGTCGGTGAGGGCAAGAACAATGTGATGGTTAACTCCACATGATGTTAAGGTTCAGGGGGTTAATTTTTAGACTTGTCTGCTTATGAGTTGTACTTTGCCAACTGCCAACTGACCATTTCTAAGGACCAAACTCCCATGAATAAGTGACTTCGTGTTGTATCTGTTGCTCTCCTCTGCATATTGGTATGCAGCATTTGGAAACTGGGTGAAGCTAAAGCATCCTACCTTTTATGGATGATGGGAAAGGTTTATGTGACTGTTTTTTTCATGGATCAAGTTATTCTATGACCGCCATTTTTCATGGATCAAGTTATTCTGTGACTAGGCGTGAATGCAATTGTCAGTTCATTCGAATCATTGATTGCATGTTTTTTGTTAGCTTCAAAACATGTAAGATAGCCACGTTGGAATGCTGGAATTGCCAACATCCCGTCCTGTTTCATAGATTAAGTATACATATGCCTCTATTTGTGCTAAAAGACACTTGCAGTTCAAAATGATCTATGAGCGTGGAGGAAGTTTCCGTGGCATCCCATTTGATGTTGTTTTGGGTCCTTGTGCAGGGAGAGTGTTCCATTCACATAGGTGATAGTAGGATGAGTCTCTGTACAATAGCAAGACGGCTATGTCTTTCAAGACCGTCTTCTGGCAGTCGTCTTCCAGCAGTTTGGGCTCATCTATACAGCACCGAGGCTGCAAAGGACACAGGTGCTAAGAAGTACAAATACCCTGATGTATACGACCCGTATGGGCCTATGCCAGCACCATCAGAGAAAGTTGTGGACCTAGCTGACTGCATTGCTGCTCTCCCCCCTGAGGAGATCAAACAGATTGCTCCAGCCCTCCTCTTCAGACTGAACCAAGAGCCCCCGCAGGCGATATCTGGCCAGGGTTTCAGTTTTGGTCCTCAGGGTGGTTCTGGGGCAGGCGCTGGAAAGGCCGAGGAAAAAAAGGCTGAGAAGACAGTCTTCGATGTTAAGTTGGAGAAATTCGATGCTGCCGCAAAGATCAAGATTATCAAAGAGATCAGAACATTTACGGATTTGGGGTTGAAGGAGGCGAAGGAGCTAGTGGAGAAGGCCCCAGTAATTCTGAAGCAGTCACTCACAAAGGAGGAAGCCGAAGCAATCATAGCAAAGATCAAGACTGCTGGTGGTGTTGCTGTGATGGAGTGAAGGATCATCTTCTTGACAAAACAGAACTTTTTCTTTCTTCCAATTTTTGTTGTTACCATGATCAGGCATGTGAGATTGCACATTGCTGTGTCTCTGTGCTAATGGATGAAATGGTTCAGCTACGTTGGCAACGAATGTGAAGGGAACTAGAGTTTGTAGTTGCTATGATGATAGCCTTAACTTGTTCTAGAATAAGCTTTATTTGGGTTCAACACGAGTTTTCTTGTGGAATGCCATGCACCATAACTCAGTGAATGAGTGTGGAACACCATTGCCATGAATCTGATGCCTCATGCCTTCTTTGATCTTGTATTCGTTACCGTTATGACTCAAGAAATGGGTTGCAGTCGCTGAATTCTTTCAGCCAAACGTTTTTAAGGTATACCGCAATGTAAAATTATTATTGTTCTATTGAATTGTCCAAGAAATCTCATGTTTCTAATTCAACATTCCATCTATCATATCAGCCAATTACCATGCAAGTATGCAACATGAGTCTGCTTGGATGGGTTGGATTGTGATGAATTACCATTGAGAGAAACTCTGTGTGATCCACTTGAAGTATTCCTTGTTACAAATTTGTAAAGCTGAATACGCTTTCAATGTGATTCATATTAACAAAATCAGTGGCACACATCAAAATAACACCATGACCTTGCCCCACCCTCAAAACTTCAACCCTGCCCTATAATGCCACGGCCTCATTCCGTCCTCCATGCCTGAAGGAAGAAGCAGAACTCAGTCCCTTCACTCTGTATGGCATTCCCTCCGCTGTCCTCTTGGATCTCCGGCGGCGCGCCGGGTTTGAAGACGAAGGCCGCCTGCGCGACCGGCCCGCCGAAGAGCCAGTCGTGCACGTCCCAGATCACCTGCACCGGCGCCTGGTCCACGAGCACCGTCTCGTTCCCCCGGAACTTCCACTGCAGGTTCTTGACGTGCAGCAGCACGAAGCCGTCCACCGTCACCCACATCTCCGGCTCCCTAACGGCGGCGGCGCCGCCCGCCGCCGGCGAGCACTCGACGACGATGTCGTGCTCCCTGGCCCTCCTGGCGTCGAGCCGCGCCCGCGCCGCGAAGCTCCGGCGGCCGAACACGCTCTCCCGGCGGCACACCAGCACGGCGTCCTCCAGCGACGGCCGGGACTTGGTCCGCTTGTACGCGTCCTTCTTGCCGTCGCCGAGGAGGAGGACGACCTCGTCGTTGCTCACCACCGCGACGTAGTAGCCGCCGGCGGGCTCCGGGCTGCTGCTGCCGGCGAACTTGGCGCCGCGCAGGTCCCAGAAGACGTCGACGCGGCCGCCGCCGCCGCCGGCGTCGAGCGCCTTGCTGCCCTTCTTGCTCCAGAACGGCCATGGCTTGAGCTCCACCTTGTGGGTGGCCGGCGGGCCGTCGTCGTCGCCGCCGGCGCGGTCGATGGAGATGGTGAAGGACTGGTTGATGAGGTTCTTGCTCCAGACGGCGGTGACGTGGCGCGGGGCGCCGCCGATCTTGGCGAGGTACACCGACACCGTGGAGCACTGCGCCGCGGCGGCGGAGGACGGCGGCGCCCGGCCGGCTGCGGCGGCGGAGGAGTCGTCGCACGACGTCGCGCCGGTGCTGCACCCGGCGGCGTGCTCCTCCATCTTGCTGTGCGGCTCGCAAGATTTGGAGCGCTTGTGCATGACCAAAAATCAATCCTCCATATGTACTCTTATAATCTTATTTATATGTATATTATTATTATAACAAATAAGATCAAACGCATTGGCGTGGGCTGTTCCACATTCGCCGCGTCAAGAACATGTTGGACATGATAGAGAATTAGGAATAGGATCCTCCATACTCGTCACGGGCTGCATGCGAGGGCATGAGCGACATGAATGAATGAGCAGCTAAAAAACCGAAAATGGCTGGGAAATGAAGAACATCTGGACATCAATGAATCAAAGATTCGAACAAATTAAAAGAAATGTGGCTATGAACAATTCGACGTGAGGAGCATACCTTCATGTCCGTTTGCAATCAATTTTGCTTTGGGTCCCGGTTGCAATCAGTTGCGGTGGAGAAAACTCGTCATCTTTTTTTAGAACGAGGAAATAAATTGTTCCTATTTGGTCGCGAGAAAGGAGGTTGACGGAAACGAAGAAATCAACAGGAGACAGAAAGTAAAAAAAGGTGAGAGGCATCTCAAATTAGTTGCAGCACTTTTTTTCCTTTTTTTTATTTGGAGTTTGTAAGTTGTACAGGTGGAATGATTTTGCTCAGGAATCCGTGAGCCTGGCCAGCTGCTACACTATTTATAGCCAAATTTGGATTATTTTCATCTGTAGCTAGACATCTAACAAAGAACGAAGAAGAAACATGCACGCTATGATATGCATGTACGTTGCCTTTGATATGAAATTCTGAACTTCTAGAAATGCGATGGATCCCGCCACGTCATCACTGGTTTCTCCTTGCAGAAAAATGCAAGGGCACCCTTGGGCGCCGATCCGCAGAAGCAACAAGCTCGCGGCGCCATGTTTTGCTGGGCCGCTGCTTCGGCCGGCTGCCGGCAGCTGTAACCTTTAGCCCACCATCGTCCCGCCGCACACCTGCTGGGCTGGGCCTGGGTTGGGCTGGGAAGTGTCAACGCGACACCGGGAAACCTATATGGCCCGTGGAAGTTTTTTTTGCCAAGGTAGCTTCCATTGTTTGAGATCCGTGCAACGGTGAGGATTCCATGATAGCCTTGACTTGTTCTACAATAAACTTTATTTGGGCTCGGCGCAAGTTTTCTGGTGGAAATGCCATCCACTTGAAGTATTCCTTGTTACAAATTTGTAAAGCTGAATACGCTTTCAATGTGACTCATATTAACAAAATCAGTGGCACACATCAAAATAACAACATGACCTTGCCCCACCCTCAAAACTTCAACCCTGCCCTATAATGCAACGGCTTCATTCTGTCCTCCATGCCTGAAGGAAGAAGCAGAACTCAGTCCCTTCACCCTGTATGGCATTCCCTCCACTGTCCTCTTGGATCTCCGGTGGCGCGCCGGGCTTGAAGACGAAGGCCGCCTGCGCGACCGGCCCGCCGAAGAGCCAGTCGTGCACGTCCCAGATCACCTGCACCGGCGCCTGGTCCACGAGCACCGTCTCGTTCCCCCGGAACTTCCACTGCAGGTTCTTGACGTGCAGCAGCACGAAGCCGTCCACCGTCACCCACATCTCCGGCTCCCTGACGGCGGCGCCCCCCGCCGCCGGCGAGCACTCGACGACGATGTCGTGCTCCTTGGCCCTCCTGGCGTCGAGCCGCGCCCGCGCCGCGAAGCTCCGGCGGCCGAACACGCTCTCCCGGCGGCACACCAGCACGGCGTCCTTCAGCGACGGCCGGGACTTGGTCCGCTTGTACGCGTCCTTCTTGCCGTCGCCGAGGAGGAGGACGACCTCGTCGTTGCTCACCACCGCGACGTAGTAGCCGCCGGCGGGCTCCGGGCTGCTGCTGCCGGCGAACTTGGCGCCGCGCAGGTCCCAGAAGACGTCGACGCGGCCGCCGCCGCCGCCGGCGTCGAGCGCCTTGCTGCCCTTCTTGCTCCAGAACGGCCATGGCTTGAGCTCCACCTTGTGGGTGGCCGGCGGTCCGTCGTCGTCGCCGGGGCGGTCGATGGAGATGGTGAAGGACTGGTTGATGAGGTTCTTGCTCCAGACGGCGGTGACGTGGCGCGGGGCGCCGCCGATCTTGGCGAGGTACACCGACACCGTGGAGCACTGCGCCGCGGCGGCGGAGGACGGCGGCGCCCGGCCGGCTGCGGCGGCGGAGGAGTCGTCGCACGACGTCGCGCCGGTGCTGCACCCGGCGGCGTGCTCCTCCATCTTGCTGTGCGGCTCGCAAGATTTGGAGCGCTTGTGCATGACCAAAAATCAATCCTCCATATGTACTCTTATAATCTTATTTATATGTATATTATTATTATAACAAATAAGATCAAACGCATTGGCGTGGGCTGTTCCACATTCGCCGCGTCAAGAACATGTTGGACATGATAGAGAATTAGGAATAGGATCCTCCATACTCGTCACGGGCTGCATGCGAGGGCATGAGCGACATGAATGAATGAGCAGCTAAAAAACCGAAAATGGCTGGGAAATGAAGAACATCTGGACATCAATGAATCAAAGATTCGAACAAATTAAAAGAAATGTGGCTATGAACAATTCGACGTGAGGAGCATACCTTCATGTCCGTTTGCAATCAATTTTCCTTTGGGTCCCCGGTTGCAATCAGTTGCGGTGGAGAAAACTCGTCATCTTTTTTTAGAACCAGGAAATAAATTGTTCCTATTTGGTCGCGAGAAACGAGGTTGACGGAAACGAAGAAATCACCAGGAGACAGAAAGTAAAAAAAAGGTGAGGGGCATCTCAAATTAGTTGCAGCACTTTTTTTCCTTTTTTTTATTTGGAGTTTGTAAGTTGTACAGGTGGAATGATTTTGCTCAGGAATCCGTGAGCCTGGCCAGCTGCTACACTATTTATAGCCAAATTTGGATTATTTTCATGTTAGCTAGACATCGTCTAACAAAGAACGAAGAAGAAACATGCACACCATGATATATTGATATGCATGTACGTTGCCTTTGATATGAAATTCTGAACTTCTAGAAATGCGATGGATCCCGCCACGTCATCACTGGTTTCTCCTTGCAGAAAAATGCAAGGGCACCCTTGGGCGCCGATCCGCAGAAGCAACAAGCTCGCGGCGCCATGTTTTGCTGGGCCGCTGCTTCGGCCGGCTGCCGGCAGCTGTAACCTTTAGCCCACCATCGTCCCGCCGCACACCTGCTGGGCTGGGCCTGGGTTGGGCTGGGAAGTGTCAACGCGACACCGGGAAACCTATATGGCCCGTGGAAGTTTTTTTTGCCAAGGTAGCTTCCATTGTTTGAGATCCGTGCAACGGTGAGGATTCCATGATAGCCTTGACTTGTTCTACAATAAACTTTATTTGGGCTCGGCGCAAGTTTTCTGGTGGAAATGCCATCCACTTGAAGTATTCCTTGTTACAAATTTGTAAAGCTGAATACGCTTTCAATGTGACTCATATTAACAAAATCAGTGGCACACATCAAAATAACAACATGACCTTGCCCCACCCTCAAAACTTCAACCCTGCCCTATAATGCAACGGCTTCATTCTGTCCTCCATGCCTGAAGGAAGAAGCAGAACTCAGTCCCTTCACCCTGTATGGCATTCCCTCCACTGTCCTCTTGGATCTCCGGTGGCGCGCCGGGCTTGAAGACGAAGGCCGCCTGCGCGACCGGCCCGCCGAAGAGCCAGTCGTGCACGTCCCAGATCACCTGCACCGGCGCCTGGTCCACGAGCACCGTCTCGTTCCCCCGGAACTTCCACTGCAGGTTCTTGACGTGCAGCAGCACGAAGCCGTCCACCGTCACCCACATCTCCGGCTCCCTGACGGCGGCGCCCCCCGCCGCCGGCGAGCACTCGACGACGATGTCGTGCTCCTTGGCCCTCCTGGCGTCGAGCCGCGCCCGCGCCGCGAAGCTCCGGCGGCCGAACACGCTCTCCCGGCGGCACACCAGCACGGCGTCCTTCAGCGACGGCCGGGACTTGGTCCGCTTGTACGCGTCCTTCTTGCCGTCGCCGAGGAGGAGGACGACCTCGTCGTTGCTCACCACCGCGACGTAGTAGCCGCCGGCGGGCTCCGGGCTGCTGCTGCCGGCGAACTTGGCGCCGCGCAGGTCCCAGAAGACGTCGACGCGGCCGCCGCCGCCGCCGGCGTCGAGCGCCTTGCTGCCCTTCTTGCTCCAGAACGGCCATGGCTTGAGCTCCACCTTGTGGGTGGCCGGCGGTCCGTCGTCGTCGCCGGGGCGGTCGATGGAGATGGTGAAGGACTGGTTGATGAGGTTCTTGCTCCAGACGGCGGTGACGTGGCGCGGGGCGCCGCCGATCTTGGCGAGGTACACCGACACCGTGGAGCACTGCGCCGCGGCGGCGGAGGACGGCGGCGCCCGGCCGGCTGCGGCGGCGGAGGAGTCGTCGCACGACGTCGCGCCGGTGCTGCACCCGGCGGCGTGCTCCTCCATCTTGCTGTGCGGCTCGCAAGATTTGGAGCGCTTGTGCATGACCAAAAATCAATCCTCCATATGTACTCTTATAATCTTATTTATATGTATATTATTATTATAACAAATAAGATCAAACGCATTGGCGTGGGCTGTTCCACATTCGCCGCGTCAAGAACATGTTGGACATGATAGAGAATTAGGAATAGGATCCTCCATACTCGTCACGGGCTGCATGCGAGGGCATGAGCGACATGAATGAATGAGCAGCTAAAAAACCGAAAATGGCTGGGAAATGAAGAACATCTGGACATCAATGAATCAAAGATTCGAACAAATTAAAAGAAATGTGGCTATGAACAATTCGACGTGAGGAGCATACCTTCATGTCCGTTTGCAATCAATTTT
>OAMR01000081.1:2648324-2666819 GCA_900205405.1 Echinochloa crus-galli | reverse complement strand
GGGCCGTCGTCGTCGCCGCCTGCGCGGTCGATGGAGATGGTGAAGGACTGGTTGATGAGGTTCTTGCTCCAGACGGCGGTGACGTGGCGCGGGGCGCCGCCGATCTTGGCGAGGTACACCGACACCGTGGAGCACTGCGCCGCGGCGGCGGAGGACGGCGGCGCCCGGCCGGCGGAGGAGTCGTCGCACGACGTCGCGCCGGTGCTGCACCCGGCGGCGTGCTCCTCCATCTTGCTGTGCGGCTCGCAAGATTTGGAGCGCTTGTGCATGAACAAAAAATCAATCCTCCGTATGTACTCGATCTTATAATCTTATTTATATGTATGTATATATTATTATCAAATAAGATCAAACGCATTGGCGTGGGCTGTTCCACATTCGCCGCGTCAAGAACATGTTGGACATGATAGAGAATTAGGAATAGGATCCTCCATACTCGTCACGGGCTGCATGCGAGGGCATGAGCGACATGAATGAATGAGCAGCTAAAAAACCGAAAATGGCTGGGAAATGAAGAACATCTGGACATCAATGAATCAAAGATTCGAACAAATTAAAAGAAATGTGGCTATGAACAATTCGACGTGAGGAGCATACCTTCATGTCCGTTTGCAATCAATTTTGCTTTGGGTCCCGGTTGCAATCAGTTGCGGTGGAGAAAACTCGTCATCTTTTTTTAGAACGAGGAAATAAATTGTTACTATTTGGTCGCGAGAAAGGAGGTTGACGGAAACGAAGAAATCACCAGGAGACAGAAAGTAAAAAAAGGTCAGGGGCATCTCAAATTAGTTGCAGCACTTTTTTTCCTTTTTTTTATTTGGAGTTTGTAAGTTGTACAGGTGGAATGATTTTGCTCAGGAATCCATGAGCCTTGCCAGCTGCTACTATTTATAGACAAATTTGGATTAATTTGGATTATTTTCATGTGTAGCTAGACATCTAACAAAGAACGAAAAAGAAACATGCACGCCATGATATGCATGTACGTTGCCTAGCTTTGATCTGAAATTCCTGAACCTGTAGAGATGTGATGGATCCCGCCACGTCATCACTGGTTTTGTTGTGGTTTCTCCTTGCAGAAATGCACTCGCGCCGATCAGCAGAAGCAACAAGCACGCGGCGCCATGTTTGGCTGGGCCACTGCCTCGGCCCGCTGGGCTGCCGGCAGTAGTAACCATCAGCCCACCATCGTCCCGCCGCACACCCGCTGGGCCTGGGTTGGGCTGGGAAGTGTCAGCGCGACAACGTCAAACAGTGCGTTCGTCTGTCGCCGTGCGTCAGGTGCGTGGCGTGGCGCCATCCGCCGCGCGCGCGCAATGCCAGTTGCCAGCCGCCGCCGCCGCCGGCGGCGCGCGGCGCCGGCGCTACTCGGCAAAGGCGCAGCACTTGCACTTGCCCTTCCACCCACAGCTTCCGTTCAGATTGGTATCCGCATTAAACTCTGTGGGCACCAATCCAGCTAGTGAAAGCGACAGCTTGTCCGCTACTGGACTCTGGAGCCTGGAGGAGTGCCAGAGTGGAGGTGACGGCGACAGGTCCAACGCCGGCGCCGAGCCGCTGAACGGCCGCGCGTATTGGCGGTGGTCGTAGTACGTGCCAGACGATTTCGGCGTCTTTTGAAAGAGACGAAGACTATCGCCAAACTGGGTCCGGCTACTTACGGAGCTCATCTTTTCTGAATTTTGCTGCTGATAATGCGAAACATTCAAACGAAAGAGCAAACATTTGTCTCTGAAAATAAGCTAAACATCTAATAAAGCAGCTAGCTAGCGTTCTCACCGCTCGAGAGTCGCGCAGCAAGAACGGCGCTCTTCCTGGCGCTGATGGCGGCGGCGCGGCTCGGTGATCAGAGTCGTCGTCTCCGGCCGCGTCCCGCCGCCGGCGTCAAAGTGCGGCGCGGATTGATGGTGCCGGGTCTGTCTGGCTCGCCGCCGGCGCCCATGATGTTAATGTGCTGCGACGACCGATGACTGGAGTACGTGGCCGGCCAGGAATCGGAGCCGCACCATATCTCGCTGCACGCGCGTTGGCTATCATCTACGGAGTAGCTCCGTCGTGCAGGCTCCATTTTTTTTTTCATTCCTTTGGTTGCCTATGCTGAGGCGGGCGAGCGAGATAGGTTAATTATGCTCGCAGTTTAATTTGGCACGTGCTTCAATCAGGATATTGTTTTTTTGGATCACGAGTCAAAACTCCCAGCTGACTATCTAGTTGCCCCGTCGTGTGTCATTATCAACGCTGCTGCTCAAGGCATTGATTCGGTTCAAAGGCAGTTAGGCGAGCAGCTGCTTGCACGTATGACGTAGGTATACGTACGAGTACCGTACATGCCATAAGGGCGTCCCCAACTAAGCGGATGGAAACGGATCGGATACGGATGTAACCGAATTCGGATAGCATCTTTTATTATATTTTATTTTAAATACGGATACGAATTCGGATATTCTCGGATATGAATATAAAACGGACATGAATGTTTTTGGATATTTAGTAAAACAAAGTGTTTAAGTCTCTTCTCTACCTAATTATAAAGTATGGATTGTTTCCGCGGTACGTTATAATTTTATAAATAACCCCCTGATTTTATTTAGAATCAACCCACCGCCTCTTATAATTGTTTGAAAACCACCCTATAATTTTATTAAATGAACCCAAGGTCGATGAGCAGCCGCCGCAGGGAGCCGCGCTGGCTGCACGCGGGCGCGCCGCCACCGCCCCGCTCCGACCCGGCGATCGCTTCGTGAGGAGCAGCGCTCGCAGCGGGAGAAGTCGTGGGGCCGCGGTAGGAGCGCGAGGCCCTGCTCGCCGAGGTCACGGCGCTGTGGCTGCGACTCCGCCTCCGCTCGCTCCAGTGGGGCCACCCGGCCGCCCCGCCGCCAGTTCGATGAGGCCACCAGGAGCCCGGTGGACGGAGCCCCATGTTCCTTGACATTGGGTTCCTCGGAGGCGGTGGCGCCGCTGAGGACGTCCGAGTAGAAGAGCTCCATGGGCGTTCTAGACGACAGCAACGGCGAGCAGAGCAATACCTGGAATTTTCCAAGAAACGTGAGAGGGCGAACTGGCGAAGAGGGAAATCCGGAACCGAGTAGTTGCTCTTGCTTCGGCATTAGCCCACCTTACTTTCGCGGCCGCCGCGCGCCGTGCACCACCCGGTCCTCCCCTCACACCACCTCGGCTGCCTCGGCTTCCCCGAGCCCGACGTGCGAAGGGAGCAAGGGAGGGAAGGGGCGATGGTGGGATGCTGAGGAGGGAGAGGAGCGGCGCGGCGGCGATGCAGAGGGAGAGGAGTGGTGCGCTGGAGGATGCGGAGGGAAGCAGCGCAAGGAAAGATGGCTGGAGAGAGCACTGCTGAGCCTAAATTAGTAAATTGCGTGGAAGTGTAACTATATGGGTGGAGACTGGAGAGAGCATGCCAGATAAGAGTAATTAACAAGCTGCACTGCTGAAATCTTTCCACATTCTTCATTAATTAATGTTTCATGTCTCTCTCCACGTTTCTCAGTATATAAAGATCTCTACATTTAAAGGTACTATTAAAAGATTCGTGCAGGTAAATCGGCAGCAGCGATATTTGGTCATGTACGCGTGCCTCTTATGTAATCGATGCACGCTAGGTAGCAACGAGCCCATACATACTAGCGTATGCACGGCAGTGGCACTCGTAGGCTAGCTGGGTGCAAAACAAAATCCTCATCATCGACTTGGACTAGAAATACAGACGAAATGTGGTTGTAAACAGGGGCTTTCATGGCTCCCACTTGCCTTCGCTTACGAAGTCTCCCTTCAACCATAGCAACGCATGAGTATTAATCACCCCGATCTCGCCTTCTCTGGCTGTCTCGAACCGCTGCAAGGACCCCTTCGTCTCCTCACATCAGTCGCATCACCATCGTTCCTGGGTGTAGTGTTTCTCATTGAATGTGGAAGCGGCGGCGTCCATGGCTCACATGCACCTTCGCTAATGAAGTTTTTTTCATCCGTAGCAACGCACGGGCACATTTGCTAGTATAAAATAAAGTGTTTGAGTGTAATTTATATAGATAATATATTAGTTTGGAACTAAATCAAAATAATATGTTTATATAATGGTTTGAATATGTGTTTATTCTATTCGGATACGGATAATATCGGATATTTCATCCATTTCCACATTTATTTTAAATTCGAATGTATCCATTTTACTTACCATATTAAAACGGATACGGATACAGATATCCATATTCACGTCGGATACGATGCAAATAATTCGGATAACCATTTTACCGTTTCAGCTGATGTCAGCCTTTTTCTCTACGTGGAGGATAATGAGTGGAACGCAGCTAGGGAATCTGCAATAGCTATGCTTGCACGTTCATTCCCTCAAAAACTCTGTGTCACGTACTTTTTTTATTTCTTTTATGCTCTCCGGGATTATCTTGATCGACCATGCATGCATCGAGCTAGGCTGACAGCAATCTTTAAGCAACTTGAACCTAAATGCGTACGCTTGGTTTGTACTTATTTGGGCGGTCATGATAATAATGGAGTTGGAAGTATTGGTTGCAAATTGAGATGCCGGCGGTGGGAATCTTGCAAACGTTCATATACAAATGGCCTAGTTGGGTTCGCTTCCACCCAACCGAGCAATAATCAGGACCATTCGATTCCAGCTTAATCGGTGCTCGTAAATCGTAATAGTTTTTACGTGTGCACTTGGAAAAAGAAAAACATTTTTTTCATCTAATACTGACACAAACACTCACATACATATCATTTCAAAAAAAAAACACTCACATACATATACGTCGATTAATCCTTTGAAACGTCGGTTGATGGAAAGAAGAACGGCTAAACAAACACACATACTTACATACACGTATATTTATCCCTATAAATACATGAGAGTAAACCATACCCCAACGAGCACCTCCTTCGAGACTAGGCTTGTAGATCCAATATTGGTTACCATAGCCGTCACATTGTTGATGATCACGTTGTCTACCACTGAAAGTATAACACCGATTAATAATTTCTAGGATAAATCAAAAAAATTTGAGTACACATATTGAGTCGAGAATTTAGATGGACAGATTCCCTCACATAAATTCTAACAGGTTAAACTACGTTCAATTCCAAAAAAAAGGAATTCTTTTGATATTGACATTATATTATTCGAGGCAAATTGCACGTTAATTCGTTTTCAAAGATCCAATGTTACCGTCAGAACCTTACTCTTCTCAAGTATGACTAATATGCAACTGCAAATAAAGTACGAATTACATATTATATTAATCCTCTTAGTTAGCCACTTTCTATTAATAATATAAATTAGTATAGAGAGGCGAACGAGTGGATTAATTTCTGAAATGGCGCTGCTGGGATTATTCAAACTTGAAAGCGATGCTTGAATTGCACACGAGCGAGACCCTTCTTTTTTAGAATAGGAAATATATATATATTAAAAATATCTCAGTCACTATATCAAGTAATGCATAAAGCTATTTATTATCATAATTTTAATGACGTCGACACCCTGGACTAGCCATCGGTACTTGCCATCCCTACACCGGCATCACCAGACTATAGCCTGCTGCCCTGCTAGGCTGCTACTGCCTACTGCTAGTGCTAGCTCCATCGGATGGCGAAAAGACAGGTCAAAACTCTGTGAGTAGAGGATCGATGCGTGCTGAACGAAGACGGGCCAATTCTGAACGCCAAAATGTGGTCAGATCAGATCAAGAGCGATCGAGGCTGAGTGGACGTTACCAGGCTGCTATGCAATAATGCAGCAATTTCAGAGGCAGTTTACTGGTATATACAGGCCCTGTTTAGTTCCCGGTTACATCATTAAACTTTTAAAAATTCTCTCTCCAAACTTCACTATTCACCTATCACATCAAATCTCTCTCCTCATACATGGAGTACTAAACGTGGATAAATAAAAAAACTAGTTACATGGTTTTGATGTACACGACGAGACGAATATTTTAAACCTAGTTAGGTCATGGTAGGACAATGTTTACTACAAACAAACGAAAAGTGCTACAGTGTCCGATGTGACTTTTTCACTCCACTTTTTATTTTTTTTTTCAGGAACTAAGCACCCATGGTACGATTCCACGAGCAGGCCGTATGGGTGTAGTTCCTTCTGAAATTCTCGAGAGTTCCAGACCGATCACAATTCCTTGCTCCCGAGTAACTGACTCTGTTTGACAGAGCTCTAAAAACTAATTATCTACAGAACTTATATTAGTAGAGTTCTGTCTAACAGTTTTATAGTGAAAACTAACTTTTTATCATTAGAACTGATGATTATTATAACTGAAAAAAGTAGCTCATTTTGATTTTGTAGAGCGATTTCGTTTTATTTTTAGAGTTGACGCTAGAGAATTATTTTTAGTTACATAATCACTTCTTAAGAATAAGTTTTGATAGGGAATTAATCATAATTTGATGAACCTCTGCCTTTAAAAGGAAATGCTCTAGCGTAGTAGCTTCATGAGAATTGACGTGCACGTGTGTGTGTGCCGCAGCGTGCATATGGGCAACCAAAGGGTGCTTGCTTTGATTGATCTCCCAACATCCTTGCGTGTAGCCGTAAGTGCAGTTTACATTCACATGCTGTACGGCTGTACCCCAGCAGCAACTATCTTGTCTAAATTCATGGAATCTTTATAAAATATGAAAGAATCTTGCATGGGATTGATACTCCAGCTTAATTTGTGGAGTAGCATATGCATAATGTAACATGCAAATGGAGCCTAAGGCCAGTCTCAGTGCAGGATTTCATCACACGGTTACCTAGACTAGAAACTAGGTAACTGTGTCAGATGAGTTTCATGGTGATGAAACTCCTCTCACATCCCATGAAACTCTTCACTCTCTCCTCTGCTATATCAGCATATTCAATGTCATGAAACTCCTATGAAAACCCCCACCGAAACGGGCCTAAAAGAATATAATGTAAGTACGTAACTCGCCTGCGACGTATATATAATAATTAAATTAAAAATGGCCGTAAGGCTAGCTCATATCCTACGCAAACCCTCACGACCTTCATTAATGAGTTTTCATACCCTTTATATAATGGAGATTTATTTTTATATCCTCCAAAATTCCATTGCCAAATTCAAGTGGTTAAGAAGACTAAAAGAAGATGAAGGGCATAAAAACGTCTGATGGAACTTACATGGCACAAAAAGGCATAAATTAGTGTCTTGTCCACTTCAGACTTGAAATTATTAGTTTCCTAAGAAAAAAGAGCGTGTCCAGCGAGTTTGTATAAAAAGGTGCATGTTTTGTCGAACATTGCTTAAGACTAAACAATTTTGTCTTAGCCTATCTTCAGTTCGGCCCCAAATCACCGAGTGCGATGTAGATTGTGGGCTCACTTGAAAACCCAATATTGGACCGCGCCACCCTTCATCTCGCTCCAAATAAAACTCATGCTGGTTGCATGCTTGGAAGCCCTACATTCATTTGTATTCTTCACCTCTTCATTTGTGTTCTCCACCTCCTTTCATATTCTTCGGTGGTCATGACTCATGATGAGTGATCTAAAAGTAAGAGCATCACTACCATATCTATGTCATCTTGCCAGAGCTTGGACGTCGACGTGCATGCATGTGCCTGCACCGCACCGTGCATGGTCAACCAAATGGTGCTCACCACTCGTTGCTGCTAGGCCAACGGCGTGACTGATCTCGTCAGCTGTCAACGCACCGACGAATGTAATCGGCACGCCACTTTTATTGTCGTTTGTATGTGCACTTGTCTGTCCATGCGTGTAGCCGGCCGTGATGAGTGCAATGCACATTCACACACAGTATCCTCTATTCCTCTCAGCCGTCGTGTTTAAATTCACACACAAGACTCCCAGCTGGATTTTTATGATAGCGTCTCCTATAATTGCATATGGAAGGGACGTTCGTGTACTACGCAATCGCGACGGATTCCATCGTGTACAATACGGCATCGACGTTCAAATAGCAGTCGCAAATATGAGGATGTGGTCGATTGCTTTTTCATACGGTGCCATGCATGGTGAGTGGAGATTCTTTCCAACTACATGCATGTTGCTTGGATAAGGTCGGCCAAGGGATGGGCTCCAGAAAAAAAAGGGCATAATTGACCGTTTTTATATAAAGCTCTACACGTATTAAATTACGTCATGAAAGATAAGGATACGGACTGGGATACTACTAACTCTCTACTAATAATAACTTGGATGATCATCAGCAGCCCTTCTTTTGGAAGGGTGATTAACGGTTTAGGTGAATCGATCGTAGATTTAATCAGCGCTATTTTTCTGTGGTAGACGGCGTGCCCGTCGAGAGTGAGGCACCTGTGGTGACTTCGTCAATCTCGACATCTGCTAATCCAGTCTCTCAAATGTGCTCGTAGGGGTAGGGTTTATTTATTGGGATGAGTGTGTGTACGTGTGTGAGCTTCTGCGCCTGTACTAGTCTTTTTCAAAAACAAATGAAGGGTTTGGATTTCTTAGATGGGCAATCAGGTCGTTTATATTGAAATTTGTGGTCAAGCTAAAAGATTAACACTTACCTGCTGGCACATACCAATCAACATGGTATTAAGAACCTAATCTTTACGAGGTTAACACTTGTACAACTTTAATTATCTCTATATATTTGTTAATTTGCATTGTTTATACTAACAAATGTAATTCTTTATATTTTGAAGTCTATGCTTAACAATAGGCTTTGTTTAATTGCACTCCACAATAATTTCATGTGAGCTGTAACAAAGATATTTTTGCCACAATTTGTCCATTTTTTACTTTGTGGTACAGTTTCAACTACCACAAAATTTGTTATTGCTATCATGTTACTGTTCTATTAGCATTATATTTTGCAAAATGCATTAAAAACAACCATATGCAACTTGGAGCAATAGATTTTCCATATAAGTTGTTTTATTTGTTGCAAATACTCACCCCTACTGCCCTCTAAATGACTCTATCACAAAAAAAAAGCATAATGCAGACATGTTTAATCGATTCCACCCGTTTTCACTTATGTAGAGCCATAGAAAGCCAAATTAGTCGAGTGAAGCATGTGCAAGTAATTGGATTGTGTTTATTTCATCACGTGACAATGAATTTTCTTTTTCTTTTTGCAAATAGCAAAATTTGATGTAGAAAAGTTTAAGCTTTCATCGGCTATATTTTTATAGAATTCTCGAAAGGCATGGAGATTATACTCTTGGAAGTAGCTAACTTCTTTAAGAAAGACTACATTGACAGCTCCAAATTAATGACAAGGGGCTAAATTTGTTAAGCATGTGCTCACTTGGGTGTTCTTGCAACAAAATCGAGTAGAGGTAGGTATTTGTATCAAAACTATTCTGTGTATACATTTTTCCTATGGTAGGGATGGTTTTTGAATATTTCCATTGTAGTTCCTAAATTTTGTTGTTCAATGGATATGTTATTGGTGTCACAGACTCCAATCATATCACCTGTAAATTTAGCCAGCAGCACATCTTTAGACTCACCCATTATATAAAATGAAAAAAATACTACTTGAGAACACATTTATGCAACTATTTTCCTTAATATTTGTGTGTGCGAGGGTGTTGTGTGAGGGAAGCGCATGCATCATCCTTAAGGCTGCGTTTGGAAGGCTGTATTGAGGCCATGATATTGGCATTGGAATTGGCAGACCTCAATTCCACGTGTTTGGATGGTCACGGCATTGGAGTCTGGAAACTCAACTCAATTCCGCGCGGCATTGTCTTCACCTGACGCGAGCCTGAAAGGATACTGAGCCAACACCCTCCGTATTGGCTGGAATCGAAGCATCGAGCCCTCCTCTCCCCTGCATCTCTTCCTCTCCCGCACCACCGTCCTCTTCAGCAGGAGCCAAGCGGCGTGCGCCTACCCATCCCCGGCCGGCAAGCGGGCCGCCCCTCCCGGCTCCTCCGCCAGGAGGGCACCACTCCTCCCGAGCTCCCACTCCGCCGGCGAGCGGGCCGCCCCTCCCGAGCTCCTTCGCCAGCAAGCGCGTCGCCCCTCCCAAGCTCCCTCTCCGATGAGCTCCCACTCCGCCGGCGAGCGGGCCGTCCCTCCCGAGCTCCTCCGCCAGCAAGCGCGTCACCCCTCCCAAGCTCCCTCTCCGATGAGCTCCCACTCCGCTGGCGAGCGGGCCGCCCCTCCCGAGCTCCTCTGCCAGCAAGCGCGTCGCCCCTCCCAAGCTCCCTCTCCGAGCCACCCATCTTGGGCTCCTTCTCCGCCGGCGAGTGTGCCGCCCTCCATGCCTACCTCTGCCGACGAGCGCGCCGCCCCCTCCCGATCTCCCTCTGCCGATGAGCTCACCGCCCCTCCCAGCCTCCCTCCACCGACAGCTGTTCTCCATACCTGCTTCTTACTCCATGGGCGGCGGTTCTCCATGGCTAGGTTACGAATCTAGGCGTGGAGCTCTTGGGAGTGGATGGAGATGGGTAAATTTGATTTCATCCCTTCTGTGCGTCCAAACAGGAATTGGAGTTGGATTGGTTACAAGGATTCCAAAAGGCAATGTATAGTCATCCAAACAATAGAATTCGAATTGTGGTCCAATACAATACCACGATAGATTTGATATTGACATCAATTCAATGCCAAGCTCTCCAATATACACTTCCAAACGCAGCCTAATACTCCCTTTGTCAAATAGATTAGTGGCGAAATGAAATGATCCTGTACCTTTATTTATTGGATGCATGTAACTAATTTGGCGATAGCTAATTTCAGCGTTCAAATAAAGTCTGGCCACGATAAGACTAGTCTTTTCGTTGTAGAGTTATCTAGACTAGAAACTCTTCTCACGTGTCATAAAACTCTCTCCTCTCGTCTCTGTCATATCAACAAAATTAACGCCACGAAACTCTCTATAAAACCCCACTAAAACTGACCTAACACGGGCTCCACTTTTTTTAAGGGAAACACAGGCTCAACTTGTGGCCCAATTACTATGATTCATTAATTTCACATACAGGGATTGCAATTTTAATATGATGGAGAGAGTACTCCCTATATTCATAAATGATCAGTGTTTTGGTTACACTTATTTATTTTAAACTTTGGTTAAAAAATATTTTTATATGCATGTTAGGTTTTGATATGGAAATATAGAAATAAATTTGTAGTATTGATATATAGTTTGTTAAAGGTTCTTTACAGGTTTAATAAAGGTATATTTTTGCCGTGTTAAAATTAGTCACAACGAAAACACACTGGATGCAATTCCAAAGATATGACTAGACATATACTACTATGTGAGAAATAAATGTAGATAGAATCGTAGAGATACAGTACGTCCTCCTGAAAGAGATGTCATACTCACTATCCTTCTCCAAGACAAATCCACCAATCATTAACTAAGAAACTAAGCAAAAACACATTATTTTTTTTCAGAAACACACTACAGTACTACTACACTTGCATATACTATACATACTCATTTTTTTAGTGTCGCTGTTCTAATGTCCACTAGACCCCAGTTTATGGTCGCAATTTTGGTTAAAGAAAAAAAACGCCAACCTGTCATATAATACCAAGTTTGTTTGAGTGGAAAATGTTGCTTGTACAACTAAGAAAGTTGTGGTCTGATTCTCCGTGTTGATACAGTAGTTGAAAACAATAAATATGTCCCCTATATAATTCTTGTTGATTCTAACAAACCGTGTGGATATGAGATACTACTATGCATTATGTATATCCAAAATTTGCAGTCAATTTCCACATCTAGCAAATTAATACTGCAGCTAGAAAAGGAGCGCATTTAAATTTCCAACTCGAACCAGAGATATCGGTGAAACAAAATGAACTCCGGGGAAGGGGAATATTCTTCGCCGTAACCAACGCAGCTGATCCGAAGGGGTCTTCTAACCGCCTCCCTGCGCTATCCAGTATCCACGATCGACGCCGCCGCCGCGGCAGAGTCCAAGTACGCACGCTGGCCTAGTCGTCAGCATCAGCACAACTGCCGCCGCCGCGCAATATATATACAAACCGCGTGCGCTCGTGCATCTTCACCTCCTCTACGAACTCCGGCGCGCGCGACTGTAGTGGCCATGGCCAGAACCATGGCGCACGTCCTCGCCGCCCTCCTCTTCCTCCTGTGCTCGACCTCGCTCGCCGCCGCGGCAGCCGGCAGCGGTGAGCTGTCGTCGTACGTGGTGTACCTCGGCCAGCACGCGCACGGCGCGGCGCTGGGGACCCACGGCGTCGAGGAGCTGGCGGCGCTGGAGCGGGACGCCGCCGACGCCCACTACGAGCTCCTCGCCGGCGTCTTCGGCGGAGAGTATGGAATCGATCGCATCGCTATATATAAATATCTAAAAGAATTTCTTGCACACACTGGTTAAGATCGAGACACTTGTGATCCGTTGCAATGCAGCAAGGAGAAGGCGCGGGAGGCCATCTTCTACTCCTACACCAAGCACATCAACGGCTTCGCCGCCAACCTCGACGCCGCCACCGCCGCCGAGATCGCCAGTACGTACGCGAGCTTGCCGCCGGCCGGCCGGCCGGCGACCGCTTCTTGATCTCATTTATTACTTTTACGCTCGTTAACTCTCGACTAATTCGCTGCTCGTTAACGTTCGACTAATTCATTCGCCGTACGTGTGCACGTTTTTCTCGTCTGATGACCAGGGCAACCGGGCGTGATCTCCATCTTCCCCAACCGCGGCCGGAAGCTGCACACGACCCGGTCATGGCAGTTCCTCGGGCTCGCCGGGCACGGCGGCGCCGTCCCGCGCGGCGGCGCGTGGCAGAAGGCCAGGTTCGGCGCCGACACCATCATCGGCAACTTCGACACTGGTGAGCCGCCGATCCCATCCTTGATTCTTTCAGTGCTCCATCCTCGCCGCAGCCATCGCTTTCGAGGCAGCAGTTGGCGACAAGATGCTGTACCAGCCGACGATGCCGTCCGCTATGCTAATCACTCTCTCTAAGACAATAATCAATCGAACATGACGACACTCCTTCCTTGATCCTTCAAAAAGGAATCACCCTTTTCAATTCTGCAGTTAATAATGGCACCTCTTTCCTGCTTGATGATGAGATGGTTGACTAATTTTTTGACTTAATCAGGGTGCTGATGAGCGGCAATAGTACTTCCAAAAAGAGAAACATAACCTTTTTGTTGACCTTATAAACCTAATTTTTTGTGTTTTATAACAAAATAGCATTTTTTTTAGATATGACAAGATGTCTGGTGATAACCGGTCGAATTGCGGTGTACAGTATGTTGTAAGTGATTTTGTAGGGTGGTTATTTGTATTCTTCCTAAAACTTAATTTCTCACATTTTAAAATCAGTATGATCCAGTTGGTAGTGAAGCTAGCACCAGGCGTGGTTGCGCGCCATTTATATTTTGAAGCTGGTGTATTAATACATAGTGGTTGAGAAATTGACCAAAAACCATTTTAGTTGTCGATGATTGGTACACTGACCATACAATTTAGCAAAATTCCACCTGCACCGTATTTTGCCAACATGTTCGGCCAGTGGGCACGGGCATCTAGAAAACAGGTGCTTGATTAGCTGTCAGAACATTCGACACGATTCATGTTCCTACCAATGATACTTGGAGCAATAATAAACGATTAGCATCTCTATCCACATGATTTACCACCTAATAAACTTTTGTCCTTTGCTAATGCAAGCTAATATGCACATGCCCCATCTGGTTAAGAAACATGGATCACAATGCTGTAGTGCTGCTGGCTTTGCCCATCAGCTAGCAAATCAGCCAGTCCATTTCGTTATCAAGGAAGGCACAGGGCCCATCTAATGATTTGGCACGGTGATGTGTGCGTTCCTCCTAACTTTTCCTGCATGCTCTTTGCTCTGTGGACCTCTAGGCATCTTGTAAACAAATAAGATTCAGATGTAGCCAAAGGCTTGGCCGTCAAAGAATGTTCAGTTCTCATTGCGCCTAGATTTTTCTCAATTTGGCTTGAACTGTATAGATGTTGCTTTTATATTTTGCGATGGTTTTGGATTTGACTGGCCTTGTTGTCTCATTATATGCTTTTGTGGATGCAAAGGTGTTTGGCCGGAATCAGAGAGCTTTAGAGATGATGGCCTGGGACCGGTTCCATCGCACTGGAAAGGAGCATGCGACAAAGGCCAAGATGATAAGTTCTCTTGCAACAGGTAATCAGAGCCACGCAAATCCTTTTGAAATATAATTAAGGGTATAGTATATACGGAGTATGTACTAACTTGAATTGCAAATAAGTACATGTAGGATTGTGGACACTTAAAGCCTAAATATTATGATAGCATATATCTTAAAAAATTGCATAGATGACAAGTTATTGATGTTATGAAACCACAGAAAATAATTTCACAACGTATGAATCATTAGGTTTATAAGATTATATTTTTCCTAGATGTTATTAGTCATAGTGTTATATTGAATTTTGTATCCATGTCCTAATGGACTTAGATTTGTGACCAAAGAAAGTATATATAAACTGACATTTCAGTTTTTACGAATTTATTAATGACTTAACACACTTCTGACCAAATTCGAGCCTTGGGGGCTCCTATTGTTCAATCGAGTCTAACTTTTTCTTTCAAATAGTCTTTGAGTGTTGTTTAGAAACTCTTGTCCATTCTTGGACCGTATCCAGTGTATGTGATACCAAAAGATTGAGTTGCTTGGTTTGGTATGGTGTAGCACTACGAATATTATGGGGTTGATCGAGTTGAGACCACCACATTGCACCCATGACCTAAATGTGAGACCACCACCAGTTCATGCCTGGGATCAAGAGGCAATAATCATGGGCGTCCATCCATGGAACTTGATCCCACTCAACAGTGCCATGACATGGATTGATGCGCTACTTAACAGTTCCAGAAATCCTCGATAATAAAACAGAGTACGCTCTGGTCCAATTATTTACCTAATGTTCCTGCATATACTGAGTTAGAAAACGTATTGCTCATTTTTCTCCCGGATATTGGTAATAATACTTTTAAATGGAAACCTATAGATAGCCACTTTAGGGTGGCAATGAAAGCAGGCATCTAGAAAAGGAAAAATCCTACTCCGTACTACAGCATACCATTGAGAACTTTAGAGAAGATAAGGTTGAATTTTATTCTCAGCCTTTTTTGCCTTTTCAGACATTGGATAGCTTGTTCATCTGATAAGTCGTCAATGATTTTTCTCATTTTCAAGATTCAAGAATCAAACTCTTTTCCTGCTTATACTTCTTGTACATTTACTAAATTCTCAGAGATATGTCCACCGGAACTTCCTCTGTGAAGACACAGTGCCATTTTACGTATAGTGTATTCTTAACTTAATTCCGGACTGGACATGCACCGCTCCGTTCGTTTGGCTAGTGGCTGGTGGCTGGCGCTGGTTTTTGCTGAGAGAAAAACACTGCTGGCTGGTTGGTGGCTGGTGCTGGTTTTCGCTGAGAGAAAAACACTGTTGGCTCGCTGGAAACAATCCAAACGAATAGGACAGTCATGTCACTATTTTTCACCTTCTTCAGCGGAACATTGCTACAAGTAGTAACAAGTCAACAATGAATTTAACAAACCTTAGTACCTTGTTAAATTAAACTCGTTCCTGCATCCTTTGTTCCTCTAAATGTTTGCAGATTTTTAAGTGCTACGTACATCAATGGCAACGAATTTGGATCAAAATTATGAACATTTTGCGAGCATATAGAGATCGAGCCAAAACAATTTATTTCTCTGATCATGATCTCTTCTCTTACCGGCGTGCTTACAGGAAGCTGATCGGCGCGCGTTACTTCAACAAGGGCTACGCCGCGGGCGGGGGCGTCTTGAACACCTCCATGAACACCCCGCGCGACATGGACGGCCACGGCACGCACACGCTGTCCACGGCCGGCGGCTCGCCAGTGCCCGGCGCCTCCGTGTTCGGGTTCGGCAACGGCACGGCGTCCGGCGGCTCCCCGCACGCGCGCGTGGCGGCCTACCGCGTGTGCTTCGCTCCCATCAACGGCAGCGAGTGCTTCGACGCCGACATCCTGGCGGCGTTCGACGCCGCCATCCACGACGGCGTGCACGTGCTGTCGCTCTCCCTCGGCGGCGACCCCGCCGACTTCTTCGACGACGGCATCGCCATCGGGTCCTTCCACGCCGTCCGCCGCGGCATCTCCGTCGTCTGCTCCGCCGGCAACTCGGGCCCCGCCCTCGGCACCGTCTCCAACCTCGCGCCCTGGCTCTTCACCACCGGCGCCAGCACCATGGACCGCGAGTTCCCCTCCTACATTGTCTTCTACCACGCAAAGGCCAAGGCAAACTCCTCGGGATCTCCTCTCGCCAGACCACCGCACAAAGGCCTCACAAAGATTAAGGTACGTTAACGTTGCATGCATCACCACTGCTTCATTTTTCACCCTCGATTAACACGTCAAAGATCCATGTCTGAAAGTAATTAACCGTTCCAATGGCGTGTTTTTTTATGGTTCTGTGCAGGGGCAGAGCCTGTCGATGACAGCGCTGCCGGAGAAATCTTACCCATTGATCGACTCGGTGAAGGCTGGAGCTGCCAATGCGACCACTAAGGACGCGTGCGTGACGAGTCTCAACGCGATAATTGATATTTCTGTTATTATGTGCTACTGGTTACTGATATGATTGTGATGCTTAATGGCGTGCAGGCAGCTGTGCATGATAGGGGCGTTGGATCCGGCGAAGGTGAAGGGCAAGATCGTGGTGTGCCTGCGTGGGATCAATGCCCGTGTGGCCAAAGGCGAGGCGGTGAAGCAGGCCGGCGGCGTCGGGATGGTGCTCGCCAACGACGTCACCACCGGCAACGAGATCATCGCCGACGCGCACGTGCTCCCGGCCACGCACATCAAGTACAGCGACGGCCTGCTCATCTACTCCTATATCAACTCCACCAAGTAAGGCAGCAAAGCGATCACCAATGGCACTACTATTTCCTGCCGCTTTTAATGTTCCTGTGAGGCATCATGAACATGATGAGGCATTGACATTGTTGCTGCTGTCACTGTCACTATCAAGGAATCCGACTGGCTTCATCACTAAGCCGGCGACAGTCCTCGGCACAAAGCCCGCGCCGTTCATGGCCGCCTTCTCGTCGCAGGGGCCCAACACCATCACCCCCGAGATCCTCAAGGTTCTTGCAAGCTTCCTCCTGCCTTGACGAAAGCTCTCTGCAATAATCGACGTGATCTTAACAAGTTGCAATGGTTAATTTACGTGCTGCAGCCGGACATTACGGCGCCCGGCGTGAGCGTGATCGCGGCGTGGACACGGTCCAACTCGCCAACCGACCTCGCCTTCGACCAGCGGCGAGTGGCCTTCAACTCGGAGTCCGGCACGTCCATGTCGTGCCCGCACGTCTCCGGCATCGTCGGCCTCCTCCGCACGCTCCACCCGGAGTGGAGCCCCGCCGCCATCAAGTCCGCCATCATGACCACCGGTAAGCCGTCGCCGCCGCCATCGCCGGCGGCCACTGCCAGCCAATGAAGGCTCTTGCATTTGCATCTCTATCTGAGTCTACTGACAAGCACATGATAAACGATGATGATTAATGCAGCGACGGAGATGGACAAAAAGGGGGAGCTGATCCTGAACTCAACGTTCACGCCGGCGAGCCCCTTCGGCTACGGCGCCGGGCACGTCTCGCCGGCGCGCGCCATGAACCCGGGCCTCGTCTACGACCTCGGCGACGCCGACTACCTCGACTTCCTCTGCTCGCTCAAGTACAACGCGACGGTGATGGCCATGTTCAACGGCGCGCCCTACACGTGCCCCGGCGAGGCGCCCCGGCGCGCCGCCGACCTCAACTACCCGTCCATCACCGCCGTCAACGTCACCGCCGCCGGCGCCACGGCGCGGCGCAGGGTCAAGAACGTCGGCAGGCCCGGCACCTACTGGGCCTTCGTCGTCGAGCCCGCCGGCGTCGCCGTGTCGGTGAGGCCCAACGTCCTCGAGTTCAGCGCCAAGGGGGAGGAGAAGGGCTTTGAGGTGAGCTTCCAGGTGAAGGACGCCGCGCTCGCCAAGGACTACGCGTTCGGGGCGCTCGTCTGGACCAATGGGAAGCAGTTCGTGAGGAGTCCTCTTGTGGTCAAGGCGTTGGCTTGATTCTCCTTGTGTAGGGTTTAATTTGAAAATTTAGTTAGGAGGCAGGCAAAGTGTAGAAAGGATACATTGGTTCGATTTGTTAGGCGGGGGCTGAGAAGTTTGGCCTCTGGTTTAATAAATTATAAGCAAAATTCAGGAACTTAATGGTTCATTAGGACAGTGTCGACATAGAATTAAATGAGCTATGTGACTATGGCAAATATAGCTAACAAAATATAGGGAGCTATGGGGCTGATTGACTGGGTGCACAGGAGTAGCCTGGCTTATTCTTGTGCATGGCCAGCCCAAGCTAAGCCCCCATAAGCCAACAGGCTCGTGATTGGTTGGATGCATACATGACTTTTGGCCTGGTGGAGCAAGACTGCATAACATGGTAGAATAACTTTATATTCGTTTTGGGG
>OAMR01000081.1:2602031-2648306 GCA_900205405.1 Echinochloa crus-galli | reverse complement strand
GGGGGGGGGGGGAATGTACCCGCTTGTCTCTCTTCTTTCTCTTATGCTCGCGTCTCTCTCCACACCTGTCACAGAGCGCCGCCGACGGCCTTGCCGGCGATTCACCGTGTTCGGCGCCCGTCGGGCGAAACCGAGGCCGCCATGGGCATCCCCTCGCCAAGACGCATCAAACCCCCCGCTTCTTGTCACCGTCCCGTCACCGAAGCACCCTTATCCACGTGAAGGGGCCTCCGCCGGCCATCTCCTCCACCGCGGGTCGATATTCGTCCATCTCCATGCGACCCTGCCGATGGTGAGCAGCTTCACGAGATCCTCGGCGGCCATGGTGCCCACAAGCTCCTCCGTGCTGCCCACGTCGGCCCCACTGCGCCACCACAGCACTCCTCGACGGGCCCCTGCCGTGGCTCCCCCTCAACCTCATTCGCGGCACCGTCCTCCACCGCGACGGCCTCCATCGCATCGTCCTCCACCGCGCCGGTCTCCGCTGCGCCTCCTCCGCCGTCACTGCCGCGCCACCCCTTCCTCGGTGGCCTCGCGACGCCGCCAACACCAGCCTCCACCGCGCCGTCCTCATGCTCTGTGGTGGAGGAGATGGAGGAGGTGAGCCTAACCAGCGCGTGGCCCTGACGGGCAGACTGCACAAGCTGGAAACGCAATTCCCTCGCGTTTTCAGCCTATGCAGGTCGTACATGCCTTTTGGCCCCCTAGAGCCAGGCTAACAACCCATCCAGGCAACCAATCAGCCCACCCGCGAATTAGCTTGTAGTCCAATGGTAGGACGGTCCAGTGGGACGCTACCCATCAGGGTTCAAATCCTGGTGCTCGCATCTTTTCCTAGGATTTACCAGGATTTACCGGTGTTATACGTTAAGTGGTAAGCGGCGTTCCCGTCGACAACGAGGCGTCAATGGTGACTTCGAGAATCTCTAGATCTGTCGGTGCTCTGCTCAGTCCTTCGAATGTGCTCATAGAGGTAGGGTTTGCGTACGTGTATTCATAGGGGTGACTGTGCGTACGTGTGTGAACGTCTGCGTTGTACTGTGTGATCTCAAAAAAAAAATCAGCCCACCCTTGACTTATGGATACCTGGATAGCTCCTAGTGCAAGCAATCAATCACTGAATCACCCCCTATGTCACCTATATTTGTGACTCACTTCATCACAAATATAGGTCGGCTTTTCTACTCTACATGTCGTATATATAGAAAAATTATAACTATATCTAGTGCTTTGGATTGGGAATACACTAAATATAGCTAATGTCTCAAATTACGTCGCTTCATCCAAACATTCACTTCTCACTTTTTCACTAACTAGTAAAATATATTTCTAGATAGTAAAAAACATTACACCTTCAAGTAAAATTTTACTTTTAAAAGTTGAATATTCGAACGTGCAGCCTAACAATTAAAAAGTTGAATATTCAAACATTCATAATTAAAAGTTGACTGTTGTATAAAGGAAAGTTTAGGCTGCTGCACTCTTCCGCATGCCCCCGACCCAACTGTTTAATTCTAGCACTCAAACCACTCAGATATTCTGATGTACCAGTTTAGTCAAAGTGAACAAGTGGCCTAGGAGTTTATCTGTAGATATTCTGGTGTACGGAGTATCAATTTAGACCAAGTGAACAAGTGGCCGGAGTATATCTGTACATGTGATTTTTTCCATCATTTCTCGCTCGTTCTCTCAAAAATCACCAACCCCGGCAGATAAATAACAAGAGCAATCTTCACAAATTTGTCTGCATTCAGGTGTCTATCAGTCTATGTATCAGGTACATAAAGAAAGAACATTTGTTCTCAGAAACAGAGAAAAAATATGGAGAGTCTATAAATGCGAGTCTTTGCATTGCCAAAGCAATGGCCTAGTTTTCCAAAGGGAAACCATCTCCTGAATCACTTTTGTATCAGTCAATATTCAACCCTGCGAAGGGTTGAGCAAACAGAAAGTCGGAAATGGCTGCTCTAAGGATCTAACCACCAAACAAGAACGCAGCAGCCTGCTCCTCGTTCCCGTTAAAGAGCTTGAGCGCTTGTACTACAGATGCTCGGTCGAACCCGAGTTCCACGAGCTTCGTGACTTTCGCTTCGAAATCTCCTCCCTGCTAAGAAGAATTTGATATGGTTAGGATATACATTATACACTAGAGTGAGCATCAAATGTGAACAGATACAGAAAGTGATTTTGACTTCACCTGTGGAGGATTCGCAGCTGGGGCTCCTGGGCGTAAAATGAAAGTGGCTTTTAATTAGTACACAGTTATGAGAAGATTACTAGTCCTGGGGATCATAGAAGAACTAGAGAAAAACAAACTAACCTGTAGGAGGATTCCGTTGTGGCAAATCAGGAGTCCCCTCACGTGCCTTTGATGATTCCTGGATTATATTAGATAAATAAGAATATGGCAATGATACAAATCATAGTTGAAGAACAAGCAAAAGCTGCATCATGCAAAGGCTGTGAGTTTGCTTACTCCAGTTGCTTGGCCGAGAGAAGATGCTAGCTTAGACAAATTCTCTTCATCTCGTATATGTGCAGGGATGTCTTTCTCTGAAGATACAAAGGTAGACTGATTGGTGAACTGGAACTTACAAGAAAAAATATGCGAATAACCAGAAGAAAATGTAGGAAACTTTAAGGATGCCTAACATTCTAGCTTCTTCGGTAGCTTATTTCAGTAGAACATCATTGAGAACTAAGTAAATCTACTGACCTTGTAAGAAGGGCACTGAAACCTCACCACCTCCCACTCTAAGAACATTGTCCTTTAGATCAATCATGCACTACATAGAACAATGAAAAGCATTAGGCACAATCATAGTCTGATACAATGACTGGTCCAAAAATTACTCAAGCAATTACCTGATGTTTTCGCAGCATATCAAGCCCAAATAGGAATTCCATATTGGGGGCATCCAATACAGTGAAAGAACAATGATAGAAGAGATGCCCAATCTGTCAATTGAACCAATTGGTATGATATATGCATCTAACAAGAATTTTGTAAGCAACGAAGCTTGTATTACTGTATATATATCCAAGAAATACTAAAATCTTGACACTGAGGAGGCACTAAAGTCTCTTATATACAGTTATTCCAAGTAGAAGTGTCAACATGGCTTCCATAAAATATGGGAGTTTGGCTTTGGTTTATCCATCCCGAGAAAGAATCAAGGTATTCACAAACAAACAATTTCATTTATTTTTCTTCTCAAGAGATGAATTTGGTAATAGTTGTCTTCAAATTGAATGTATAAAGTGGCTCAGATAATAGTGCAGCATGCCTGAAGATGGGCTGCTGCGATTTGAGAAATCGGTGAAATCAGAGCAATCAAATGTACCTTTATTGGAGCTACATGTATTCTTCCTAGTATCTCTGATTGACCGACTCCAACAGCAACTCCTCGGTACCTCTTATCAAGAAGCCTCAACAGCCTGCACAATTCAGTTCAAGATGTGATGTCATGTACCTACATACTGCAAACTATACACCTAAGCTCACTGTCAAGAGATAATGACTTATTTATCCTCTTTAAATAGTATAAAATTCCGCATTGATTGAAAAACTAAGTTTGCTATCTAATATTCTTGGTTTTTCTTCCATGCTGAATTTTAACAGAACAATCATGGTACTACAAATATAACTAGATAGTTTCCATCGACTAAATTTATTTATAATCATACCCGCAACGTTCAGCACAACTTTTTGATATGATAGTCGACTGTGCTCCACTGTCGACAAAGGCCTGTATATGAAAGAAAAAGATAAGATCCCAATCATTGCTACATCTTAGTAATTCAACCAAATATCGCTATTATCCCAGTAATGCAAGTTCATGACGACATAGCAAGAAAAAGTTGCAATCATTCCGATAGATAGTATAAAATTACCAAGTATATCAGTTAGATTAACAACATTAACTTCAACAGGACTTACCAGCAAAGTATATGCTAGTTTTTTGATCTGATATTTAGAATCTCATAAGAAAACATTGTTCTAAGGACAGTAATTGTTCTATTGATTATACTGGAATAGATACATGAGATAGTTTTAAGACCTTCAAAGGTACTCCATTGACCTCCATATCCACATACAGCATTACCTGGTATATAAAAATACTGCTTGATTAAAAAATAGTCGAAAGCATAGAACATACTCTTCTTTTCAGGAAAATGGTAAAAGAAGAGGAACAAACTGAGAGTAATACACACCACTCGTGCAAATGCTTCAGGGTTGTGCTCTAAGGCAGCCTCCCAGTTTTCATCAATGCCTTTCTGAAATATTGAATTCGACAAGTAACAACAATATCAAATACGTAGCTGAATAAATTCTCAGCGGGAAGTGAGGAAGAAAGTTCACAGGGCATTCCCATTCCCATTACAGTATATTATAAAACAAAATGGCATGGCAGCAACTCAACAAATCAAGAATCTAGTAGAAGTAAGAATGTAAGATGCACGGACAAGGAAATCTGTTTCGCTTTCGCCTCTACCCTCTATGCACCATCCTGCACTACATCATAATAGCTTTCTTGTTCATTCTTTTTTTTTTCTAGTGCACACTCTTTAAGCCTCCTTAGCCACTGGATGTTCATATGATGATGTCCACCATTGTTATATTTTTTTTCAGTGACATAAATAAAATTGTCATAAGCAATTGTCTTGTACTCAGAAAAGTAACGCCTACCTGCCGAATCGCAGCTTCAATTTTCTTCTGAGCTTCAACATCAAAAGGATCAGCGTACAATAAAGCCTACAAAAAGCAAATGTACTAATCATTTGGCCTACTATCATTTAACAAGTTAGCAAAGCAACATAGGGAAGAGTGAGCATCAAAAAGTAAGCCACAACATGGTGAAACAATCAATCTGATCGAATTTGCAAGTATATTGTCACCGAAGTGTAAATTTTCATACGAAACAGCTAAAAATAAGAATATGTGATCTGTACCACATTTGTATAAACAGAATGCATGTAAAACTTCAATCCCATATTTCATTTATCATTTCACATGATCAAATAATAATTCAACAAATAGATTCTCACGAGCTCTTCTTCTTGTTTACGCTTCAGTTCCATGCTCTGTTGGTGGCGGGACCGCAAGATATTCTGCAGTTCATTGATGTCGTCACCAAGAATAGCTTGTGCTAGTTGCGGGTCATTCTGCAAATCAAGAAAATGTTATTCTAGAAGAGCATGTTGTCTGCAACTAAAACATGTTGGTAAATAAATGAGGTAACAAGAAGAGTTTACCTGATGGAGCCGTGCCATAAGTTGTGAATCACCTCGAATATGTTGTTGAAAAGCTTGAGGATTCGCGGCCGTTCCATCAGGATTTAACTTTACAGCATCCTGAGATGCCCTGAAATTTTTTGGCCAAGGCAATTAGGAGATAGCATTGGTACTTTGGTGGCATTGGGATTTTTGAGATTAGTTGAACTAAGAATACTGCACGTGTTTTTAATATGATTCACGCCCAGAGTTTCGAACAAAAAAGCTTTGCATCTTTTTTAATATGAGATGCCAATAAATCAGAAGAAAGCATTTATACTTTGTTAGCATCTGGTTTTTCAGTTTGAATAAGCTAGAAAAGCAACTGCGTCTCTTCGATGGATCTCAATTCTAAAGTCTTGATAAAGATGACCTACAGGCAAACTAACTACAGAAAAGAAAATCACCTGAACATAAAAAAGGATAAGAAATCATTTACTCGTAACAACCTAAACCTTTTCTTGTGCAAGAAATCAATGAACAGCTTTAGGTAATGAGCACCTAGTAAGACCAAAAGCATTACATCATCGATAAGCAAAATGGCACGAATCTTGCTCAACCTCAGAAGAAAGCCCCTTACAAAAGCGACAACTATATGCAGCACATGTCAACTAATCTTCTCATACACTAGAAAGGCCAACAAGCTCACCTATTATTGGAAGGAACCATCATGACAAGATCACCGTCCTGGACCCCAATGGAGCTGAGCTTCTCAGAGTTTTGCATCTCCTTCCCATTGAAGTGAAGCTGCTGCTGCCGCAATGGAACACGAGTCTGGCCACACAGACACCCAAACCAATAATGTGAGCTCAAACAAATGTCAGCAAAGCTTCAAACAGAAAGCGCAAGCAAGATCAGATCCCAGGCCCGGGCTCACCTCCACCTCGAGAAGCGCCTTCAGATCTCCACCTGCAAGCACGTAGGCCCCATGATTTAGCAAAAATTGCACCTTTTGCACCGAAGCTCAATATAGCTATGACGCAGGCAGAATCAACGCGTGGAAGCGGATCGGACGGACGGATATCCCGATACAGAGCCAGCCACTACCAGAATTATAGCAAGAAAAAAAGATCCCACCAATCTGCACACTTAAACACGAGAAATCACTCTACGATGACCGAATTGCGCATCGCCTTTCAGAAAGGAGGCTCCTTCCGTCCCAAATTCCAGGTTGTTCCCACCTCTCCTCGCGGATTCATCGCCAAATTCAGCGAGATGGGCCAGCCATGGCCAGAGTACAGATTGAGATGGAGATGGAGGGAGGATGGGGGCGGGCGGGCTTACGGATTCGTCTTTGTCGACATCGAGGGTGAGAATCTGCTCGTCGGCGGTCATCACCGTGACCTTCATCTCGCCGCCGCTGGTTGGAATCGAACACGCCGGGGGAGAGAGAAAGAGGAAGAGGAAGTGGGGGGTTGCGGGCGAGATGAGTCGAGTTGGAGTCCACGGTGTCAGTAAAAGACGGGGCTTTCGGCTGCCGCTCGAGGGGTTTGCTTGGAGAGTTGGTAAGAATCGGCGTATGTCAAAAAATTATTAATTCCCAAACCGAATTCACATTATCCAAGCAAACAGGAGAAGTGCGATTCGGCATAAACTACGGAGAGAGTTCTAGACGGACTAAAAATCCAAATTACTCCCCTCAAATACAGCGAATGTCCGGATAATCAGGAGTGGAGCCAGGAATTTTGCTTAGCGGGGGCCGGCCTGACGACGATAGGTTTAAGGATTTGGCTAGGCAGAAAGACAGTGTTAAGAGTGATAAAAAGAAAAATAGACCGGTGGGGTAAGACCGCCCCACGGTTTTTCATTAAGAAGAATAAACCTTCTCCTGGATTAAAAAAAACGAAACCTGGCAAACCGGCGAGGAGATTTTTTTTAAGAAAAGCGACCTGAAAATTCGCCACTGAGCAGCATTGCAGCCACCGAGCTACAAGCTTTTTCATAGTGTTAAGAGCAAGAAGAACAACTGAACGAGTCATATGCATGGATCTTTCTCCTTACGAAAGGAGGCGGGTGCGGCGGCCGGCCAGGCGGGCCACGTTTGTGAAAAAAATTTACTCCCTTCAATTTATATCCGATGGCTTGCGTTTTTACTGCGATGCTTCATCTTCGTGTGCGTACGTATCGTCTGATGGTACGACGGAAGCCTCCCCAAGCGCTGAGTTGCTTAAAAAAATCTCTCTTGGCCTTCCTCGAGAACTATCGAGGAGCTCCGACTCGCTTCCTCGCTGCCCCGTTTCCTCGCCTGCCTCCGCCGCCTCCTCATCTCCTCCCTCCACCATCACCTCCTCCTTTCTCCTCAACGCCCTCCCGTGGCGCCGCTCCTTCCACCTACCCCCTCCGCTCCTTCCGCCTGTCCCTTCCTTGCGCCGCTGCCGTTTTCCTCCCGGCCAAGGCCTCCTTTGTTCCCCGTCGCCTGCCCTTCTCCTCCGGCCGAGCGGTTGGACGCCGGCTCGCCGCTGCGGTTGCGGCTTTGCGGAGGCAGACGGCCAAGTGCGGCCCCTTCGCATCCCCCGCTGCCTCACACTTGCCCCTTCCGTGCCGCTGTGCTGGCTGTGTCGGCCGTCCTCCTGCGCCGCCCGTCCGTTCGCGCTGCTCCACCGTCCTGCCAGTACTAAATGTAGATGAAATCAAAAACTAATTTCACAGTTTTGTTGTACTCTACGAGACGAACATTTTGAGCCTAATTAATCAGTTTTTGGACCATTGATTGCTCTACGAGATGAACACGGTTGGACAGGCGGCGGCGATGCCCGGACGATGAGGGCGGCGGCGGTGGTGGCATCTGGGCTCGGGCCGGAGTTTCGGGTGTGGTCCTTCACCTCTTCGTCAGTAAGCTGGATCTTGGATCATGTTGGCCCTTTTTTCCTCTGGGATTTGACTCCCTTAATCTGTTGTTTTTTTATATGAGGACCATTGATTTCTCTACTGCGAGTTCACGTTCCTTTCCTTCCCTTTCTTTCTCTTGCAGTCCTTTTTTCATTCTGTTCTTCGTTTTTCCCAATGAAATTTACCTCCTGAAGCCACGTTCTAAATGTATGGATAGATCTTGGATTTTGTTTTCTTTTTCCCTCCCCTTGGAATTTTGCTTTTCCGATCTGTTATTCCTTTATCAAGACCATCGATTTTTCCTCCCTCTGGGTTTCCGGAGATGTTATGAATTCCATATTTCACTCTCTTATTCTTTCTTGTTCTTATTAGTTCTGCTGAATGTTCTTCTTTTTTTTTGGACGAAAGTGGGCAAACCATTTTTTCAGATCGCAGCCCCTGCTTCCGAATCTCCTCTTTTCTCCCTCGCCCTCCCTCGTCTCCCTCGTATCAGGTCGAGGCGGGCCGAGCAAGCCCTGACGGCGGCAGCGTGCGGGCGCAGGCTGTAGCAGATGGTGCAGCAAGGGGTGCTCCATGGTGCCGACGGCCTGTGCGTGAAGCTGGCGGTGGCTGCGACAGCAACGCCTCCAAGGGCAAGCGGAGGCGTAGCAGAAGGCTCAATGGCTGAAGAAGGTAAAGCAATCAGCAGCGGCAGCATCAACAACGAACACAATGATTCAGGTAAACGGAAGCCTGATGGGGTCCATCATCTCTCTTCTCTCCTCGTCTTCCTTTCCAGGTAAATCTAAGATTCACCTCTGAGATTGAAAAATTGGGTTAACAGAAACTTGATCCAGTGGGGAGTGGTCCGATTTGGACAAACTTGATTTGGTTACTGATTCAAACAAGCAGCAACTCTAATATTTTCTCCTGGTCCCATCGTGTTAATTAAGCAGCAACACTGATGCTCATCAGTACTAATATTTTTTGC
This sequence comes from Echinochloa crus-galli, assembly GCA_900205405.1. Taxonomy (NCBI): domain Eukaryota; kingdom Viridiplantae; phylum Streptophyta; class Magnoliopsida; order Poales; family Poaceae; genus Echinochloa; species Echinochloa crus-galli. Next base: position 2,639,233 of record OAMR01000081.1, on the reverse strand, counting down.
AAAACTCTGAGCTCAATTAAGTTGGATATCAAGCATTGCAGATTTTGTGCATCTTAACTAATTTTGTACTCAGAAAAGCAACAAAGTTTCACTGACAGTTCATTGCCGTATTTTTTTAGTACCAGGATGGTTCCTGTAGCAGATTTCAGCAACAAAATTTAAAGGAATCAAGTATCTATTATGTTAGTACATGTTATCTGAGCTTATCTGGAAATTTAAATATTGCTTTGCCCATTCATATTTCAAACATGCAGTTCGTTGTTGCCACTAAACCATATTTTGACGATTTGTTATTCAGGTAAAAAAAAATGGAAGAGCTTCATATATCCCTTTATAGTGTATGGCAGCATCATAAGTATGTAGCTCCTTCAATTAGATTTTGTTTAGTTTAGTTTACTAAATATTCATCTAAAAAAGGGAGTACACTTCTCTAGGTGTAATGCTTGTCTATTCTAATGATACCTTAATTGATTTAATGGTTGTTTTTCTGTTTACCAAGAAAGAAAATGACATGTTAAGATTTTTAAGAGAGAACCTAAAAAAGGTTGAACTGCAGTACCAATTGTTTTTTCATCAGTGGGTGGTATTCTTGAGTACAACAACAATCTGCAATATGAATGGCCTCCTTTATTTTAATTACCAACAATACAAAAGCCGAACCATGGTGGCTAAACTGTATGGAGGATGTTTTCTATTTTGCATTTTGGTTTGATAGAACTGCAAATGAATTCAACGTCTAAAAATTAGTGTGTTTTTTGGTTCTAAGCACAATAGTTTTCTGGCCATTCATTCATACTCAATCCCATCCTTCAAATTTCAGTTATGTTTTTAACCTTCGCTTTCTTCTTTTTCTTTGGGCACAGGTTGGCAGCATGACGTTCACTCCCCTTTCCCTCTTGAGCCTGGTGACCATATGCCATAATCTATGTTCGTGTTGTAATAAAGTGGCAGCACAGGGCCCTGCTGATGATGGTGCCATTCAGCATATTGATATTGTCCTGCCACATCAGAAGGTACATACATATGCTCTTTGTATCTTGTTGGTTTAGTGCCTCTGTTGTGTTTGAATTGAATTTCGCTTGTTCAGCTGTTACTACCTTAATGTTTCCTATCACCATCTTTGTAGACCAATACTGAGATCCCTCATGATGTAATGGAAGACTTTGATAGGTAGGTAGAGTAAGGTCAAATCTATGAGATCATGTTCTGGAATTAGCGCTTCGAAATAGGAATTGTGTCACATAAGTTCACATTTGCAATGAAAATGACAAATCAAACCTTCTACATACGTCATAAGTCATACACAGTGAACTCTATTGTTGCTTGGTACAACAGGCAGCGGGCCATTTGTCAGCTCCCGAACAGCTCATCAGGGGGTCGTGCAACATATCATAGGGGCTCTACTTCTTCAGCCCCCATACACAGTACATCCGAGCATCTATAAAATATGGGAAAACTGATGGATTACTGAAAGCAAGAATGCCTACACAACAATCAATGGCCAAAAAAACAATTTGAGGATAATTGCACACTTGGAAATGCTAATAAAGTTCCAACATAATTTGTTAGAGATCAATTTCCAGAGGAGAGATCAATTTATATAGGATGCATAGACCTGAACACATCAATGTTTCATAACACAAACTTTATTTTCCCTTTTTCATAGGCTGCGATGGAGTCCTCAATGCTTTTGGAACATTACCTATTCTGTCATACAGAAAAGATGGATTATCAACTTTTGTTTTCTATATATAGCGAATTATCACCTACTATAAGTATCTCCATGAAACAATTCGCTGACCTTCTCCGGACCACTGTCGCTGATGCTGCTTTGTGAGGCGTGATGCTTCTAATCACAGCTGCAAGCCATGCGCGTTACAATCTTTGTATAGCTTTTAAGGCAAACAGTATGCAGCCATAGCAGGTAGAACGTAGGCAACTTGCCTGATGCTGCTCATCACAGCCGTAGACCATATGAGTTTTATTTTGTCCAGAGATTTTAAGGCATCAAATATACAGCTATGACATGTAAGCAGCTTTAAACATCGTGTGATGTATTATCTAAGCTGTATGTGCTACATGATTGCATAATGGTATGGCTGTACGCACCTATGTCCGTTGTGTAACATATAACTGTGTGGAACCCTCTGTTGTTTGAACAATGTCCATATGGAACCCTTTGTCATGTGTAATATATATGATTGTTATGTTATATATAGCTGTGTATAACCCTTTGTTATTTGAACAATAGTTGTATGGAACCTTTTGTCTATATGTAATATATCTCTATTAATGTTCAACTTAATTGCCATGAAACTTCATCATTATGTATTCTATGTTCTTCATTTCCTGATTGAAGTATTTTTTTTTCTGAAATCAGAATACATGTTATGCAGGCAGGTGTTTCATGTATACTTTGGCTAATATCTAAATTGGTCATCTTTGTTTCTCATTTTTTTTAGTTTCGCTCGCATCTTAGATACTACCTGATTTAAGCAGAAAAGCTGATGTACTTGAAGAGCCTATGCATGGCGGCATGAGTACCAGGCTGGTAGTAACCGCTATCAGTAGTTAACTATATTGGACGGAAAAAAGAAAACGACGTGGCTCAGTTATTATATTTGATTGTTGGGACTTAGTTGCTCAGTTATTTCAGGACAATGCTATGTGTATGTATTGTATATCAAATTTTGCGCACCGGGCGCGCGCAAATCACTAGTTAAGATTGATTGTGCCGGTGAGAACAAAAGGCAAGCTGACAGGACTCTTCTAACAAGGCCATGAAGCACGTAAGTAAAAATATGGTAGGCACTATGGTAAAAAAGAAATAAATTGTAAGCAATGGAGGCCATATAGCATCTGTATTAAAGCAAGAACTTGTGCAACATAGAGGTAAAAAAAATACTGCATGCTGAACCATTGGGAGGGGCCACGGCCCCTGCTGGCCCCCCTGGCTCCGCCCCTGTGGATAACCTCCTAAGTATGTTTTGGTTTAATTTATCCCTAAACTATGTTATTTGGTCCAACTTACCCCTTGACACAATTTGTCTTTTTTATTTTTCCATGCACAAGATGAATTTTAATTTGAGACTTTGCAGGGACGTAGTGAACATCATAATCTATATTAGAAAATATTTTACGAATTTTTCATCTCTACTTTCTATATAATATTGTATTTTAAGCATAACTTTATTATTAAATATATTACCCTATCAAAACAGTGACAAAAATTTTATGATATATTTTTTAACATGTCTTATAATGTCTGTTATAATTTTATAAAAGTTAAACTTTAAATTTCACTTGTGCATGGAGAAACAAAAAAGACAAATTGTGTTAATGGGTAAACTGAACCAAATAAACCAAGAATTACTTTAGGGGGTTATCTAAATTTTAGCTGTACTTGAGGGGAGTAATTTAGATATTTTCATTTTACTTATGCATTTTATCCTCCTACCGTATCTTAGCCTTTTACCACTTGAAAAGATATAACGAAAAGACGATCCTAGAGTGGTTTAATTAGTCACTTGTAAAATTTCTATATTTGTGAAGTTCTGGGTGCTTTGGTCAATTGCAACGTGGACATATTTAGCCCTAGAAAATATAGTTATTACGAAACCAACGGATCAGAATCATCATGTCTTCCAACGCAAACACATGCACCAGTTTTATATGCATGTCATCTATCGCTTGTCCTTTTCTATTTTGCGATAATCTTTTTGGGTGGGCGTGTTTGGTTATAAGCCACAACACGTTAAGCCTAAGTTACAACGATGTCACACTCTGTGACGGAGAAATCCGGCGCCACACACTCTGCAGCGAGAAAATAACTGCCGAAACGTTGATTTTTACTAGGTGATTCTCCGCTCGTTGCTGCGGGATTCGAAAGTTTTTCGATAAACTACATTAAAAATCATGTGACCAACCGATTAAAATTTTAATCTCACCAATATCCATTTACTTATTCTTACAATTGTAAATGTGGGACGCCAAGGTCGTGTGAAACTGGAAGTAATAAAATATGGGAAAACTGATGGATTACTGAAAGCAAGAATGCCTACACAACAATCAATGGCCAAAAAAACAATTTGAGGATAATTGCACACTTGGAAATGCTAATAAAGTTCCAACATAATTTGTTAGAGATCAATTTCCAGAGGAGAGATCAATTTATATGAACCAATAGATATGTGGCCCAATGCTCTTACTATTTCCAAGGAGAGAATTTCCAAGTGGCAATACATCGAACAGGTTGAGTGCACCAAACTCAATTTATATAAACCTACATATCTGCACAAAAAATTCAGAATGGTTTATGCAAGAGTTACTAAAAGACAATAAATCAAAATATTGGGTGCATGAAACCATGTGCAAGTTTGAGACATCAACAATGCATAAACTAATTGTATATTGAAGAACCTGAGTGAATCGAAAGGAGGAGCTGAATGACATATCTCACCAGCAGGGTGCTCAATGGAGTATAATGTAGTAACCACCGGAATCTGTTGCAGATAAAATAAACTATCAGCAACGGCAACACAAAGAATGAGAAAAAACTGTCAAGCCATTGAATTTCCTCTCTCCCGGCTGCTGTTGTCAAAAAAAACGCGAGCACATGAAGAACCCTCCCAATACTTGCAGAGACGTTTGCAGAAATGCTAAACAGCCAGGTGATTCATCATTGTGAAGGCCAATCGTATAAGAAGCATGGGTCCAATATTAGGAAACGCAATAGTCATGACCTCGTCAGAGGTTCGATTGGAGCTATTGATCAATGACAGCCGTGGACGCTGCGTGCTTGCCGTCGCCGGCCACACCTCCTGGGAAGATTGGCGAGCGTATAAGGAGACTGGCCGAGTCCCTGGAGCCCTATCGTGCCGGTGCGGGTGTAGCCCGCTCGTGTTCTGCGCCTTCGGTGGCCGGCCTGTGGACTACTCCAGTCGAGCGCCTGGACATCGAAGAAGGCGACTGGAGGGTGAGGGTGTTGAGCGTGTTAGTAAAGAATAGAAAGGCTCTTCATCTACTTTGCTAACTTTTGAGCTGCTGTAGTGCTCAGTAAAGATGCGAGGCTCCGGCGCATTAGTAAGTCTCTTCAGCTGCTATAGTGGTGAGTAAAGAAGAGAGGATTATTTGCTTCTTCCGTGATAACTCTTGTGGTGCTGTGCTGACGTGGCTGGCTAATGTTTGAGAGAATTCCTGTAGTTCTTGTAGTGGGGTGCTCTTATATAGGTATTATAGATTTTGGCACACCATAACTTCGCAAGCAACCAAACAATCACTTCAATTAATACAGTGCTGCCACCACTGTGTTGTGGCTGGTTGTGGCGTCCAACCAAACAGCCTCACTTTTATGCTGCTTTTTCTACCCAAGCTCCCGATAGTTCATGTGGTATCCGAACCTACATGGCTCTGCAGCACCACAAGCCATGCTGGTACGTTGGACATGGCCTACTAAACCATATTTTGACGATTTGTTATTCAGGTAAAAAAAATGGGAGAGCTTCATATACCCCTTTATAGTATATGGCAGCATCATAGGTATTGAGCCCCTTCTCTTAGGTTTTGTTTAGTTTAGTTTATTGAATATCCATCTATAAGAAAAAAAGGGAGTACACTTCTCTAGGTGCAATACACGTCTATTCAGGTGATACCTTAATTGATTTAATGGTTGTTTTTTCTGTTTACCAAAAAGAAAATGACATGTTAAGATTTCTAAGAGGGGACCTTAAAAAAAAGGCTGAACTACAGTGCCAGTTGTTTTTCATTAGTGGGTTATATTCTCGAGTACAACAACAATTTTCAATATGAATGGCCTCCTTTATTTTAGTTACCAACAATAAAAAGCTGAACCATGGTGGCTAAACTGTATGGAAGATGTTTTCTATTTTGCAATTTGGTTTGATAGAACTGCAAATGAATTGAGCATCTAATTTGCTTTTTGGTTCTAAGCACAATAGTTTCCTGGCCATTCATTCATACTCAATTCCATCCTTCAAATTTCAGATTTCGCTTGTTCAGCTGTTACTACCTTATTGTTTCCTATCACCATCTTTGCAGGCCAATGCTATATATACTGAGATCCCTCGTGATGTAATGGAATACTTCAATGGGTAGGTAGGGTAAGGTCAAATCTATGAGACACATTTCATTTATTTTACGCTGCATTTTTTCACATATGTTTTCTTTGCCTTCTATTGGTTTCCTTCTTCAAGAGTCTGATTAGCAAATGGTCATAAGGGCTACACTAGATAAAATGAAAGCACCTGCTGACACACTGAAACACACTACCTCAGGTGACAAAGCTTCCTAGAGGTTATATTTGGACCTTAATCTTTCCTACTCTGCGTAAAGCTACACGTACTAATATTAGTACCGGCTACTAATGATATGCATTCTTTTCCATCTCATAAATCTTCTGGTGGCCACAGCAAAACAACTCTTCAGGATTCGCAAAGGGCAATCGGTCTCCGAAGAAAAAACGGACAGGTTAGCTGCCTCTGATTTAGGCTTAGGATGCAGAGACCTAAATACATCAATATTTCATAACACTAACTTTATTTTCCCTTTCTTATAAGCTGCGATGGAGACCCCACTGCTTTTGGAACATTACCTATTCTGTCACACTCTTCTGTATATAGCGAATTATCACCTACTATAAGCATCTCCATAATGGCCATCTCCACCACACTTTTATGGTCAACAGTTCAGGTAACCCAATATACACTGCGCCTATCTGTTAAACCGTGATAGAATTGTCCCCTTTGCTTTTTAGATCTTGCTTCTCTATCTGGTTAACTTTGATGTTATTTTCTTACTACTTTTTTCTAAGGTAATTACTGGTGAGGGAAACTGCATTGCTTTGCCAAATCTGAAACGAGGTTAGCATATTTTATTGCTGCTATCTTACTCTGCTGCCCCTGCCAAACTATGAATTGGCCTTGTCCATTGTTTTCCCTTCATGATTACAGCTCACTGATTGGTGTCAGACAGGACAAGGGCTAATGTCACTTCAGTCTTGAGGATGGAATTGTGGTAATTTTATTCCCATCCTTCTTCATTTTTGGTATCTATAGAGCTTTGCAACATTGATGAAGTATCTATTTGTTCTACTATTGAGGAATTTATTTACTGAACCTAATAACTAAGGGAGGCCAATCCATTTGATAAGTTAAGGAAGCATACTGCACGTTCCTGTGTATAACAGATTTTCAGGGGGCGATTCTATATTTCTGCTGATGCTACCAACAGCCCATAATATCATTAGGTCAAATATTTTATACGAAACATTCTTTGTTTCATTGTGCACAATGTGTGGCAGTGCAGTGGTGTAAGGACAGGCTGGACATTTCCTCAGGCTCTCAGATATTACATATGAGGATTATCATGCCATTGCTATGGGTTCTTAAAGCAAACCATGGGTGGGTAATGTACACTGTCACTTTACCGATATATCCAACTTAGTTTTCGTTAACTAGATGATTTCAAATGAAAAAGTTGTCAACTACAAAGTTTCATAACTTTTTAAAATCAATAACTCATATTTTGGTAGTTTCTCCATCCGAGATCATTTATAAAACTTGAATTTTAAATTTGAGAACATTCAAACTTAGTTTTCGTTAACTAGATGATTTCAAATGAAAAAGTTGTCAACTACAAAGTTTCATAACTTTTTAAAATCAATAACTCATATTTTGGTAGTTTCTCCATCCGAGATCATTTATAAAACTTGAATTTTAAATTTGAGAACATTCAAACTTAGTTTTCGTTAACTAGATGATTTCAAATGAAAAAGTTGTCAACTACAAAGTTTCATAACTTTTTAAAATCAATAACTCATATTTTGGTAGTTTCTCCATCCGAGATCATTTATAAAACTTGAATTTTAAATTTGAGAACATTCAAACTTAGTTTTCGTTAACTAGATGATTTCAAATGAAAAAGTTGTCAACTACAAAGTTTCATAACTTTTGTGATCTACAACTCTTATTTTGACTGTTTCTTCATCCGATGTTGTTTGAAAAAACTCAAATTTCAAAATTTGAGATGTGAACCATCACAAAGGGTTTGTAAGAAAAACCCTTTGTGATATACTAGCATCATAAAGGGTTTTACCAAAACCGTTTGTGATATGGACCATCACAAACAGTTTGTATTGTAAGAAAAAACCGTTTATGATATGAACTTTCTTACAAACCCTTTGTGATGGTCCACAAGGGCATCACAAACGGTTTTTTGGTACAAACCGTTTGTGAAGCCCCCACATCACAAACGGTTTTGGTAAAACACTTTGTGATGCTAGTATCACAAATGGTTTTTCAAAACCTTTTGTGCTGAGTCGTTTATGATGTTGGTCTGTGTAGTAGTGGGTGCGCCCGCTCGCGTCCTGTGCCTCCGGTGGCTAGTGTCGACGATTCTCATCGGCTTCGGTGCTGCTGGAGATGGACGGTGATACGTCATTCTCTAGTGGTGGCTGACGGCCTGTGGACTGCTCCAGTCGAGCGCCTGGACATCGAAGAAGGCGACTGGAGGGTGAGGGTGTTGAGCGTGTTAGTAAAGAATAGAAAGGCTCTTCATCTACTTTGCTAACTTTTGAGCTGCTGTAGTGCTCAGTAAAGATGCGAGGCTCCGGCGCATTAGTAAGTCTCTTCAGCTGCTATAGTGGTGAGTAAAGAAGAGAGGATTATTTGCTTCTTCCGTTATAACTCTTGTGGTGCTGTGATGACGTGGCCGGCTAATGTTTGAGAGAATTCCTGTAGTTCTTGTAGTGGGGTGCTCTTATATAGGTATTATAGATTTTGGCACACCATAACTTCGCAAGCAACCAAACAATCACTTCAATTAATACAGTGCTGCCACCACTGTGTTGTGGCTGGTTGTGGCGTCCAACCAAACAGCCTCACTTTTATGCTGCTTTTTCTACCCAAGCTCCCGATAGTTCATGTGGTATCCGAACCTACATGGCTCTGCAGCACCACAAGCCATGCTGGTACGTTGGACATGGCCTTACGATGGACGGTTCTTTCACCTCGGCTAATCAAACCTCATCCACCAACTAATTATTATCGAGTCAGTTCTGGTTTTGCTTGTAGACCCAAGAACACGGTAAATTCGCTAGAAAATTGCTAATTCTAAACCCAAATACCAACCTCAATAGAGAAAAATCCATTTCCTAACATATGACCTATTTTATAAATAGATAATCTCAAGACCTAAAATCAAAAGTTCACAAGATTCAGCCACACGGTAGGTTTACATAAAATAATAATTTAAATGCAAGACCCTATTTGTTGACCTAGTCAATAAAAAGTGTAAAATGCATAAGCTAAAATTCTACTTTGATCAAAACTTGTAATTAAAATTAAAATCTTAACAATAGACAAAAATACATTTTATTGTTTAGTCCACTCTACAAGAGGTTTAGAGAAAGGCATGGAGATCGAAAACATTGAATTGTCTATCTATAGAGCAAGGAGATTATGGCAGAATGTTTTCGTATTCTATTTAGTTTTGTTACAATATTTCAAAATATGATTTAGGAAATGAATACGTGTACACTACGGTTTTGTGTGGTATAATAAAAGGAGCAGAACCATAACACTTTACTGTAAGAAAAACATGTCATCTCGTCATGCACGTTGCATATTTATTTAGCCGTCGAACTGATATTCGATTGTACTTTGCGGTCCTCGGTCTTCAAAACCATGAATGGTTCATCTCAAATTTTTTTAACCTATTTTGTGATTTCCATCGTGGTTTGGCCTGTCACACTCACATCATCAGTCCATGTCGGTATTTGTTCACTTCATGCTTGCGACTCGGTTCACCTGTGGGGGAGAATTGGGGTCACGCTCGCGCTAGGTTCAATTTCTTTCGGGCTCAAAACTACTTCCAAGGCCCACCCATACCCTTGATGGGCTTCACATTTTGGGCTTTGTTGGGCCAGGCTCAATTTGCCATGACGACGAGGCCTTGAGGGAAACAAGAGAGCATGATTTCGAGAGAGAAAAAAAGGAAACCAAAGAGCATGAATTATGGTAGTACGTTTTTCATTATACGACGACGGGGCTCCACTTTGTGTATCTGTTCCAAACAACCACATTATTGGCAACTTAGTTTTTCTACATACGCAGCAAAATAAATACGCACGATAGATATCCATATAGCCTAAGCAGTTGCACCAAACGACCAAAATGCCATTCAGTCGGAAATTCCATGGCGCGCGGCATCGCCGGACCATTTGGACCCGCTCGATCCCTCGGCGAGCCCACGACGACGACGGCCATATGCCCATCCGGCTTACCTGCCACGCACGGCGTATGGTTGCCGCCATTGATCCATTGCCATAATGCCATCCCGTCCGTATCATCCACGTCCAGTCTCTACTCTTGGTCAAGGAAAGGCCGCTCGTGGATTGACCTGGGCTGGAGCCGCACACATGCACATGCTGACATGCCTTGCCTGCCTCCCGATCCCGATGGAGTCGTCGGCCCCGACTGACTTCCCGAGCGCCCACGCGCCGGCCAACCGCCAACCCCACCCGCCAGTGGCCGACGGTCTTCTCTCTCCAAACTTCACTATTCACCTATCACATCAAATCTCTTTCCTCATGCATGGAGTACTAAACGTGGGTAAATAAAAAAACTAGTTACATAGTTTTGATGTACACGACGAGACGAATCTTTTAAGCCTAGTTAGGTCATGGTAGGACAATGTTTACCATAAACAAACGAAAAGTGCTACAGTGCCCGATGTGACTTTTTCACTTTACTTTTTACCTTTTTCCAGGAACTAAACACCCCAAGGTCTGCCGGACCGTGACGTTAGTTGGAGTCCAGTCGCATGTCACTCAAACCCGTGTGCCGGGCAGTAGTAGTAAAGACTTGGGGAGGGTCCAGTCCTGGTCCAGCCTCGTTGCCAAATCTGCGTGCTGGCCTGCTGGGTAAATACGCGCGAAATTACCAAGGCCAATAAACCATACACGAATTACATGCCTTCCCATTCTCCGTTTCTCTGAAACGCCATATGTTAAAGCTTACTACAGTATTACTCAAGTTAATTAGGGTCCAAACGAAACCGTCTTTATCATTCAATTCAACCAAACGGAATATTAGCATGTCCCTCCATTATTGGAACGCGCCACCACCAAACGGCTGCTCCTAATCGGCGACAGTGGTCCGGGCCATAGAGTATTCTAGCTAGCAAACCTTTTTCTGAATTGAAAACGAAGATACTAAAGATATAAATAAATCGGCACGCGTGGAAGCTTCCCCGTACGTCACCTGTCGCCGCCGCCGGCCGCGCCAGCGCGCGCGCATTTAATCCGCGCTGCGCCGCGGTCAATTCGCCTTTATATGCCGCGACCGCCCAGCTCGCCGCCCGTCTTCATCCACTCGCGCTCTTTCTTTCTCTGCCTTGTGAGCTCCGCGCCGAGCAAGTCATCTCCTAGACAGCGAGAGCGCGAGCGGCATGTCCGGCGGCGGCATGGTGTTCGAGCCCCACGCCGCGGCCGCGGGCGTCGGGGGCGGCGACGTCGTGTTCTGCGTCGCCATCGCGTGCCTGTCGCTCCTCTCCATGGTCATCTTCGCCGCGGCGGCCGGGGACCAAGCTGGGAAGCGCCGCGGGCGCGCCAACGGGCCGGTGTTCGTCGGCGGCAAGGGCTGCGGCTGCGGAGGCTGCCGCGCGGGCGCCGGCGTCTGCGGCACCTACCTCTCCTGACTCCTGACCGACCACGCCGCGCACGGAAAGAGAATCGGCCGCGCCGCCGCGTCAACGCCACCGGCGATCGGCGAATCCCCAATCGCCGGCGTGCACGGGCTGTACATACTGTACAATTAATAAGAACGAAGCTGAAAGCTTTGCTCCACTGTGCTCATGGCCGCTCTGCTCCGCTCTTAGTTTTCCTTTCCTTTTGATTTTCTTTCTGAGGACTTGCCTATCTATATCATCGATCACGATCAGTGTAAGTGTGTAACTCCTGCTGAACATGCTCTGTTATTATGACCTAGTAAAACTGTAAAAGAGATGGATCGTTTTTTTCTTGAGGATTTATCCTTCTTCATTGTCTTGCGTCCTCACTGCTCGTGATTCCGTGGCTCGTCACGATTTGGGTTCGTTTTTGTGTTGGGTGGAAAACTGGAACAACGATTAGATGTTGCAGGCAAGAAATTGAAGATTACTGTATTTAATTCATAAAAAAGAAACTGCGGATGTTACTTTTAAAAAAACGAAATTGGAGATTTTTTATACTGAAATTGGAGATTAGTTGCAACTTGCAAGAATGGAACACAGGGGACAAACAAGGACGTCCAAGCTACTCTAGTCCTACCGGCCAGACACCTAAATGCGACCAAGTCATCGAACCACCTCAGTCGTGTGTGGGTAGCGGACTTACTGAGAGTAGCCGATTTCTCACGCCGCCCATAACGAATCTGTTACGCTTGTAGATTCCTACTCTCACAGATGTAAGCATTCTTATTTTTTTTTAAAAAAAGAAAAAAAAAATGTAAAGCATTCTTCACATAAAGTATATATCAACTATCAGGAAGAACGCAAAATGACTCTGCCCCACAACCATATGGCGATGATCAAATTATTATGGTATACTACAATAAGATTAGTTAGAATTCGTTTATCATAATCTTTTTGGCTCTCCAAGATTGCCTTTTTTCCTTTGAAATAATCTCTTCCATATCTCTAAGATTACCTTTTCATTTAATAAAAATAATTCTAAAATTCTTTTGATCCAAGCTACACGTTTTACGTTAGCCACCGGTCTCAAGTCTCGCCAAGTAAGCTTGTCGTGAATTAATCCCACGCTCTCCTCGGATGCTAGCATCACCACCGAACATTGCATTACAAAATATCATGTCGGTGGACTTTGATCCATTTATTTTAACAAGCACCAACACGTCCTTGAAAAGGAAATTATCCATCAACCCCACGGCCCACACCTACCCGACCCTCTCACTGGCACGTGGGCCCATCTAGCCCGGCCCGGCCCAGGCCAGGCTGCGCTGTCCAGCTCAGCAGCGTCCCTTCAAACCCGCGCCCGAGGAACTAGCCGTTACAACCCCCCACTTCCCCCACTACCTCCATCCTCTTCGGCTGCTGCTCCTACTACTACCCCCTCCCGACTCCTGTCCTCTCCCTCTCCACCCCAATCCCCAAATCCCCAATCCGCTAGCCTCAATTCGGCGATCCCCGATCGCGGAACCCATCGATCCGCTGCCCGGATCTCCGCTCCTCGATCTGCATCGCCACCGCGGCTGAGCGAGCAGGCGGCGACGATGATGTTCACGGAGGGCCTCGACGAGTCGGCGATCAGCTGGATCAAGCAGGGCACGGACTCCCCGGCCCCCGCCCACGCGCCGCTGCGGTCGCCGCTGGCGGAGCGGCCGCCGGTAGGGCAGGTGGTGGGGGCGGCGCCGAGGAGCCCCGCGCTGCACGGCAGGGCGTGCGGCGCCGGCACCGGCGCGGGCGTCGGTTTCTTCTCCCCCAAGGGCCTCCCGCCCGTGCGGACCACGGGGACGCGCCACTCGGGGCTGCTCGGCCGCCACTCCGCGCTGCTCTCGGCGGCGGACTCCGACGAGTGGGGGGAGGACGGCGAGGAGGAGAGCGTCGCGTCGTGGGGGATGCCCGAGGACTGCTACGGCGGCAACTTCTCCGAGACGGCCGACGAGGCGTGCTCCAGCGACTCCAGCCTGCTGCGGAGGGCCATGGACCGGTGCGGCGGAGGCTGGGATGAGGAGGTCACGTCGCAGCTTAGCAGTAGGAAGGGCGGCGGCGGTGGCGGGATCGTGCGGGGCCAGTCCAAGGAGTTCCTGCGGGTGGAGGTGCGTGCGGCCGGCGCGTTTGCGGCTGCGAAGTGCTCCGGGGCACAAGATCCAGTGGACTCCAGCTCCCGTGTAAGGCTTCTCTTCTGTAGCCAGTGATAACCTTCTCCTATTTCCACAACGAGCATCTGGGATTATTCAATTCTGCAAATCCACTTTTCGGTGCTTATGTATGTTGGTTATTCGAAATTAGCATAAAGTTGCAACTTCTCATTTCGTGTTCAGGGGCACTATTTTGAGGAGCATGAGTTTCAGACACCCAGTGCTCCTCCAATTGCTGGGGACGACCAGGATGTCATGTTTGATGCAGTTGGTGAGACAGCCAGAGCACTCTGTAATAGAAACGCGGATTGATTTGTGTTTTACTTAGTTGTACACTTGTACTAAAAGAGGTGAATATGCTGGCATTTGATTTGGATTTGGCTGCTGCACAGAAACGGCTGAAACAAAAGGTGGCCTTGAGAGGAGTGGGCTATCATCTGTAGCAGATATACTAGCACATGATGCCCATGAGCTTCCTACGAGGTAAAGTAATCTGGAGATGGTAAATTCCCAGTATAGCATTTGCATTTTGGAACAATTCTAGCTGAAATTTGGTCTTTCCCTGTTATAAAATGTGATTCAGCTCAAATGTTCATGAAGATGGTGTTCAGATGCCATATGTCGAGAATAATTTATTAGCTCAGATACCGAGCTTCACGATTGAGTGAGTATTATTTTACCTGTGACTTTACAGTTTATGCCCGTCCATAGATCTTTATTGTCTACTTCCAGTTCTTAATGGTTGCTCTTGTCAGTGTCCAAAACGCATGGCAATCATTTGTTGCATACGATGCATGCTTCCGGTTATGTCTGAATGCATGGGCAAGAAATTGCATGGAGGCTCCAGAATTCCTTCGGGATGAGTGCATGGTGCTGCGAAGCGCCTTTGGGTATGCAACAGCTTACACATGAATCCATGTTCTGACTGATCTAGAATTACTGCACCACGTTTTGCCTTTGAGCATGCACCTTCTGATTTTTCCCCCTATGAACAGAATACAGAATTTTCTGCTTCATCCCAAACACAGCAATCAAGTTGATGGAAAACAAGTGTATGATAAGGATGGAAGCTGTACCATAAAGGGAAGAAAGCTTGTTAAACAGATTGAGATTGAAGGTATGCATAAGCAATAGTTTTGAGCCATCAGTACGAAACATCACTCCTCTACCTCTTTTTTTCCACATTGTACCTATGCATTGATAAATTGTTGAGAGGCTATTAATAACCACAGCATGGCAGGACTGCAAATTTATAGAGTCATCAAGCACCACTCGAAAAAAAAATCAAGGTTCCACTCACATTCTTAGTTTTGTTAACAGTAAAAAAGATACGGGTTGTACCTCATAGACCAAAGCTTCGGGCAACATCATCCTTCAGAAATCTCTACATGCAAGCTGGCAGTGACTATGTCAGACAGATTTCTAAGATTGTAAAGAGCCAGGTTACAATGTTGACTTCCACATCATCTACAACTTTACCAGAAGGTTAATATGACAGTTTTAGTTTTTCTATAGGAACAATCACAGTTTAATTGCATTTGTAGTAATACAGTACCATACTTGCAGAAATGTTCACATGCACGCTAGAATTGCAAAGCTCCAGCAAAGGTCATAAGAGAGATTCCATTTCTCCGCAATATTTGAAACCCGGGACTGGTGAATCTCAACTCTTGTAAGTTCTATCCTACTTATGTTCTGTTATATACTTAAATATTTGTTCTATCATTGGCACTACAAAACTCAGATGATATTCTTGAACCATGCATTTGCATTTGCTTCCAGTTATCTAGAGAGCCAGGGGGATGTTATTCTTGTTGAAGTACAAGACAACAATAGGGTTATCATAGGCCGTGCAAAAATTCCAGTTTCATCATTGACTGATACTCAAGTATGTTTACACAAACTCAATGAGACATTTGTGCAAATGTTGCATGATCATACTGAAAATTCATCTAAAGCATCTCGAATTGCACATGTTTGGAATACAGCAGGATGAAATCATTAGGTGGTGGCCTCTATATCTTGAGGATCAAGAATGTGTGGGCAAAATTCAGCTTTGTATGAACCTATCAGTGTCTTCCAACAATTATGGGTCTGAAAAGGTTAATTCTTCTATTCTTTTCTTGCTCCAAGTCTATCAAACAACTGTCTTAATGCTATGTGATATCATATTCTAAGAATCATTGTGTGATACCATTACAACAGATGCTGCAAGGTGGTCCAGCTGTGGATACCATCATGTATGACACGGTTCTGGAAGCAGCAATGAGAGCTCAAAGTTTCAATAGCAAAATGCTTCATATCAGCGGTTCATGGAAATGGCTATTGGATGAGTTCTCTGATTACTATGGAGTTTCAGATGCATATAGAAAATTGAGGTGAATTATTGTTCTGTGTTGTGTACAGTCACTATGACTGTTGAACATAGTCAAACATGATAGTACTGTTTATTACTTTTTACAGGTACCTGTCTTACATTATGAATGTGGCAATACCAACAAAGGATTGTTTGGAACTTATATATGAACTTCTTCTTCCTGTCATGAAAGCACGGGAAGATAGGACTTTAACAAGACAAGAGGTAACTTTCTTTAAAATTCCATATCTGTACTGTCTGAAAACTCGAATGTGTAGCCAAGAATTCAGAGATAACAATCCAAACATTAAAATGTTCAGCCACACTGGGTATTTGCCTAATTTCATCCATTTTCATCACTTGTACTAAAAGTGATAATATTTTACAATTCTGTATTTCAGTAGTAAGTAAATGTATACAAAATTAGATAAATCACAAGAGTTATGGAGTCTTGTTTTTTTGGAATAACAGAGAAGTATAATGCTAGACTGTGAAGATCGGATTAAGAGTCTCGTTGCAGCTGTGTTTGAAAATTACAAGTCACTGGACGAACATTCTCCTACTGGCTTGTCAGACCTATTTGGCCCCATATCAGATTGTGCAGCACCAGCTTTGGCACCTGCAGTTCAGATATTCAGCGTACTTCATGATATACTCTCCAAAGAAGCACAGGACATACTTAGAAACTATTTGCAGGTCAGACATCACAGACACATTTCGAGCATTTTTTCATTTGGATGCCATCTTCAGACATCTCAACATGTCTAACTACCTTGGTGTCAAGCATGATGAAGGCATTTATATTTCTGCAACTTGTGGTAGATCGATACATATTCATATTTTTCATCCAACTACAACCTGTGAACATTCAAGCATGTGTCATTGATCAATAAATGCAGTTGTCTTTTGTTAGTTGTCCAGCCTGCATGAAACAGTGATGACTGGGTGCAATGTAGTATATAGCATATTCATGGTTTTACATGTATGATCGTTCAACTAGCTAATCAATCCTTGTCAACACATAGTTTTAGTTCAACTAGCAAACTTCATGAATCGACGACCTTCATCTAGTGAACAATGCAAATATGCTGGAAAACATGGTCAAATTTTTACTTATGGTGCAGGCTTACAGTCAATAGAAAATCTACAGCATAGTGATGAATACCGTCCATGCTTTGTATTGATTTTTTTTATAGACATAACTGAACGACATAAAAATTCCTTTTACAGACAGCTGCTGCAAAAAGGTGCAGGAGGCATATGATCGAGACAGATGAGTTCTTGTCAAGCAATAATGATAGCCTTCTTACAGACCCTATGACTATATCTGCTGCATATCTCAAAATGAAGACACTATGCATTAACATAAGCCGTGAAATTCAAGCAGACATTAAGATTCACAATCAGAATATACTTCCAAGGTAGTGAATATGCTTGCCCTAGTAAAATGATTTTCTTGTGTTTATACACATCACTCACATTTTTTTGTGTGTTTTAATTTTAGTTCAATAGATCTGACAAACATAGCAGCATCCATATATAGTACCGAACTCTATAAACGTCTGAAGGGTTTTCTTTCCTCAAGTCCCCCATCAAGACCATTACAACATGTTGCTGAACTGATAATTGCAACTGCTAATTTTGAGAGAGATCTTGATTCCTGGCAAGTGAGGTAAGATATGAGTAGCGGGTACTCTTTTAATTGCTTCCCAAATTGATATGTGCCCCAAACTACAGCATTCGTTTTGTCTGATTCATTATGCAATATTGATTGTATTTGGCTGATTCGTCTTGTTCAATTTATACAAATTTAGGCCTGTTCATGGGGGTGTGGTTTCAAGAGAGTTGTTTCATGACTATATCATGGTGTGGATTGAAGATACTCGGCTGCACTTACTTGATAACTGCAAAGCTGAGAAGGTAATAATCATAAACAGATGCTAGATGAGAAGTAAATCAAATGGCTTGATGCATACTTGATAACTTTGCTGCTTGTTTTACTCACTTGTCTTGCAGACCTCATGTCCCGCGGTGTCAACAATCTCACCATTTGTTGAGCAAATGTATGAGCAAATAAAAGAGAGCATACATGAGTATGGAGTGGTTATCACTAGATGGCCTCAATATCTGATGAGCTTAGAGAGTGTATGTACACACCTACATTCCTTGAACCAGCTCGTATGTTTTTCCTGCAATGGAGTCAATTGATATTTCTTTTCTTTTTCAGGCCATTGCTGATGTGGAAAGAGAAATTATGAAGGCACTGGAGAAGCAATACATGGAGACCCTGATGCCTTTGAGAGACGGCATACCAAAATATCTTGAGAAGCAGGTCCAAAGATTAACAAGAAGACAGTCTATAGCTCCCTATGTTGTGCCCAGTCAGGTAGATATGCTTTGTAGATACTATGCAGCATGATTAGTGATTAGATCAGCCATATACACTGCACTGACATTGTCACAGAAGACGAGCGTCGCCTTTGAGAGAGGAACATGAAGCTCGTGAAGAAGTTGTCGTAGCCAGCAACACTCAGCAACTGCATGAGCAACAGCCCGATATTCTGCCTCTGCACTGGAACGAGAAACTGTAGTCTGACGCTTGGACGACCAAGAGACCAGTGTATCGCCAAGATAGACACAATATCCAGAGGTAGAACGTCGAGAATCAGGGCAGCCTGCCCAATCAGCATCAGAGTATGCCGTAAGAGAGTCAATCGGACCAGTGCCAATCCGAAGACCATAGGACAGGGTACCCTTGACATAGCGCAAGATGCGCTTAAGAAACGCCAGATGAGACTCTCGAGGATCATGCATGAACAAACAGACCTGCTGAACAGCATATGCAAGATCCGGTCGCGTCAGGTTGAGATACTGAAGAGCACCAGCTAAACTCCGGTAAGCAGACGCATCAGCAACAGGCGCACCATCTGTAGCAGACAACTTGGCCTTAGTATCAACAGGTGTCGTCGTAGAGTGACAGTCACTCATACCAGCATGCCGAAGAATCTCCAAAGCATATTGCTGCTGAGAAAGAAACAACCCATCTGAAGAACGTGTCACAGACATGTGTAAGAAGTCATGAAGATCCCCCAAATCTGTCATAGCAAACTCACTGTGCAGTCGGTCAATAACGTTCTGAAGCAACGTGGTAGAAGAAGCAGTCAAGACAATATCATCCACATAGAGAATAAGATAGGCCATGTCGTCACCATTGCGATAGACAAACAACGAAGTATCCATAGCTGATGGAATGAAACTGTATCCGTAGCTGATGGAACGAATCCCAGAGAACGAAGATATGTCGCAAACCGCTTATTCCAAGCACGAGGAGCCTGCTTCAGTCCATACAGAGACTTCTGAAGGAGACAAACATAATCTGGATATGCAGGATCAACAAAACCAGGGGGCTGCTCACAATAGACCGTTTCCTCGAGATAACCATGAAGAAACGCATTCTTCACATCCAACTGATGAATAGGCCACTGACGAGAAGCCGCAATGCTCAACACAGTCCGAATCGTACCCTGCTTAACAACTGGACTAAATGTCTCATCATAATCAACTCCAGCCTTCTGATTAAATCCCCTAGCAACCCAGCGAGCTTTATGTTTGGAAAGAGTACCATCAGAATTATACTTAACTTTCCAAAGCCATCGTCCTGTCACAACATTAACATCAGCAGGACGAGGCACCAGGCGCCATGTGCCATTATCCATCAATGCTTGGTACTCATCAGCCATAGCAGCGCGCCAGTTCGGATCAGCAAGGGCACTGCGATAATTACTCGGAACAGGAGAGACAACGGTAGAAGTAGCTGTAAAATTCCGATAATTAACAGGCTGTATTGTACCAGACTGAAGACGTGTCAAACGACGTATAGCAGGACTCGGCTGGGGACCATGAACTTGCTCAGGATTGATCGGCGGAGGAAGTGGACGGCGACTGTAAACCTGTCCAAATCGCCCGAACAGAGGGGGCGCCGGAGCTGGTGCTGGTGCGACGGGCACTGTGGGCACAGCCGCGGCAGGCACGGAGGGCGCCGGAGCAGCAGGCGCGGAGGGCGCCGGAGCAGCAGGCGCGGAGGGCGCCGGAGCAGCAGGCGCGGAGGGCGCCGGAGCAGCAGGCGCGGAGGGCGCCGGAGCAGCAGGCGCGGAGGGCGCCGGAGCAGCAGGCGCGGAGGGCGCCGGAGCAGCAGGCGCGGAGGGCGCCGGAGCAGCAGGCGCGGAGGGCGCCGGAGCAGCAGGCGCGGAGGGCGCCGGAGCAGCAGGCGCGGAGGGCGCCGGAGCAGCAGGCGCGGAGGGCGCCGGAGCAGCAGGCGCGGAGGGCGCCGGAGCAGCAGGCGCGGAGGGCGCCGGAGCAGCAGGCGCGGAGGGCGCCGGAGCAGCAGGCGCGGAGGGCGCCGGAGCAGCAGGCGCGGAGGGCGCCGGAGCAGCAGGCGCGGAGGGCGCCGGAGCAGCAGGCACGGAGGGCGCCGAAGCAGTAGGCACAGACACAGGCACCAGAGGCGCTGGCACTGACGGCATGGCAGGTGCTGGCGCCGGCGCCAGAGGCGCATCAAGCACAGGCACCAGGGGCGCAGCCGGCGAAGACGGAGGTGGTGCCAAAGACACGGGCAAACTCCCGCCCGGAAGCGAAGACTCCGAAGATTCTGATGGGGGTACGGAACCACTCCCACCAGGAGAAGAGAGCGGTGGCTCAACATCCATGGAGGATGGAGCGACCGCAGACGAAGGCGGTTGCTCAACGTCCAAGAAGCAGCCGCAGACGAGGGTCCTGATGGGGGCACGAAACCACACCCACCAGAAGAAGAATACGGTCGCTCAACGTCCAAGGAGGACGGAGCAGCCGCAGAAGAGCCACCAGCTGCATGATTAGTAGAACAAGGTGCAATATCCATGTCGACACCTAAGAGGAAATCAAACGAGCTGGAGGAGGGCGAAGGCGAGACACTCGCAAACGAAAACACTGACTCATCGAAAACTACATGCCTTGATATAAGCACTATTGCAGCGAAGAATCACGCGCCCCGTCCTGAGTTCCTTAACAGAAAAACCAGAGGCGTCAAATTCAACGGAACAACTATTGCCGCGGGTGAACTGGCGGACAGATAGAAGGTTATGCACAAGTGATGGAGCGACAAGGACGTTGTTTAACGCAAAATTAGACGTATCGGTTTTAAGGATGGAGGAACCTCTAGATGTGACAGGAATACGTGCACCATTGCCTACAGTAATCGAAGAATAAGCAGCTGGGAGACGGGAGAGAAGTATACCATCCGAGGAGTGCATGTGCGTAGAGGCGCCAGTATCCATCACCCAAGCATTGCCCTGAAGAGCCATCTGCTGAAGTGCTCCGCCGCTGTTGTTCCGCCTTCCGTTGTTCTTGCGGCGCCGCTGACCGCCGTTGGAGCTGCTGCTGCCCTGCTGCGCCTGCTGCTGTTGATGCGGCAGGGGTTGCTGAGGCTTCGGAGGCGCCGAGGAACGACATTCGGAGCTGCTGCAGCCGGAAGAAGAAGAGGAGGCAACAAGAGCGTTGGTGGCCTCGACCTTTGCTTCGTTCTCCAGGCGCAGCTCCTTCAACTTGAGCTGATCAAGAGCGGTGGTGAAGTTCATGTCGGGGGTGGCAGCAATCATGTCCGCGGCGGTGCTGAACTTGGGCTTAACACCGCGGAGCAGATTGAAGAGGAGAGTAGGTGCCGATACAGCCTGCCCAACATCACGGAGGGCATCGGCAGCCTTCTTCATCTCGTTCCCATAGTCTTCGACCGAGCGATCTCCCTGAGTCATGGTGTGGAAGGCATGACTCAGGAAGATGGCATGAGGAGCCTGGTTCGCCTGGAAGTGTGCAGCAATGGCCACCCATAGAGCATGGGCGGTCTGATTGGGAGCCATGGCGAAGTCGAGAACCGCATCTGCAACTGAACCGTACAGCCAGCTGCGGACGCAGAAATCAGCCCTACTCCACTCGTCGGTGCGTGGATCGGGAGGAGGGGTGCCGTCGATGTGTGAAAGAAGGCCGAACTTCCCACACAGCGACTCGAAGAAGGTGCTCCACTTGGTGTAGTTGGGAGAGCGAAGCTCCAGCTTGAGGGGAACATGCGTCTGGATGTTGATGGAGGCGTAGTTGGCGGCCATGGCGTCGTCGAGATCGTCGCCGGAGGAACAACCGCCAAACAGGAGGGAGAGGCCGATGGAGGAAGCGGAGTCACTGTCGTCGGAGGAGGAGTCCGCGTGGGTAACGCAGGACATTCACAGATTCAATCTGTGAGGCGATGCGGCGGCCAGGGAGGCGGGCGCAAGGCAGGGACGCAGCCACAGAGACAGCGGCGTCGGTGGTGTGGTAGGGCTGCGGAGGAGGAGAGGGGCGCTCAGCCAGGGAAGAGGCTGCGCGTGCTAGGGTTAGGGTCGCGGGTACTGTTCACGTGAACAGTACTCGAGGTGGGGGAGGGGGGAGGGGAGAAAAGGCAGGCCTAGGGTTAGGCTCTATACCATGTAGAATATTGGGCAAACACCACACACCCAAGATGGGGGGGTGACCTTTCATTATATAGGCCGGATACGGCTTGGAGTACAAGAATACAACTCTAATACAATACAAGACCATATACAACTCTATATATCTAATAATTACTAACCAGTTTGATTTTTCTTAATCACAGTTAGGAGCATTCATGAACACAGTTAAACGGATGCTAGACGTGTTACACTGCCGAGTTGAAGACCTTCTCAAGTCATGGGCAGCGTATCTAACCATAACAAGTGGTAACACTGCTTTTGGAGAGCAAATGAACTCCATCACAGTTATGTTGAGGAAGAAGTACAAGAACTACCTCAAGGCTATAGTGGACAAGCTTGTCAGCAATGTAAGAATGATTTCTGAATGCTTGATACTAAGTTTAACTCTAGATCCAGTGCTAACTACGGCAGTTTGCATATGGACTGACGTTTTCATTTCTTATTGCTTTTTCAGGCACAAGCAAACCGGAGTACAAGGCTCAAGCGAATCCTTGAAGAAACAAGAGAGACTGATGGTGAAATTGATATAAGAGAGAGGATGCAGGCTGTCCGCCTTCAGCTCTCAGATTCCATCCACAATCTGCACGAGGTCTTCTCCAGCAGAATATTTGTTGCCATCTGCCGAGGCTTCTGGGATAGGTTGGGTCAGGTAAATTTGACAAGAACCAATACTCTTAGCATTTTTGTTCTGCCAAGTAATGCTTATGCATCAAACTCATTTTTGGGCAGATTGTTTTGAGGTTTCTTGAGAGCAGAAAGGAGAACAGGATTTGGTACCGAGGATCTGATTATGCTCTAGGGGTAAGTCTGTCCTTGACACTACATATTGGCCTGTGTTCGGGCAAGTGCTATGGTATATAGAAATGAAATGTTTGCCTAGTAGCAGATGACCATTACAGGGTTTGGTCCAAAATCCCGTTGTAAGTTGCCTTTCGGTGACCATCAATCTTCTTCTAACCCTGAAAATTTTACACGCAGATCCTTGACGATGTCTTTGCATCAGAGATGCAAAAGCTGCTGGGCAACGCCCTCCAGGACAAGGACCTGGATCCACCGCAGTCGGTGATGGACGCCCGCTCCATGCTTTGCTAAGGCAAAGTGTGGGGGGACTGAATTTCAGCAGGCTGCTTCAGCGAAAGGCCGGTGTTGATTTTTGTTTTATTTCATTCTTTGGTGTGCAGATTATATACGAGTTGAGATGACCAATTCTTTCTGTTCATAGTGTTGTTGATTGTTCAGAGGAGGTTAAGAAAACACAAGCTGTCACTGGTAAGCAGGTTTTGCTTTCCAAGAGAAGACAATAAGAGTGTGTACTTGATTGTATTACTAGGGGATTGAAAGTTTTGAACTGTGCAAGAATATAGTGAGGGTGTATTGCTACCACGATTTCATGTTGTACTGTCAGGAACTAATGTAGCTCTTTACGGAGGAGTAGAAGCATTAGTTCCTTTCAATCCCTGTTTCATGTTTTAAACTACCAAAGCAGCACTGAACACTCGATTTCTTGCTGTGTTGGCCCCCTACATCACATCCTCTTGGAAGATGGAAGCCATAGTTGACTTGCGGCACTGGTTTACCTGCGGAAGCATTCGAGAGGGGAAGCGTTTGTAGATGAACAGACGTCTGTCAGCACGTGCTGCTCCTCTAAAAGGAAGTTTAGACGTGTAGCTTCTTTCCTGGCACTGGGAAACCAGTTTACCGTTGCACCCAACGCACCGTTCCTCTGGCACTCCTCCGTCCTCCCAAATTACGGTCCCTGTTCCGAACCGGAACCGTGTCGGATTTTGATCTAGAAAAGTTTTCCCTGGATAAAAAGACTTGGAGATACGAGAGGCCAAAGAAACTTGATCGCCGGCGGCCGGGCTCCACCACTATGGAGTCGGAGGCGGAGAACCAGCAAGAGGCAGAGGAGCAGGAGGAGGAGCCGGAGGATCAACAAGAGGAAGAGGAGGAGGACTTGCCGCCAGGCGGCGGCGTGATACCGGCGTGCGTGATCGAGGGCAGCAAGCATGCCGACGGATCCATCTACAGGCAGGACACCCACTTCTGCCACCGCCTCTACCGCCTCGATGACACCCGCGAAAGTAAGCTCTAAACTCTGTCTCTATGTTTCCCGCTTATAATTTTCTTAGTTCTCCCAGCGACCCAGCCGACTAGTAATAATTTATCAATACAAAGAGAAATTACCACCTGCATGCTACCTTATCGATTAATCAAATCGCGTATTAACATTTTTCACCTTTATAGAGTTACGCCTTCTTTGAAGCTTTTGTTAGGATCGTGGATTTGTAATTTCTCTTAACGATTTTTTTTTTACCTTCTCTACTGTTTCACCCTGTTATGCTATATACTAATTGCTGCTTGTTGGATATATGCATGAATCAATCTCAGCTCTCCTCAAGCCCACAAACTTGTCACGTCCAGACACCAAAAATTGCAGACCGAACTGCGAATTACACAAAGGATGCGCCATGATGCAGATCTTCTCATTGAAGCTAGCAAACCATTCTGCTATCAACAACCCAACTGGTCCAATCCACCTGTACGGGTTCATGGCTGTCCGGGACCTCCTGCAACCTCTACGCAACTACGTCTTTAACTGCACCCGGGACAATCCTCTCATACTCTATCCCTGTCCGGATGATCCCTCCTCCCCGCTGCTCATACCGATGACCGGCCCTAAGAGGGGCATCTACCTGCAAGCGCGTGCCCTGATCGAGTTCGACTTGCGGATCAAGAGGAGTGCCAAGGAGGACGAGGACCTGCAGCTCATCGACGGCGCTGCCACCTTCAGTGAGCTCACGCCGTTCCACGGGGTGTACACCCAGCGGATCCACGGCGATCATGGCGCAGCGGCCGTGGACATCAGCCTAGCGCTCCTTCGCCAGGCCGTGGAAGCTAGGATACAGATCAGCGTGCCGAGAATCCCAGCAGGTGGCCTGTGCTTGTCGCTGGCCTGCTTGGTCAGCGGGATACGCCAAGAGATCAAGCTCTTCAACGGCGTTGTCGACAGGGCGGGTAACCTCGAGAAGAGCTTCGTGGTTGCCGTGGTGGTCAGATCGCCGCTGATTCTGCACTTCAAGGTTGCACGGGCTGGTGGTGACATGGAGAATAATGCTGTTAGTCACTACCGTGGCTACCCAGCGCAGGTGCACGGGTGCAACTGGGATTCCATCCCTATTGGTCACGGCACCATAGAGGTGAAGTTGTCTTGGGCGAACTTGGATTAGTGAAGTAGGTAGCCTGCAGCGGCAGTGTCTCTTCTGGAAGCTATTTGAGTAATTGGGAGGAACCTCTGTGGAGATACTTTTGGCGAACAGTCCCCTGTTTCTTGCAATAGCAATAGCCCAAAAAGGAGGGAGGATTAGGTGTCATCAATCTTAAAACCCAAAATGAGGCATTACTTCTGAAACACCTGCACAAATTTTTCAACAAAGCTGACTTGCCATGGGTACACTTGATTTGGGAAAAATACTACAGTGATGGCAGTTTACCAGGAGTTAGAAAATTGGGTTCTTTTTTGTGGAAGGACATTGTCAGTCTTCTAGACTCTTTTAAAGGCCTAGCATCAGTAACAATCAGAAATGGATCAACATGCTTTTTATGGATTGATTTATGGAATGGACAGCTACCATGATTACAATGGCCTCAATTGTTTTCTTTTTCAGTGCAACCACAGGTAACAGTGGCCAGAACTCTGCAAGTGACAGAACTAGATCAGTTATTTCAACTGCCAATTTCTGCGCAAGCTCATGAACAATTAATGGAACTACTGCAATGTTTAGATGACATTACACCAAGTTCAGATCCTGATGTTTGGGGATATATTTGAGGATCACCGATCTTTTCATCGGCCAAAGCCTACAAGCATTTAACAGGACATGCCCAAACTCATATCATCTTCAAATTGATGTGGGAATCAAGTTGTCAGCCCAAGCACAAGGTTTTTTTCTGGCTTCTGTTATGGGACAAGCTCAGTACACGAGAAAGGCTGCAACGAAGAAACATGTTCCTTCAGTCTTATAGTTGTATTCTCTGTGTACAAGACTATGTGGAATCAGCTGAACATCTCTTCTTATCCTGCGAATTTGCATAGAGTTTCTGGTTGTCAGTCGGTATAAACATCCAGCATCATTTGGATTGGTGGGGGAAACTTTTTGCTATGAAAGATCAGCTCTCAGTCTTATGCTCAATGGAGTTGTTGATATGTATGTGTTGGTCAATTTGGATGGCGAGAAATGACCACATTTTTAGAGGAATTCCACCCAGTATTCAGAACTGCAAAAATCATCTCAGGAAGGAACTTGCAATGGTTGTCCATCGTGCAAGAGCAGATTTAAGTCACTCTTTATCCCTATGGATAGAAGCATGTCTGTAATTTTACTTATTTATTTTTTTTCTTTTTTTTTGTATCGTGAACACTTTGGGGCTTTTCCTTGCTTCTATTAATATATAACCAGTAGGGGCAACTCTCCTGTTTCCTCAAAAAAAAAAGATATCATGGACGCATTGGTATTGGTGCGAGATGGCGTACAGAAAATTTCTTGAGTAGCAGATCCATACAGTTAGCAACGAGAAAATCTACTTTTCACTCGATCGTGTAAGTAGTTATGCATATATAGTATGCTAAAATAAAATAAAAATATAGAAAAAAAGGAATACCCAAGTACCCTATCTTGGGCTGCCTTGGCCCATGCCAACAGACGATCCCCACCATATATCTTGGGCTGCCTAGGCCCATTTTGGCTTTCGTTTTCGAGGCCCGCTCCATCGAGGAAACCCTAGCGCCCGCCGCCTCCTACCCTGAGCACACATCTCTCTCCCTATATAACCTTACCTCCCGCTGGAGCAGAAGCTATCCGCTCCATAAACCCTAGCCGCCGCCGATCGCACGCAGTTTTTCTTCGCTGCCTTTTAGGTTTCGGGAGATGTGATTATTTTGCTTCGGGGAGGTTTGCTGTGTTTTCTTTCTGCGCCTCAATCTCGTTTCTCTGTCTTCGGTCGTTGCTTTTTTCTGAGATTTAGATTCTGCTTCGCAAGGAAAGGGGGATTCAGGGTCTGGGCTCATGATGATTTGGATCCGAAAGGATCTTAGCGGATTTCGGTGAGGCGATTCATTCGCCGTTGATCGATTTCATGTTGTTACACACACTGAAGCCCAATCGAATGGCTCTTACTGTCTAATCTTTCTTTTTGTTTGATGATAGGAAAAGCTTTCTTTTTCTTTTTAAGTTTTTAACAAAAAAAATCATCTGTGCAATGCGATGATGAGTTAAAAGGTTGAGGCAGTGGTGGCCTCTTTGGTCACCGTGAGCCGTTAAACCAAAAAACGACTTCTCTTTCCACTGAGCATTGTGTTCTTCACAAACCTTTTTGTTTTCTCTACTGTTTGTGGTTGAAGGATTGGACGACGGTAAAAGTTGAATGCCACACTAATTTATTATAATTGCTAGCAATATTTCCTAGTACTTAGTCTTGCTGCCACTGCTCGAACAAAGTGTTGTTCGTGTGCCGAGCCTTCCAAAAAATCGAATGGCATCACAACGTTTATAACTGCATTTTGTTTTAAATTATCAATTTGTGGTGTTTGCTTGTAAAAACCTCCCTGAAACTCATTGATTTTTTATTCTTTCGCGTTGGTATGGGATTCATTGCTGGGCTGATGATGATTTGGATCCGAAAGGATCTTAGCGGATTTCTGTGAGGCGATTAATTCGCCGTTGATCGCTTTATGTTGTTACACACACTGAAGCCCATTCGATTCCGTCCTTAGCCATAATCTTTGGGGGTTTTTCTTCACTACTTGATAAAAGAATATTCAATTCAGCTGGGCAATGCGATGATGAGTTTATAAAAGGTTTTGGCAGTGGAGGTCTCTTTTGGCTACCGTGAGCCTTCAAACCAAAAAAACGACTTCTCTTTGTGTTCTCTTTCCACTGAGCGTTGTGTTCTTGAGAATCTCTTTGTTCCCAGTTCTTTTGTTGTGTTCTTGAGAATTTCTCTGTTCCCATTTCTCTTTTCTGTCGGTCCCCATAGCCGGTTCGAACAATGTCCCTTGTATAGACATGGTAAGATGAATGACGCGAAGTACTTTTAGGAGATTGAAGGACATGAAATTGAAATAATCGAAATCGAAATTTGAAATAATATTTGCAAATTCGAACTCCACGACATTTAAATACACAGAATGCATGAACAGGGTGCCACCTAAAGTAGGCAACATTCCGAAGAAGCAGGTTTGCATCAAAGGACGTTGACAGAACGTTCCGAAGGAGAAGCGGGTACACGCAAGCAGACAAATCAAATTCCAAAGGCTTCTGCGAAGAAAATTTGTCGAAAATAAACAGATTCGAAAACCTTCTGCAAAGAGCAGCTTTATTTCGAATAATTCTTGAAGCTTCTGATCAAATACAGCAGTTTCTGGCGGCAACAAAATCAAAACGAATCCTCACCAGTACAACACCTATTATCATCTGCCAATATGCGGATAATTTGACTCCAGAAAATAAATTTGCAACTCTGACAGCGTTTTCTACATGTTGAGCGCCATCCACTCCATTTCCAGTTCCAGCTCCCCGGACTCCGTGTGCTGCAGCTTCAGCGCCACCCCCTGCTTCACCTTGCCGCCGGTGACCACCACGGCGCTGTCTCTGACTAGCGCGTTGTCCTCGGACTTGAGCCACCGGCCGATCTGTATGTCGCCCAGCTGCTCTGGGTCCCCGAACGCGGCAGCGGCATTGATCATCGTCTGCAGGTCGATCTCGGCCTCACCCATGAGGTCGTCCTTGGACACCATGTCATGATCGAACACTTGCTGTTTGCATTGTTGTCCCGTGAGAATGAAAGAAACAATTAAAAGAGCTTGTTTAAGCTGGCGTTTTCATATTCAGATGCACCCAAAAATCTCAAATCTAGATAGCATTATCAGATTCAGGACCGAATCCTCAAAATCAATGTTAGAAGTGTGATTAGTTAATTACCAGCTTTAGTGGTCCGTATTCCCGAGGAACAGAGAGCTTCAGTTCTTCATTCCAGACAGGATTTAGGTTGCCGTTGATTACTGAAGTTTGGGCTTTCTGCACTCAACAAGGCATGCTGAAAGTTAACAAAGAATATGTGCTTGTTCTGTTGGAAATATGACAAACCGACCAAAATTACCTGCTTCCCAAGGGTCAGGACCACATATGGGTCACTGCTTGACATATCCCTGATGGCCAGGTTGGTGCCTCCGATCACCTTTACATTCAAAATTCCAATGAATTCTATCATGCCGATCTGCATTAAAAAAATTAAGAATTACTGAACATGCTGAATACTGAATAAAAAAGCAAGCATCATGTAACTAATGATGATAGGTTTGGGGACAGCCTACTTCACTCTTGGAAGCATCAGAATGAGAAGCACTGCCTGCTTGTTTTCCAGAGTCACTAGAATGATGAGTGACGATCCGCAGGCTTGGCTTAAGAAATTCCTGCAGCTCATATTTTGACCTGAAGCATTGGGGATGTATGCCTCAGTAATGACTGCCTATGATAGTGACAATATGGAACTCAATAGTACACCAAACTCTTGAATCAAACTGCTTCCAGATCAGGTTTGTAAAGCAAACACAAATCTTCAAAGAGGTTGGATGAAATTTCTTGCATCCATTGGAAAAGAATATCCTTTCCAAATAAGCACATACCTGATGAATTTTTCTCGTTCTTCCTGGCTAGAACCTGGATGTGGCTTCCGGTAGCCCTCTGGAAGAAAAGCCTCATATATTGCATTGGCACTAGAGTTCCCACCAACGTCTATCATTGATTCAATTTCATTGTCAGTCCACTTATCTAGTGTTACCGACAGAACCTGTGCCAGATAAATAAAAGTTAGATGGAGATATTATGACTTAATAATGTTATTTCCATGATGCAACACTGTAGTGTATTCTCTAGTTACAAGCTGCAATATATTGGCATTGCTACTAGAAGGCTGGTAAAGCTATGAAAACATAAAGCTTTCTGGTACGATTGTAAGAAGCATGTAAGATATCTCCAATTGAAACTAGGGGAACCTTTGAAATATGTGTACCAAGACTTCTGTGGACACCAGAGCATTTTACACAAATGAATACCCCAATGTTAGCTGATCTGCAAGAAGAAAACCCATTTATGTTTGAGAGAGCTATGTTTCACAAAAGCTAGAACCAAAGAGTTCTACATACAAACTTGATTATGGTTAAAATGAAAAGGGTGGGAAACAAGCAAAGGATACTTCAGATTTCTAATGATATGTTATATTCCTACAACATAATGCAAGGTTATGGATAACAAGTTATTTCTTTATATATTCCGCTAATATGTCTTCTGCACAAGCATTACAAGAACCATAGAAGGGGATATTCAAACTCAACCGGACAAAGCAGTGGGTGATTCGCAAATACTTACGCCCATTTGGGATCAGGCGCGCTGCAGTCAGCACAAATGCGATTTTCACTTCTGTGCAATAACTCCTTCAGCTTTGCCATCATGGCTGCAAGGCAAAGGTGATATTTGAGTCCATACTGCAGTACAAGCAGCTGCTACGAGCTGCTGCAAAGGTTAGTAGTACTTGAGAGCACTCCAGAGTGTGTATGCAGAATGACCAAAAGTCAGAAAGCCTTCAGAAAAATTATGTATCTATGTTTTTGGCTGGAAATGTGTGCATTATTAATTATCACTAACACACATTATTTGTTCAAGCATTCCCTTATGACACTACAATTTCCAGTGTGATCCTTCAACGCAGTAGCAAGAACAACAGCAGTATTCTACAGAGTGTGACAAGCGGAGGCCATTGCCGTATACCTGAGGCCCCAGCGTCTCCATGTCCTGCACTCATCTTTAGCTGTCAGAAAGGTCAGCTCCAAATGCGCCAAACTCTACCCAATCCTGCAAAGATATGGCAGCCTAATCTCAATTTGAATGGCGCTGCTCAAATACCCAATCCTGCAAAGATATGGCTACCCGAATTACGGATAGCATAGCATCCCAATCTCAATTGAATGCAGCTGCTCAACGCACAAATAATTTTTTCCTAGAATTTGGGAATGAAGCGCAGCTGCCAACCAAATCAGTCGGACAAGAATCGCAATCCGACACAGCATCCCACCGACCCACCTACTCCATGCGATTCTTGGGGTCGTATGAGCCAGAGATGAACAATCCCAGAAGTGGATGCAGGATTTCTCACCGATAGTGAAGCCGGATCACCTCCGAATCCTTCCGCCTCCTGGCCGCGAGGGGGTTGGGTCTGCAGCGCTGAGATCTCCCTCCTCCTATCGCGAGAACAGGTAATCCACGTGGCTTGGTCGGTAGTTCACACGTGCGCCACACGTGATCCCGGGCTAGGCTGATGGCCCTACCTGCAGGCTTTTTTTTGCGTTTTCCGGCAACTTGCAGTTCTTTTATTTTTTGAAAATATATGCAATTTGCAGCTCTTGCTTTCCTGGTAATGGTACATTGAATTTTCTTTTCAGCCGTCCATTGGGAAATAAATAACACTGGGATTGATCCATGTCACCGTGTTTTATCGATGGTACTACTGAAGTGTGAGTGTGAGGAAGCCTAAATGGATGATGAACTTTTTTTAAGGCGAAATGGATGATGAACTGGCAAAGCAATTCAAACTTTATCTTAATAAAGAAGATCAAATTGTACAAATTGCAGCCAATTGCTAATCTGCCTTGTTCTCTGAAAATGCTATGAAACCATATGTTAGATGGATGTGAAAGCAAACTACAATTGTTGACATGCAAACCGGAACAGAAGGCCCTATATTTTAACAACAATATACAAGCTATATCGTTGCGATTCAACAATCTGCTCGCAAACATTCTACGAGCTACAATCCACAAGCTGCAAGTTGCAACAAACATGACGAACACATTTGATGATCTCAGGATGACTTAACAGAATTACCGTCACACCATCTAGTTGAGCTAGGTGCGCATGATAGCGATCGTGGACGATGGCCGTATACAGATACTAGGCATAGTTCAAACCGGCACCTTGAAAAAGGCCACACTATGTTGAAGACGCCGTGTACACTAGCACTTGAGTATGTACAAAAAGTCCAAAGCTAGGTTTTCTTCCAAAGAATCATGTAGTAATAACATTTCTACTCATATTCAGCAAAAAATTGTTGCAAAGCTGTTAGCTAGCAACAGTTCGGCTGTCTCCAACAATGGAGACCTAAACACAACATCCATTCTTTTATTTGGGTCATGCACAGAGAATGAATGGTCACCCAAAATAAACCAAACTCCAACAGAGAACCCAAAATCTCTGCCATGCCGTCCTCCTCGGTATCCTCTCGTACACGCGTCAGTCGCTCCACTCAGAGAAGCTTTGCGTCTCGAGGAGAGAGGCAACGTATTTTTACGTCTCGTGGAGGCCGACACCCAAAATGGGTCATCCATTTACGTCATCTGTTGGAGGGGAAATTTGGCAGGCAAAACACTGCACTCAAAATGGATATGCATCCCACGGTTGGAGACAGTCTAGGTGGAATTGAAGGTGCTGCAGCTGCAGTGCAGCCGGATGCAGCACAACAGATGAGGTCCATTGATTAGGAAAAGGATAGCTTAATTAATGCTTGTTCATTGCAGAGGTTTGTGTTTCAAAAGGTTATGGTATCACAAAATCATATATCATATTTTATCTTTAATGAAAGCAAGACAATAAGAGTATAAGACACGACAAGCTGTTTCTGTCAGAGGAAAAACTTTGGTAGGTCATGGGATTAAAGGAAAACCAGTGAAGTTCCTTTTCTTTCTTTCCTGGGCTGCTCCGTGGGCCTTGCGCGCTCCAAATGGCTGCGGGAGAAAAGGCCGAAAGGGCCACCGGTTTTCGAAGGGAGATGGATTGGGTCGGCTCCTAGCGAGTTAGAATCGGCCCAATGGAAAAGAATCGGCTCTGATAATGAAGAACGTGCTTGATTTTCTTTCCTCTTCAAAAAAGCACACATGCTTTGATCGCCGTGAGAAATAGAAAGAAGAGTTTGAGAATAATTGAAAAATTGAGACTGATTCTCCCCAAAAAAATTTTTGAGCCTGATGATGGCAGGCGGCCAGGCGCTGATCAGATCAGCTCGTGGCCAATTACTGAAGAACCGAGCACATGTTGAGCTGCACAGGCGCACAGCCATGGCGACCTGAACAAGAAACCTTCACGCTGCTCGTGCTCGGCGGCGAGGCCAGCAGCCGACCGCCGTGAGCAGCCGGGGCAAGAACTCGACAGAGAAATCGAGGCCACGCCGGAAGGCCTGAACGGCTGAACGGAGGAGGAAGACAACGAACGAGCACTCCCTCACCTACCTACGCCGATCAAGCTGCAAGGATCCTCTGGACGGCCGGCGGGGAGGCTCCGGTCCGGCGCCGACACCTCCGCTGGCCGGAAATTAAGCCGCAATGCACGATGCATACATTCCAGCCACAAAGTAAAATCTGCTCGAGAAATCAAAGGAGCGCGACGAGAACAGCAGGAAACCATCTGTCTTTATTCATCGACAGCACACCAGTCCACCACGGCACCACTGATCTGCATCTGCTACAGCCGACGACTGAATGAACAGTAAAAGTAAAACCACCCCCAAGCTAGCCAAAAAGACAGATGAAGCTGAACGCGACGACAGATCGATGAAGAAGCAGCACCCATGCATCGCGCGCTCTATCGGTGCCAGAGGCAGCGGAAGCGGAACCTGCGCGCGGCGACATTGGCGACGGCGACGGCGGCGGCGGCGGCCGCGGCGGCGTCGGCGACGGGGTCGAGCGGCCCCCCGCCGGCGACGCGGCCGGCGACCAGCCAGGCGACGAGGGGCAGCGGCAGGCACCAGAGCGCCACGTCCAGCGCCGCGCCCAGGTCCACCTCCCACTCCCACACCCTCACCGTCGCCATCGCGCGCGGCTAGCCTCGGCCCTCGGAGTCGGAGGGAAGCTTGAGCTGGACGACGAGCTCCCGGAAAAGGAAAGCTGCTACGCGCCGCGCTGGAGCGAGGTGTGGGACGCGGTGGATGGATGGGTGGATCGACGCGGCCGCGGAGAGGAAAAGAGAGGCCGGCCGGGAGCCGTGTGATGGTGGCCGGCCGGGCACGGCGCGCGCGGCCCATGCCATGCGATGGCATCCCATCGCGGATGGAGCACGGATCGGCCCCGACATGGAGTCGTCAGAGGCGCGGGGGGCGTAAGCTGAAACGGGCATGGTCGGCCGAGTGCGCTGTCCGGTTGCTGCTGCCGAAGAGAAGGATAGGTTCGCTCCCGAAGAGGAAAGGGGTGGCGACCTGGCGGGGAGGGGGAAGCTTCCTCCATTATATTCCCGCGCGGGCTATAGCTAGCTGCTCGGTAGTCAGTGGCACCAGTCACAAGCCGCGCGCTTGGGAGTCTAGCTAGGATTGGACAGCGCGCACTCGGGGAGTCAGTGTCACGACTCACAGCAGCTAGCTTCACCTATACTGCCGCATGTGCATTACTGAGAGCAACTCCAGCAATGCCATTGCCATGTAAATTGAGGCCTCCAAAACTAATTTGTAGACCTAACTCAAAAATAAAGGCCCTTCAAATTAGAGTCCAACTCCATGAACAAATCAACTCAGCCCTCTATTTGATTGTAGATCCCACATGTCAGTCAACAAATCAACTCCAATCCTACAGCTCCGCCTCGCCCGACCGCCACCGCCGACCGCTCCGAGCTCGCCGCGTTGGCCCGCCGCCGCGCCCTCCACTGGCCCGCCCGCCATCCGCCGCCCGACCCGCGGCCATCTCCGGCTCCGGCTCCGCTCACCGAGGCCAGCAGCGCAGACGCGTCTCGCGTGCAGGCGCATGGTGGACGTGGCCGTGACGGCCGACGCTGCGGCGGCCGCGCGAGTGGTGGTGGAGCACGGCGCATCGGCGTGAGCATCGGCGGCCGCCGTCGAGGTCGGGAGCATCGGCGCACTCCCTATGGCTGACCACCACGACCTCCACCGCCGCGGCGTCAACCCGCCACGCGCTCGCCGCGGAGCCCCCACGAAGCCGTCCGCGGCCTCCGCTCCGACGACCGCTCCTCTTCGAGCCGAGCGCGCCGTCAAGCTACGCGGAAGAAGGGCTGCGGTGGGACGCGCATCCCGGCCTCCATCGCGTCGGCGTACACGCAGACGGCGCCAGCTCTCTTTCCCCTCTCCCAAGCCGTCGCCGTATGCTACTCGTCTCTTCCTCTGCCCCTTTCTCTCTTCCACCGAAGCAAGCAGCTAGCTTCTTTCTCTTCCCCTCCAATTTTCCCTCACGGCACTACCCAACCATGGAGAGCAGCTTCCCTCAGATTTGCAGGCAACAACAATTCACGCACACACCATGACCCATCAATTCCTCTCCTCTCTGTCCAATTTCTCCAATACGAGATGCAAAGTAAATGAGAAGTTTGAGCTTTGCCTCTCTGCTCCGTTCCCCACCAAGAACACCAGTCAGCAATCGATCCCCGGCTCCACTTTGCTCTTGTCAAAATCTAACTGCAGCTCGCCAATTACCGACTAGGGAGAGAGGAGGAGCCGGGGCTGGGCAAGGACCTGAACCAGGCGGAGCAGCCGGTCTGACGCGATGCGTGGAGGCCTGGAGCAGGGAGAGCGACGGATGCAGATATCTGATGGGACGCACTGTTGGAGGAGGAATCAGAGTGCCTCTAGAAATGGAGGCTTGAAGGGGAGATTTAGAGGCCTATGCAAAATGCAGGTCCATTTAGAGGCCCTGCTGGAGTTGTGTTTTTCTTCAAGCCTCTAAATTTTAGAGTAGAGGCCTATATAGAGGCCCCTGCTGGAGTTGCTCTAACTAGAGTAGTGTACTTCCTTTTAAGCCACAGGATGGTATAGCACCGCTCCTATAACACCTTTGATTATCTCTGCTAATCCAGAGACCCAAGATACGTATATCTTACCGAGAGTGCCATAGTATCGTCTAGTGCGTTTCGTGGGAAATGTAGTGCTCGTCCTCGATCGGTAGGTCCTCCTGCAGCCAATATGGGTCTGATTGGTTGCCTGCACTAGAGCTGGCCTGGCTCCAACTTATGCATGGCCAGCCTAAACCAGGCTCCCGCTAGCCTTTGGGCCCTTGATTGGTTGGATGCACAAGGGGCTTTTGGCCTGGTGGAGAAGGTGATTGGTAGGCTGCATAACATGGGTAGGATCACCTTGTATTCGTTGGTGGTGAATATACCCCCTTTGTCCCTCTGCTTTCACCCTGTCTCGCGTCTCTCTCCGCACGCCACCCACCTCCGCACACCGCCGCCCGGCTCGCGTCTCTCTCTCCATACTCCGCCGCCCCACCTCCTCCGCACGCCACCGCCCGGCCCGCCGCCACACATCCGCCGCACGCCACCGCTTGGCCCGCCGCCCCACCTCCGCGGCGCCCTCTGTCGCAGAGCGCCGCCGACGGCCATTGCCGGCGATTCGCCGTGTTAGCCGCCCGTCGGG
>OAMR01000081.1:2573944-2587743 GCA_900205405.1 Echinochloa crus-galli | reverse complement strand
GTTGTGACATGTTTAATCCATTTGATTTTGAATATGGATTTATGTCCCCAGTCCATATATCTTTATGAAAAGTTGAGGAATTTCCTTAAGAACTTATCCCGATACTCATTATTAAAGGAGTGCAATTTTATTCAAGTAACGTGTCATGGGATATTGCCATACCCAAGACACTGTGAAAGATTTATTCCAGAATTGTTTATGATCATTACACATAAAGCTTTAAGTTTGATGCTGAAATATTAAGTGATTGAAATAAATCGTGAGCATCATGTTAAGTTTAAGAGGCTTGCCTTCTAATGTTGCATGCATAAAGATAAAAATGGCAGCCTATTATAAAAGGGACAATTTATGATTCTGGAAATATGTTTTCACTTTTGGAAGTGCACATATTAGGAAAATATATGTGAAAACAAAATTGCACTCAGGGATAATTATAACACCATCTCCCCATAAGCCGAAGGGTCCATTTTACGATGGAATAATATACTGTAGTCAATTGATTCAATGGTACTTAATTGACTGTTGTAATCTATTGTCTTTGTATAAGTTTCAACAAGATTTGGACCCATAAGTTTCAAATAAAGTTTGAGTTTTGGAGCTCCTTAGTGAAAGAAGTTCATTTTGAAGATGAGATGGTACATTGTAGTATCTGGGTTCCACAGTACATAATTGACTGTGATAATCCTTTTATCTCGGTGTATCACCTTATTGATAAATGGGCTTATTGTGTTTAGCCTTACGATCAAGGGGGAGAATGTTGGAATGTTGATCTGTAAGACACACACATGCTTGCAGTCAACAAAAAGTCAAAAAAGCAAAAAGATATTCAGATAATGAATATTTGAAAAGAGTTGAAAGTCAATTGACATAGGCAATTTGACTATGCCTTGATTGGAGGCACATCCATCCAACTATAGGTGCTTATCCCCCCATGGAGCTATATATATGAGAGGCAAGCACACATGATAGGCATGAGAAAAAGAACTCATAAGCAAAGAAAAGAGTTGCTTGTCTAGCTGTCCAATCCTAGCTAATATAGAATCCATGGGAAGGATCTGATCACCTCTACTCATTCTATCAACTACAAGAGTATGGATGAGCAGATCATTAGACTAAGGTATGATTCTACCTATTGCTCATCTATTTGTGGTCCAATCTTGAGCTACCAAAGATCCTCCATCTTCTATCAGTCTTAACAGTGGCACCAGAGCCATGTAGTTCTAAGATTGGGCCCTTTTTATGGTTCATGTTCATGCTAAAGTTGATCTGTGCAAGCTTATTCATGAGTAATTCATGCCTGTGTTCATGAATTTCTTGTCATTGCCCTAATTGTTTATGTTCTGTTAAAGTAATTCATGATAAACTAGTGACTTACTCCTAAACTGGCCCTGTTTTCTCAAGTTTTGTCCTACCGTTCATGAAATTTATGGCTAATTCGAGCTCATGTTCATCATGTTTATCAAGTTTATGCTACTGCCATGCTCGAATCCATGACTATTCATGCACAAGTTATAAATCTAGGGTCTCGGGTAGTGTAAAGGAGGGGAATGGCAAAAGTTTTTTGCAAATTTTAGTTCAATACCCTCTTATTTGAGTATAAACCGAAACCCTAGACCTAAATTCCCCAAAAGTTTCCCCAAAATTCAAGAAGCTAGAACCCTAGATCTAAAGGAAATAGAGGCGGTGGGGGCATACCTAAGGGCTACGGCGTTCATCGCCGTGGCCAAACTCCTCATGACGAGCTCCACCGGGACTTGGTCCCGTGCGGCCCTCGCGCCCCGCCGCTCCGGCTCTCCACGCGCTTGTGCGCGCTCAAGAGGCCGGCCACCAGCCGGATCTGGTGCGCCTCGCCGGCGCCGCCGCGGATCTTGCTCACGCGTGCGGCCAGCGGGCCCTTTAGGGCACCGACGAGCAACGCTCGACGGAGCTGCGCGCTGGCCATGGGCCGCACGCACCTCCGGCGAACGAAGCTCGGCGGTGCCGCTGTCTTCCCCGCGCCGGCGAGCGTTTCGTGCCGCCGTCGCCCTCGCTCGCTCGCTCGCGTCGTCGGGAGAGGAGAGAGAAAGGAGGGGAGGAAATGAGATTAGGGTTTTGGGGGCGCGGCCGCTCGCGGTTTTTGAGCCGCGCGGCGTTCAGCGACAGCCGTTGGATTTCGATCCAACGGCGTACGGGCGGCGGCCGCGGAATGGGCCGGCGGAGGCCGGCAAGGGGAGGCGGTGCGGCCTAACGGCCAGGCCGAATTCGGCCCAGCTCGGAAGTCTTTTGCAGCCCAAGTTAAACAGTAAAGTTTTCCATTTTATTTAAGCTGATTTTCACTAGTGGGCTGCATATTGTTGGGCTAAAATTGATACATGGCCTAATATATTTATGGTATTGGGCTTCTTTATTTATAGTGCAAATATTTTTTTTAAAATTATTTTGAGGCACTATATTATTATGTTGAAGCTCAATAATGTAAGGCTCCACTATTACATGAAATTATGTGTCCTCTAATATTTTATTAGAGGGTAGTATGTTATTTTTGTTTACGATTTAATTAATTAAGTGGAGTCTTTATTGCAAAATACATATTAAGGATACTTTGATATGAGCAATTATGTTTATTCTTAAAGCTTGCACATTCCATTTAGTTGGGTAATAAAATTTTGTTTGGCTAATCTGTTTATTTATTAATGAACAATGTTTTTTCATGAATTAATATTAATGTTAGCCCAAAAATTATGATTAATTTATTTTATTGCCCAATATATGTATGAATTTTGATGTTAATGATAAATTTTCGTTTGACTAATTATTGTGGCCTTTTATATTAAGTTTTGGGCACAAAATACCTAATGTTATTTCTTAAGGTGCCCATCAATGAAATTTTTATGCCATGTAACTCATAATTATCATTAAAGAATGACCAAGGTCATACTTAATGATTTATGAATTTTGTGCCTCAATTTATTTGTGGATAAATTTTCACAAAATTTTATTTTTCCAATCTTTTCTACCCAAGGTGATTAGATTGGATTAATAAAAAGAAAGATTTTGAGGCATATAATAAAGTGTGAATTTTATCCGTTTTTCTGGCCAAAGCTGATGAATGGATAATGTTCACAATAATTTTATTGACCTTATCCACTTCTGGCCAAAGCTGATCTGGATATGTTCAATAAAAGAAGTTGGTGCATGGATATATATTAAGTGTGACTTGTATTTGTTATTCTGGCCAAAGCTGATTAACAAATATTTGTTCACAAAATTTTGTTGCTCCTTTCCGCTTCTGGCCAAAGCTGATGTGGATTGGATCAATGAAAGCAGTTTATGGTCTGGGTGCTATCCATGCATATTGAAATAACATGACTTTTGGACATTGTTTTGAGGGCCACAAATATTGATGTAAATATTTTAAGGAAATTATTTGAGGCTGAGGCTCAAAATTAAGTTGCCATATCATTGGCAAATAATGTTTTACGCTTCCGCGTTACATGCCTCTGATAAAGTTTATTGCTTGGAGATAAGTTTATGATTCATGGTTATATATTGTCCAAAGTTGTTTATAACCATGAGTTATTTCTTTCTCATGTTATTAAGTTCTACTTCGTCTCTGCCCAAAGGTGATTCGAAGGAGATTCATTCAGTTTGTGATTGTCATGGATTTAATATTATGGGGTTTATGCCATGACATATTTTTATTCACAATCTTATGAATATTAAGATTATTATGATATAAGTATCCCTATTGATGATGTTTTGGTATCAGTCATAAGTTTTTGGCTGTGTGAGTACCCTCATGAGAAACAGACTATGTCTGTTGATAAATTATTGTGATATGAGATCATGAATAATGATTGCACTAAAAATGCAATAAGCTCCTATTAAAGGTTTCCAA
Source organism: Echinochloa crus-galli (assembly GCA_900205405.1). Classification (NCBI taxonomy): domain Eukaryota; kingdom Viridiplantae; phylum Streptophyta; class Magnoliopsida; order Poales; family Poaceae; genus Echinochloa; species Echinochloa crus-galli. The sequence goes on along the minus strand of OAMR01000081.1, from coordinate 2,583,866 downwards.
TTAAAGTTTTAACAAGAATGAATTTCTTGTTAATATAAATAGGAGCAAACCTAATGGAATGTCTCTTATGATTATGACAGTAAGGATCTGGGGGAGTTGTCCTCTAAATCAATTATGATTATGAAGTTTATCTGGCATTAATGGAGAAGTAAAATCTTCTCAAAATTCACTTGATATTTATCATAAGAGAATTCGAGTTTTAAGAGCTTAAAGTATGTAGAATTTTGGGCTTTTGAGTTCACCTTATGTTGTCATTAAAAAAAAAATAATAATAAAGAAAGAGAAGGTGAACTATGATTGAGCTCAAATAAAATAAAACTCATAAGAAATGTTGAGAATATTAAGATATGATCTTATGAGTATAATGTTGACATGATTTCATTCATAACAGAAATGAAAAGGTGAAGTCTTAAGTTGAGATTGGTTTGGAGGATTTTAAAGGCTGTTGGATTTTTTCCATTAGCATAAATACAATAAGTTTTATCTTCCATTCCAATAATAATATAAATTATGTTGAAAATATGATGGACTTCACCTCTTAAAAGTGGAACATGAAAGTTTGTCGAAACGTGGCATTGCACTTAAGTCCACATTTCGAGGGGGAGAAAGGAAACTTTCATCCCATTACCTTCTCATTAAGTATAGTCCACTTATTAAGGCCGGTCAATTGAATTTTATTTTATGGAAAATATTGATCGGTAAAAGTTTATGAATGGAAATAAATTTTGTTGGTATCATTAAAAATGATTATGTAAAATGATACCAAATTTGAAGCACTCGTATGAGTGATTATGATTAAGGTACATTGATTTCCATTATAAGAGGGTACAACTATCATAAATAATGGGTGACTTGAGGCAAGGACAATTAAGGGTGTGATGAGGCATTATAACTAAAGAAAATTAATATTTACCTTTCAAAGGTAATTGGTTTGAACATTTGCCTCTAATGTTGGTGTAAGAAGAAAAGTTTTGATTACTACTTGATGATGATGTTGTCTTCTTACCCTATGAGTCTTGATCCACATCCTTCTCCTGTTCCTTGCAAGAGCCTGTTTGCTTCTCTCAGACACCATCACTTTATAAGAATCTTTTATTCTTAGGAATAAAAGATGAGTGTTATGGATGGCTCAACGAAATGTTCCAATAGAATAAAAAAAAGGTAGGCTATTATGGGCCTACATATTAATTATGATTCTAGAGGGAAATGAGAATTTTAGAAATGATCAACATTTTGTTGACAATAAGGTTAAAGGGATACTATTTTGTGAAAAATGACTTTCTCTCATGAACTTATGATTATCTTGGTAATTGTTCTTATGATTTAGAAATTATGAATTACCAAGATCGGTCCAAGAAAGGGAGTTTCATGTTTACCCCCAAAATGCTCGTGTCGTGGCTGACATGAGAATTATGTGTTTAATTTATTCTATGCCCTTAAGGTTTTGAATTCGGGATATATGGCAAACATAAGTCCAGGATTGGACCTCTGGAAAATTATTAAGAATGCTTTGTCTTAATTGGCATAAGCATTAAAATGAGCCTATGCACTAAAGTGCATTTGTGTTATAAATATATAACACTAATGGATTACATGTTCAAAATTATAAAGTCTGTTAACCACTGTTTGATGGGTTATTCAGACAATAACGTGTGAGCAAGGTACATTAATATCCACAAAAGAAATGTATCCTTGCTGGGGAGCCATCTTGTGGAAAAGCTCCACCTAATTTCTTAAGGCATCATTGATGATGCAAAATTATGTTGTGACATGTTTAATCCATTTGATTTTGAATATGGATTTATGTCCCTAATCCATATATATTTATGAAATTTTGAGGAATTTCCTTAAATATTTATACCGATACTCACTATTAAAAGAGTGCAATTTTATTCAAGTAACATGTCATGGGATATTGCCATACCCAAGACATCGTGAAAGATTTATTCCAGAATTACTTATGATCATTACACAAACAAAAACAAAACACGCTTAAAACAACCTCGAAACTAATTTCAAGAGCACAAAAGTCTATTAATGAAGCGCCACCATTTGAAGCAAAGATTTCCATCACTAATGACTCAATCACACTACACCCCCAATTTATTCGGGGTCTTTTTTCCTTCTTTTGCAGAAGGAACCAAAAGCGAATCCCTAAATATATGTGTTGGAATTGATCTGTAAGGCACACTTGTTGCCTGCAGTCAATTTAAAGTCAAAGACAATAAAAAAAATTTAGATAATAAATTTCTGAATAAGTATTGAAAGTCAATTGACAAAGTCAATTTGACTATGCCTTGATTGGAGGCACATCCATCCAACTATAGGTGCTTATCCCCCCATGGAGCTATATATATATGAGAGGCAAGCACACATGATAGGCATGATGAGAAAAAGAACTCATAAGCAAAGAAAAGAGGTGCTTGTCTAGCTGCCCAATCCCAGCTAATATAGAATCCATGGGAAGGATCTGATCACCTCTACTCATCCTATCAACTACAAGAGTAGGGATGAGCAGATCATTAGACTAAGGTATGATTCTACCTATTGCTCATCTATTTGTGGTCCAATCTTGAGCTACCAAAGATCCTCCATCTTCTATCAGTCTTAACACGTTCGTTCAATTCCATCAGAAACGAGAACACATATATACAGGCATACAGAGTACAGCTAGCCATGATCAGCAAGCCGCCAAGAACATCGAAGTAGCTAGCAACAGCAGGGCACCCAGGAGGAGTGGACTAGAATTAATTAGTAGCGACAGCGAAACAACTCTCAGTAGTCAGGCGCCGGACGAGGATTTCGTACCCCCGGGGGTACGTACCCTCCAAGAAACAACGTCTGCGATGGCGCCAAGATTGGTGAGCGGGAGCTCAACTGTCCGTGTTCATATCCGCCATTTCCAGCATGGACACCCAATTAGGCTCACCGGTCAATCGTCGCTGTGCATGGGCAACATCCCCGTTCACACGGACAACAGCTTCCGCGCCAAGCCAACTCGCCGAGCCAGCCATGGCTGCCGCCGCTTTCGACCTCGTCGTGGGCAGCCTCGCCCACGCCTCCCCAGCCCGAGCCAGCGCCACCTTCACCTTTCCCGTGCCCCCGAAAAGCTCACCGAACCCGGCCCGGGCCTTTCCCGGCGCTCCTCGAGCTTCCCGCTGCTCGCCGGCGCCGCCGTCCTCCGCCTCATCGTCGACCTCCAGCCTCCGGTCCCTCCCCGCTCCAACCAAGCCCATTGTAGCTCTCCTCGCTCTCTAGTGAAGCTCCCAAGCCCCTCCCCGACGTTGCCCGGTGTCTCAAGTCGCCGGAGCAACCTCGCCGATGACGCCCGACGCCCCTCGCCGTCGACCGCCGCCGTCAAGCCATCTCCAGCCCCAACAAGCACCTTTACTTGCTCGTAGTGAGGAACCTATCCTCGTGTACTAGGTCTCGTCGTCAATTAGGGCGCACATCGCCGGCGATTGGAACGCCCGAGCCGCGCACCGGCGTAGGACCCAATTGCAAGCTTTTTAAGTATTGCAGGAGGGCGAGTGCAAAAGCGCAGGGACCTACATGTAAATCCTATGTTAAAGCTTTGGGCACAGACAGCAAGTTTGTAAAATCGATTAAAAATCACAGAAAAATCGGGAAAATGCAAAACAAGTTTTGCTGAACTCAGTGAGAGAACATATACAACTTTTGCAAAGCATGTAGTTCCTTTTGTGTGTACAACATAAATGATAAATAGACGTGTGTTTAACTACATTTGTCGATAACTTGTTGCATAGAAGAGATATAGCGCTAAATGTTGCATATGTTGCTCCCCAATTAATGTCAAGTCCACTGTACAAAAAGATCCCAAAAATAATGCATCTAAGTACTATTTTTCATATATTTATGATTCTAGTAGTACTGTTTTGAAATAATTGTAGTGCCTGATTCACTTAGCCCCCGTTTGGAAGTAGACATTCAGGGCCAGAATTTGGCATTGGCATTGGCTGGCCTCAAATGCTAGTGTTTGGACGTCCTGGGCATTGGCAGCCGGAATTGAAATCGAATGCCGCGGGGGCATTCAACGCTACGGCACGAGCCTGCCTCCAATTCGGAGGCGCCCACGTCCATATTGCTCAGTATTGGCGTCCTTCCCTACCCCTTCGTCAGTACGAGAAAAAGACCACGAGACCGACTGAGGGCGGGAGACCGAGCGAGGAAGCCAACCGGTGCCGCTGCCGCCGGCTGCCAGCCGCCGTCCCTGCCTCAGCCACCCCACCTCCTCCACAGGTTGGCCTCCGCCGCCCCCATCTCCCCTTGCTCTTCCCTTTTCCCCTTCTCATGGGTCAGATCTCGCCACCAGGGAGACGAGGGCGCCCCAGCTGTCCACCGAGCTGCAGGAAGCCCGTGGTGAGATATCTGGGCAGCGGGAGCAGCAAACAGGAAGCTTGGAGCTAGGTGTGACGGACCTGGACCTGGTATGGAGGTCTTTCGTACCTTAATTTCCGTCCAGATACCCCAGCTAATCGTCGGCTACCAGTGTCCAGCGTCTGCCAATCGCCATGGCTGCCGTCTGGCGAGCAGCCTGAGTAGGAACGACAGAGGAAGAAGATGGAACTGTTTGGCTGTGAACCGTTATTTATTTGGGCTTCCATTTGGTCCTTGTGTTTAGTGCTTGTGCAGCCCATTTGTTGTATTTGTTTAATGATTGCTTATCATGTTTCTTTTGTGTAAAGCAATATATATAATCATGCAAAAAAATGCAAGTTATGAAATGTAGATTGCAAAATGTATTTACACCATTGTAGACAACCCATACTACAATTCCACGTTTGTACATCCAAACATGAATTGAAATTGGTTCTTTTCCTTTGATTCCAGCTCTCAACTACTTACACATCCAAATAATGGCATTGGTATTTGAGGCCATTTCCAATTCCCCTCATCATTGGTATTCTAGGACGATTCAATGCCAAGGTCTCCAATATCTACTTCCAAACGAAGCCTTAGAGAAATGGGCCCTCCTTTCTGTGGTAGCTTGGTAGTTTCATAAACTAGCTTCGGTAAATAGAATATGAATTTTCAGAGAGTTTATCTAATTGTTTTCAATTTAAACCAACCATAAAAACCCTAAACCCTAAGCCCTAAGCCCCAAACCCTGAGCCCTAAACCCTAAGCCCCAAACCTCAAACCCTAACCCTGGACCCTAAACCCTAAACCCTAACCCCTAAACCCCAAACCTTAAACCCCAAACCCAAACCAACCCTGAGCCCTAAACCCTAAACCTTGAACACCAAACCCAAAACCCCAAACCCTTAACCCTTAACCCTTAACCGTAAACCCTAAACGAAACACAGTAAATAGTTACCATACAAACCCTACCACTAACCGGTAGAAGTCATAAATTATAGACCCTAGTTTCGTAAGCGAGAAACCTTACAAAACCTCCTCAATGAGAAGTACAAACAATAAACCCTAAACCCGAAAGCGTAAACCGTATACACCAGTACATAACCAATAATTAAACATGCATATGATTTGAATAAACATTTGTTTAGCAACAAAGAAAGTCAAACCAAGCCATTTGATTAGAACAAAACCCTAGGTTGTACTTAAGGCTATATTTATCTAGATAAACTTACATGAAACCAACAACTTCACAAAAGGACAACTTTATTTAGTGAACTACTACTTTTTTTTGACCGAAAAAGTGAACTACTACTTGTTTCTCTTCTTTGATCGTGATTGCATGCACATGTAAGTTAATTAAAGTAAACAAGATAGTTCTGGTAAAAAAAAGTAAACAAGATAGCACATAAAGAACACAATAGCTGTGGGTGTGGTTGGGCATGTGTACCTTTCCTACACTAAGGGTTCATTTTCGAGTAAATTACACCCATCATACAATAACTTGTATTATTATATCACTTTAGTCTAACAAGTAGCAAAAAGTGCAAATGGATACATGAATTTGTCAGAGGCGTGCAGGTACGGTCACATATACTCCATAAAGTGTATTTTACCATAATAAATATAGTAATTGCACCTACTACACAACAACTTGTATGCATGTGTCACTTTGGTCCATCATGTAGCAAACACATGCAAATAGATACATGAATGAACTTGTCAAATTTATATATGTACGGTGATACGTAGGCTAGCAAGCATATTTTACGGTGGTAAATACTTGTAAAATATTTAAGACTTGGAAACATATGTGCTTTACAACCTATTACATACCATCTACCTTATTATTTAATAAAAACTGTCATTGAACAGTCGGAGAAAAAGGATAAGTCAGGAGTATGCTTATAAATATTCTTTCAGATTTTATGCTACTATGTGTCCATCCAATGTTCCTCAATACTCCATACTTATATTTTAATATAAGAAAAAACTACACCTATATGTAATCAGACATGCACATATTAGACAAATTGATGCATCTATTTTTATATTTTAATACTTATCAGACCAAAGTAATACAACCATACAAGTTATTGTATGGGGGGGGGGGGTGCAATTTACTATGTTTATTGTGGTAGAATACGATTTGTGGCATACATATGACCGTATGCGCACATGTCTGACAAGTTCATGTATTTGTTTGCACTTTTTGCTACTTATTGGACCAAAGTGATACAAAAATACAAGTTTTTGTACTGTGGGTGTAATTTAATCTTCATTTTCCTATAAGCGCATGATTTTCTTCTCTCTATTTTGTCTGTAAATTGACAACAATTAAGATAAACTCTCTGAAAATTCATATCCTATTTACCGAAGTTATTTTATGACACTATCAAGCTACCACAGAAAGTTGGGCCCATTTCTCTGAGTGAATAAGGCATATCAATTATTTCAAATCAATACTGCTAGAAACGTGAATATATAAAAACAGTAGTTAGATGCATTATTTGTGGGTGCTTTTTATACAGTGGACTTCATATTCATTGGGGGGAAACATATCCAAAATTTAGCCCTATATCTCTTCTGTGCACCAAGTTATCGACAAATGTAGTTAAACACACTTCTATTTATCATTTACGTTGTACACACAAAAGGTACCTAAATGCTTTGCAAAAGTTGTAGATGTACTCTCACTGAGTTCAAAAAAACTTGTTTTGCATTTTTCCGATATTTGTGTGATTTTTAATCCATTTAACAAACTTGCTGTCTGTGTACCTACATAGGATTTACAACTAGGTCCCTGCGCTTTTCCACTCGGCCCCCTACAACACTTAATAAGCTTGCAATTGGGTCCTTCGCCGGCGTGCGGCTTGGACGTTCCAATCGCCGGCGATGTGGGTCCTAATTGACGACGAGGCCTACTACACGAGGATAGGTCCCTCACTACGATCACGTAGAGGTCCTTGGTGGGGCTGGAGGTGGCTTGACGGCGGCGGTCGACGGCGACGGGCGTCGGGCGGCGCCGGTGAGGTTGCTCCAGCGACTTGAGAGACCGGGCAACGTCGGGGAGGGGCTTGGAAGCTTTTCACTATAGGGCGGGGAACGCGACTGTTGGCTTGGTTGGAGCGGGGAGGGACTGGAGGGTGGAGCTCGATGATGAGGCAGAGGTCGGCGGCGCCGGCGAGCGGCGGGAAGCTCGAGGAGCGCCGGGAAAGGCCCGGGCGGGGGTCGGTGAGCTGCTCGGAGTCACGGGGAAGGTGAAGGTGGCGCTGTCTCGGCCTGGGGAGGCATGGGCGAGGCTGCCCACGACGAGGTCGAAAGTGGCGGCGGCAATGGCAGGCTTGGGCGAGCGGGTGAGGGCGCGGCCGTGGTGACTGGGGTTCTTTTTATAGGCGTTGCGGGGGCGTAGGACCGCTGTGGAGGCAAAGGCGTGCGATTGGAGGGCTGCGGCAGTGGACCAGCGTCTTCAGCCGGCCGGCTTGCGCGGGCGCGGCCACCGGAGTTCACCGGCCGCGTGGGAACAGGGAGGAGGCCAGCGAGCTTGGGTGAGTTAAGGCGGAGCTGGGGCGGCGATGTTCCGGCCCGCAGCCATTAGCTTCGTGCGGCGCGAGCGTCGGGCATCGCCGGCCGGATGGTAGCCCGGCGTTGGCCGCCGATGATACGGCCAGTGTGAAACGAGATAGGAGAACGTTTGACCGCGAGTTTCATTAAACTAAACCACCCAGAAACGTGGACGTTATTAGAACCCGCACTTGCCACGCAAGCCCTCAGCGTAAATCTCAAAGCACATCATAACGGTTGATAGTAGGGGTGGTATGTACCCCAGGGGGTACGAGAACATTTTCGGTCAGGCGCCGACGCCCCCTGGGACGACCAGCAGCGACCTGAGGAGCCTGCCGGCGGCGGCGAGGAATGCGACGGCGGCGTCGACGATGGCCGCCGCGGCGGCGGGGTCGAGGAGGTACCTGTCGGCGACGCGCTTGCCGATCCACGCGCCCAGGAGGAAAGGAGGGAGGAGCCAGAGCAGGAGCTCGAGGACGGAGCCGAACTCGACGCCGGCGTAAGTGAACGTGGCCATGGCCGGTGTGGGGGAACGGAGAACAACTGGAGCCGAAGCAAGCGAGCGCCCTCTGGTTGGGGGGAGAAGAATAATGCGATCCCTCAGCCGGCCGGCAAGGGCGAGGGGAGAGGGCAGAGCCTTTTCAAGCTTTCAGCCACACCGGCCAGCAGCAGCTGGGGTAGTGAATGCAGGTTCTCAGCTGCTCACAGCGCCAAACACGTACACAAGCACAGGAACGTCGAGCAAACATATTGCTGATCGACTACCCTGCTGCACAGCTTTGATCACCTTTCCTACGTACTGAAGAGACTCAAAGTTGTGCTGACGGCGACCAAAGTTCTACAGTCATTGCTGCCTGCTGGTGTGTGTAGCAACAGTACGTGTGGCTCGTCTTGGAACCTCAATATATGGGATGGGCTAACAGAACATAAAGAGTATCATCAATAATGATCAGCAGAAGCACACAATGACACAAGTATAATATCAATGGGCTGATCGACAGGGCAAGTGAGAAATGAGTGCTCTGGGCTCGATCTGCATTTCCAGCTGACCTAAAAAATGTAAGACTCAGAGGTTTGATGCCTCGTGTAGTAGTGAGTCCTGACTTCCTTCCTGGTTTTTTTTGCCCCTGTTGGGCGACTCGGGCGGAACCCCCAGCGCCCCCAGCCGAAGCTCCCCGCCCTTTCCCTCCCCTCCGCCGCCGCCGGAGCGGCGGCCGTCGTCGTGGTCCGGGCAGGCGGCAGCCCACGGCGTGGCCAGGGATGGCCATCGCCATGGGCGGCCCGGGCCCTGTCTATCACGTCCCAAAGTGCTGGAGGGTGCTGGTGGCGTCTTGGTAGTGCGGCCAGCGGCGACTTTGTTTGGGCGGGCGCTAGCGACGTCATGGTGGCGTGGCTAGCGGCAGTCTGACGACGGTGCACCAGGGACGCCATGGTGGTGTAGCTGGTTTGCTCTGTGCCGTCTTCTCAGGCAGCATGTTGGTGGTGCCGTGGTGGCATGGCCGACGGCGGTTGTTGCACGGTTTTGCAGCCGTGCGGCGGTCCACTAGCAGCACCACGGTGGTGTGGTTGGTGGCGCCGGTCGTCTCTCTTTTCCGCGCCTTGGAGTTGAAGCGGGGGAAACCCTTCCCGTTTTTGGGACAACGTCAATGGCGCTCTTGGCGTCATATCCTTCCTGAAGGTGACGTTGAGCTTCTCCGGCGGAAGAATGCTGCCTAGATCCTTCTGCTTGGTGCATCGGCGATGGTGCATTGTGAGAGTGATTTCTTTCCCCTCCTTCCTTTTTCTGTTTTTCTTTCTTTGTTTCAGTCTCGATTGTCGTTGAAAAAGAAAAAAAAGGGGTGAGTTAGAGTAGAGAAGAAGAGAGTCTTCAGTTAGTGGTAGTGGTGTGCTTGATTGCTCGTGTCGATGTCCCAATCCGAACGAGTAGAGTTGGCTCGTGTCGGCAATTTGACCGAGCAGAGTTGTTTGAGTTGCATAGAGC
>OAMR01000081.1:2530328-2563140 GCA_900205405.1 Echinochloa crus-galli | reverse complement strand
GCAGCGCCGCCAGGCCCCTCCGCCACATGGTCTCTACGCCGGTCGTCCCCGACATCGCCGCCACTCCTCCGATCTGCGCGGCATCGTCGTCCGTCGTCTCCATGTGCCCTCGGTCTGATCAACCGATTGGCGCGACATGTGCGGATTTGGGACGGATGTCCTCAGCACGTGCACCTCCGCCGACACGAGGGTTGCGGCTGCATCGCCTCTTCGGGCTGCAGTGCCGCCCTCCCTGGTCCTCGTTGTTGCATCTTCACCGCCGTCGACTGCGTCCTCGACTTCGTCCACGTCGGCCTCTTCGGCCGCGTCTCCGACATCGTCATCGACTACGTCAGTGCGTGCTTGCTCGCACACATGGTCTTCACCGAGCTGTTCGAGTTCTTCGTCGCCTTCTTCGAGCTCCGCCGCCGCGTCCTCTGGATCATCAGGCCTTGCGCCAGATCGTCCGGGGTAACCTCCTCGCTTCGTCCAGCACCACTTCGTCGCCAGCGTCGCCGTCTACTCCTTCGTCTACTTCTTCGTCTACTCCGACAACTGCGGGTTGGAACTGTAGTGAGGTAGTATAGTTATTGACAAACTAACAGAGTGGAAATTAGGGAGTATGTGGTTGTGACTTCTGAGATGATGGTGATTCCACAGAGAAGATAACTCACCAAATCTTTTCACGCCTATGCGCCCAGAAGAACGCTCTCCTGCAGTGGTCTCATTTATTGCTTCTATCATCTCGTTCTTACTGACATACCCATCTTTGTTCTTGTCCAAGAAGACAAACGACTCAACCAGTGTCTCAAATGTTGGCTCAAGACTGCCTAATCCCATTCTTTTTCTCTAAAGCATCATGTCAAGGACATAAACGTATCGAAAAAAACAGGGCAGGAAATAAGTACAAAAACAGCAATGTCTAAAATAGGAAATAAGTAAATTATTTTGCCATTAAGATAGAGAAAGAAACAAACTCCAAAAATTTGAGAAAGTTAATGCCTTATGTGGATTTCCTGTGCTAAAAAATCAAGAGACAAAGCAAATTTAAACAGTAAAATATTTTACTGTGTGAAGGATACTGCTTCAGACACCGCAGGATCATTGAGAAGATAAACAAGGCACAGGAAGACAATAAATTCATTGAACTTCATGCCCATGTGTTCATAAATGTCGCATGCCTGAAATAGATCTTTTATTTCGTCATCAGTAGATTCGATACCCAATTTCTGGAAACAATGCTTGAGTTCCTGTTGATCTATTTCACCATTGGAATCTTCATCTGCGTAAATACAAAACTACACTTCTCAGAACATTAAAAAAGGTTTGATGAAACACATCAAGAATAAAAGACAATTTCAAATGAAATATCATGGTCAGCATTTATAGTCCATTCAGATGATAATTCTGGATCAGTTCATGTGGATGACAAAACAAATTCCTCACAAGCATGTCAAACCATTTCAAGTCTCGAAAGCCACTCGCTAAAGCAAGTAAGTTGGAACAAAAATTGGGGTGATCTATCTTGTGCCCAATTATTTTGGTGGATTTGATTTCACAGGAGCAGTTTCCCTAAATCTGCCAAATCCTACCTGTTAGAGTATATGTTAGATAATCCCGTACTGCTAGTTGTATCTACGGACAAGTCTCTGTACTCTATATATACCGGCCGAGGCCTCAATGCAATACATCAATTCCATTTTAAAATGTTATGCAGAAATGCAACATTATCAGTAACTGATGGGATCTACCAAAGTTCACCTAACTAATCACAGTAGAAATCATTTACCTACGTGTACTTGGTACTAATGTGTATGGTTGATATCAATATTAAATAAAAGAAATCAATTCTAACCACAAGTCTCTAGAATTGAGAACCCCAGCCCCAGCATAACACTCGGAATCGTACATCTAGAAATTCTGACCCTCCAATTCTACACCAAGAAAATGCTGTAAAAGCTCACTAATCAGCAGCAATTCTGATCCTTTGGCTCCTGAGCTTCAAAAATCGTCTATGAACAAAAACTCCCAGCCCTACACGCTACACTTCATCAAACTGTCAGTATGTGATACATACTGGACAGCACAAAGGGATCTAGGACAATGATCTGAGTATCCGACATGGCGGCTAGTGCTAGCTCTAAAAAGAGCAGTAACGCGCTGCAATTTGAGATGTTTACCGCATTTCAAAAAAGATGTTTACCGCATTTGGACTACCTTTTCTCACGAATTTTATCGTAACGGCGAATTTTATTGGAATGGTATAACTATTCACTCTAAGTTATGGTACAGCAAACGAAACAGGAAGCCGGGAAAATTTGTGTGAACTTAGCGCTTTTCATTGTAGTCCTTGAATTTACGATTTTTCAGTTCTCTTCTAGCGTGAGGTTTACAAATTAGGCGTTTAACCATCTTGGAGAGATTTTAACTGCTTTTTTCGACGATGGAGACTTGCGCTCTGGATTCGATGGTTGTAGGTTTGAACTTTGGAGCTGGTAGGCAACGCGTCAGATCTCAGCATACAAGTCTTAAGATACATCAGGTCGGATGTCCATGATTGCCCTGTGCTATGGTGTTGCATCTGTATCAACGACGATTACGCTCAGACGTGACTTGCTAAACTTAGCTTCGCTTGATATTCGCAGGGTATTCGCAGTATACAAAAGCCAAAAGCAGCTGATTCTGCTGTCATTTGGCAACAGATATATATGGAATGCAAACCTTTCTGTTTGATGTAAAGGGTATACAAACATATACTATGCAAGTGTATATGAAAGTAAATGGTTCATACACAGTGACGTTTGATGCTCAGTAAATGGTCTAGTTCCTGCACTACAATATAATTATATAATTCAAAGTATCTAGCAGCCTGGTCCCAGCTCCTGCATAAGAGTAACTGCACTATTTACCGAAGGTTGCAAGGCTTGCCCAAGCACTGAAGGTTTTCGACGATGTTCAGGTCTTTCTGTACCCAGCATGACGTCCAGCAATTTAAAACACGTCACCCTCAACATCAAGAGTGCTGTTTCCGTTGGAATTATCGTGGATGCCAAAAACACGCCTGGAAATTTTCTTTTCTTGTTTACTGGTTCACATCGTCACTTACTCCATACCTTGAATTCCTGGATGTTAGAGTATATGTTAGGATAATCCCGTACTGCTAGTTGTATCCACGGACAAGTCTCTGTACTCTATATATACCGGCCGAGGCCTCAATGCAATACATCAATCATTCCATTATACCAATCCCATCTCTCTACACTACCTCCGTCCTAAATTATACATATATATCTTTTGCTATGCATTTAAATACATAGCAAATATTATATATCCACAAAAGCCAAAACTACTTATAATTTAGAACGGGTGGAGTAGAATCGTAACCAGGAAGGGGTTGATTTCACCTGAATTCACTCGTTGGCATAATACTGAAAACAGGATCCCATATTCTCATGGTCCCTTTATATACAATCTAGGACCAAAGGCACAGCAGGCTTTGGTCCTATAAACTCAGTGCGCATGAGTGCTGCAGTTGGATTGAAGAATGTGTCGTGCATGTAGCAGTACTGCAGTAGTACTCTTTGTTTTTAAAAAAATGCCCTTGCTTGCCATTGGATAAAAGGTAGATGGATCCATGTAAGTTGACTTTGATTGACCCATACAATTTGTTCATGCTAGTTTTGTCCAATATTTATGATTTATATAAACTCTTCACTGCTGCTTCGGATTACATAGTTCTACTATACGTCCAGGTTTATTTTTTTCAAGTCATGACCTATATAAGTGGCACGGTATCATAGTGCAGGTCCAGACAGGGGGGTAATGTAAAGCTCACCAAATTGCTGAAAGATGGTCCTGCAGTTTCTCAAGCTCTCGTCAATTTTAGGAAACTTCATGATGACACTGTTGAACGATTTCACAGAAGTTCCTTGCAATGCCCTCTGCTGCATGGCCTCAACCATCTTCCTCTCTAACTTTGTAGCCGGTGAGCTGTTCCTTGGTGACTCACCACCAATTACACCTCCCATTTCCGCAATTCCGAAGATGAATGGCAGCAAAACCTCCGTACCTGGAGACGCAAATAACATCCAGGATGAGACACTAACAACGGAGATTGAAATCGTGGCGAATGCAAAGGATGTACGGTGTACCATTTCTGATTTAGATAAAACAAAACAGCAACGGCATTGGTAGTTGAATAACATAGCAATGATATCTGATATTTCTACAGAAATTTCCCTCCACAAAACTGAACGAGCTAACGCGTGGAGGAAACAATTAACATTAAATGTCAGAACAAAAGAATAGTTAGTTCAAATGTAGGCTAAGAATTTATTTCCTAATAATGTCTCAAAAAAAATCTCCTAATAACCTAGAGTGAACTTAACGCGGCCAAAATATTTTGGGGGAAATGAGGTGCAATTAGCACTCCACCGATCGATGCAACAAATGAATCCGCACCCAACCAGCGGATCGGAGAGAAAAAAAAAATCGGGGTTCAGGGGACTCGCAATTGCAGCAGCGGAAAGATTATTCCGCGGAACAAGACGAGTGATCCGTTGAAGGAAGGCCGAAATTAAAAGGGATGAATTAGTGCTTCCGGCTGGCCTTACCACATCCAACTCCGCATGAATCTCCAGCACTCACTACGCCACCGTCAGGGCGATCGACGGGGAGGCACCTACGGGGGGCGAAGGGGATCGAGCACCCTGGGAGGGAAGCGGGGGAGGAGAGGATGCGCTAGCTCGTGGAGGGATCTGGTGGTGGATGGGGGTGGCGAAGCAGGCGTGTTCGGCGCCGAGGGCGGTGGAGAGCCGACGAGAGCGGAGAGGAGACGCGGTGCAACGCATGCGCGCGAACACACGCGTCGCACCAGCGCGCAATAGTAGTCAAATTCCAAAAATGCCATATCGCTCGAGAGTAGTGGCAATGTAGCGTGCACCTAAAGATTAGTTTGGGAGGATGAGGATGCATGCTCTCGCACTGTAGTTTGCATGTGCAACAATCTTTTAGAAAATTATAAAAGTCATATTTTGTATACTAAGCGTCTAAATCAAATTCTGATCGAACCATTGTATTTCTCGTCACAGGAGCTTCAAAATAAGATCCCCACCTGCAAAATATTAGGACATCATTTTTTAAAATGTTTTTAGCATAAAATGCTTATATTGCATTAGAAATTGCCTTTTGTTTTCTCTAAACATTGTTTACAAGTTAAAAAAATTGTTGATGCAAAAGAGTAAATAAATGGACTCTTTTACGCTAACAACATTGCGTGCCAACAATCCGTGGTTGTTGGGTTGATGCTAGTTGGCGGAAATATGGCTCTGGATAGTGCTGGTATTGAGCTCAAGAAAAAATAACTGAAAACAGGATTGAGCTTCAGCTGGATACTTTTCGTGCATTCACAGTAGTTCTAGGCTTGTCCACTCACAAAATCACAAGGGATGAAATGGAAATCACCTGCATGTTCATACTCGGTCTGAGTGTTTATTTCCTGCGGTAAAAGACTGGGCATGACAAAAGGCCAGAGCATGCACGCGTATCCGTAGTCCGCCACATTCTACCTCACTACCGCACCAAGCAACGCCCCACAATTCCATTCCATTCAAAATAGCGAAAAAAGAAGTCCAAATAATTAAAAAAACGGCTGTACAAGATGAAAACACCAAATTCATTCCATTTCACCAACAAGCTGTTGTCACATTTGCAATCTAAAAGACGCAAAAGTGGGGTAAGTTACAGGTGACAGCAGGTCAGAGATGGCAATTACACTTGTTTCAAGCAGTTACAGGGGATGATACAAGGGGACGCCTATCAGCTTTGGAGCATCCTGGCACGTGATCGTGGTGTCAAGCTACATATATTCACCTAAGGTTATAGGTTACAGTGTTGTAGTGACAGACTGACGACAATCAGTCAGAATCAGGGCGATCAGTGGTTTCAACCAGGCTTGTCAGGGCTATGAAGTTGTAAGCGTTCCAGATGATTTATTCCTCCTGTGCCGAGGAGATTGCCCAAGGCACATCCTGAAACGCTGTGATAGACTGTCCCCCATCTCAACCTTCTCACGCTGAATCTTCTTCCACAGTACTCGGATCTTCTTCTCCTTAGCTTTCTCAGACGGTTTCCTCTGGCTTTGTCTTAGAGGTGTAGCCAGAGCCTTCACTGTCATATTCTACGATGCATAGATCAATTACCAGATCAGATTTTTTTACTGCATTAATCATTTCAAAGTGTTGCATAAATGCCACCAGCTTGAAAGAAGTTGACTAGTGAAAACTAAAGTTTCAATTAAGATACAACAAGTTGGCAAGCAATTGAGGCAATGTACCTCCTGCTTATCATTATTATCCCCTGAGAATGACTCGTCATCAGTGGCCACTCCTAAAGATGAACATCTGCCCAAACTCTCTCTGTTGGAACTCGTGTATGAGCAGGACTCCTCATTGTGCCTACTATTTTTATCCTATAAGAAAGGAAGACTTATCATCAGTCAAAACACAAAGAGGCAAGTATCAAGTATATCAAACGCAGTTCTTAACACTATAATTGTGTTTCTGATGGCCTTCACTGATTAGCCATCTTGGTATAAAGGCTAACCACCATATCTTATTATAAGCTAATTTAACATAAGGCAACGGATGACCCGGCACAAGGAAAGAAAATGTATCACATGTATATAATGCTAAACTTGACTAAAGCATACAGAGTTCAAGATTCTGGTAAACCAACTCGTAGTTATACAATGAACTTTACCTGCAAACGTGCTCCAACACTATCCCCATCCATCTCTGACAGGCTACGATTTTCATCTAAAAGGAAATCCTGCATTGTGATAAGGAAAAGAGTTAGGAAAAGAAGGGCTTTATATCAGACACAAACAAAACACAAGAAACCTACCAAGTCAGGCTCATTCTTAACGGACAGTTGATCCAAGCGTTCTGACAGCAATTCAACTACAGATGTTTTAGCTGGAATAATTTCAGGTGAATCGGTTAGTATACAACTACTTACTACAGCATGACAATGATGAAGCAGCTAAGGGAGCTGTACCACACCATTTGGAATGTTAGGTGCATCTGTTGATGAACTGCCGGCACCAGTGTTAGCTGACTGTAGACCACTGATGATTTCAAAGAAGAAACTCTGCAAGAGCAGCAAAAAATCAAATGTGATTTCTTAAAAAACAAATTCAAATTGAGTTGTCACTGGGTATTTCATGAATTTTACCTCATTGGTTATGTTACCAACTTTAAATGCACCCATATGTAGCTTTGAACGTGCTGCAGGCAGCAGAGGAGGACGCAAAGTTTTGTAGAAGAATATTGAAACTGAATCATAATATGATTGAGGTCTTGGGGAATTGTGATCACCGTCAAATTTTATTATACTTTTATCCCCCTGCATATAACCAGGCAATTATTAACAGAATGACTAGCATGCTTTTTGGCCGCAACAGTCAACTATAGCAATCTCATATTATCGAGTAGAAGTGATATGACATCTATGCCCTTCAACCTTTGTAAAGCAAGCTACATAAACAAATTACCCCATATGCCTGATGAATACGCTCGCAATGGTGAGGCTGGATAAACATATCATTCAAACCATGTCCAAATAATGCAGGGATAGACATATTGGGAGCCAACTGGTTAAGAACAAGAGAACACCAGTTAGATCAATTTGAAGTATAAGCAGGTTCTTTAAAAGTTACAGGAATTGTGCAGTAAACACAGCATACAGAGATGTCAATAATAAAAAAATTCGAGCTAATAAAGGACCAGAAAAATGTAAATTCTGACAATAACCAAATATCATTGATGGGAAACTAGAAACTCTTTAGCTGAGCAGATTTTAGGTAAGAAGAAAAAATAAAATAGTGCAAAAGTTCAATTCTAAAACTGCTCCAACCTATATAATAAAACTCACAATAAATTTGAGCCAAATCAAGAAAAAGAAAGAAATGGAAGGCAGCTAAACAAATAGCTTATTAATATCCATATAAAGTCTGTTATATTTATTTTACAGCAGTGAGTCATGGATACAATGCAAAATATAAACATGAGTTGTATAAGAAAAAATAGTTTTTACAACCATCATGAGTTGAATTCTTCTATGGTTTTATATTAAAGATTCAGGGTGTCAAATTATGTTATGAAGAGATATGGTTTAGGGAGTGCACCTTTAAAACATTAAGATCCATTATGTCAAACTTGGCTCTTTTCTGGATGATTCGCCGCATGTACTGTACAGCCATCTTAACCTGAAATGACAGAGTTCAGAACCCATTAAACTTTACAATTACAGCAATTATTCCTAGGATTGCAAAAGCACTTGTGCTCGTAAGGAAGGAAGATAGTATGGAACTTCACTAGATCTAACAACTGCCTCATCCTTTACCAATTCCCCAAATACAGTCCAATGGCAAGCATGTAGATTCATCTATTAACTCAATAACATAAGTGAAAGTTCAATATAAAGGGGAAAAAGGTAAGTCCTATTGGCTTACCGCTTATGCTTCCAAGTTCAATATAAAGGGAAAAAAGGTAAGTCCTATTGGCTTACCGCTTATGCTTCCAAGTTAAGAACTGTGGAAGCCATAAGTCCCCATTTATTATGGCAATGCACATTTCCAGCATTCTTGTGGTAGTATTGTAATTGCACAAAAGTAACACATATGCAGAAGGTGTGCTGGGCATACCGTGAATTTAGGAACTCGAATTTTGTAAACATCGACAAGTTCCATCATCAAGTCATACAAATTAGTGAAAGCACTATCCAATACCATGCCAGCAATAGAGGGATCTTCTGCTCCATAGAGTAGGCTGTATCACATTTGTATACGACATATTGTAAAGATTTACAGTGAACATCCATCAAATGGTAATGAAATATTTGAGCCATGAAATAAACTCTGAAGCTTGAAAATAGTCTTGAGAATATCAATTTGAAATTGCTTGGAACTATGGAAAAACCAATAGTCTCTTACACACTACTCCTTAAAATAATGAATCACATGAAGTAAAACAGAGAGATCTTGCACCAAGTAAAAAAAAAAAGCACTTTATCCAAAACTACAAGTTACCTTGTAACAGCACCCATTGATCGCCCCCAAAGGCCTATACTGGAAACTTGCTTATTGGCCCGTAGACATGACACGGCACATTTGAGGTCCTCTTTCTAGAAGTAAATTGTTGTAAATTTCAGAAGGGTGTGATCAACCAAAATATGAATGTAGAATAAGCAAACAAAAACATCGGTACTGATTGTATACCTCATGCCAACCCAGGCTGACATAATCTCCACCCGATAGACCTGACCCAGAAAAGTCAAGTGTGAAAACAGTGATATTTGAAGGAAGGAGTATTACAGCGGCTTCATTTGCATCTGCTCGGCATCCGCTGCATGTCAAAGCAATCTGATTAATATTCCAAAAGATACAGTGACTGATTGAGCTGCTGTGTGATATAAATAAAGGAGGAGTGCAAAAAATTGTAACTTGTGCTACCAACTCAGTAGATGATTTCCAAACGCTTAGAAATGTGTATAAAAAGCAACTTGCACAAAATTGGAATGTTAAAAGAAGGAAGCACCCAATGAATCATCGGTCATCAGACTTTGGAAACATGGAGCAGAAAAGTTAAGTACCTATTTCCATGGCAGTAGACCACACATGGGAGGGCAGTGTTCTCTGGGATAAAAGCAGGAACATAGTGGCTGCATTTTAGGATATAGCCTCTTGCATTTGTAAGCTGCCAGGTGCAAGTATAACGATAAGGTTATCAACCATGATGCTTATAGTTGCCATCAAACTTCTCATCAGCAAATAAAAGACAGAAAAAACCTCGTTAATTGATCTCCGTACTTGCCTCCAAGTCTAGTCGTTTGTATTTCCGTCCTGCAAGGATAAACTCTGTGTCCCATAGATACTGATCTGGATCATATTCTGACCTGCAAATTAGAATCCATTCAGTCCCAATACACCAGATACATGCACGAATCCTTAACTTGTTCGATGAATCTAACTTTTGTTTAGCTCAACGAATTTCATGTTTTGATGGATTCTAATCATTATTGCATCTTTAGAAGACAAGGTACAAAAAAGATGCCAACAGGTATGCAAAAGAAGCATGCCATGTTCCAAGTAACGCTGCAGAACAAACCATACACATCCACCCTAATCCCTAAACAAAGCTACACTTTACAGCTGTGTTCCAAAAGGGTTGCAACAAAAAGCAGAAAAGTACAACATCAAGGGGTAGCAGCCAAAAATTCACACATGATCCCTCCTCTCAGTGAGGATCTCAAAATTGTAGCTCGAGCAGAAGATAACATTAGCAACACAGTTAAAATTTGCTCTTGCTATATGCATACATTAACACGAAAGTGACTCTTGACAGCTATCTCGTACCGCATGCTCATATAAGTTCCGCATAACATGACAAATGGAAAGCTGCAATGATTATTGCAATTGTACCTAACCCTAGCTTTAATAGCACATGGTACAGAGTTGCAATCACATAACAAAGAACCAATGTAGACTAGCTCAAACCAGTAGGCAACTATCCTCAATCTCATGGTCTCATCCTCCATTACAATTCGAAATCGTACATTTCCAGGTACCATTCCGGCCTCAATATCCCTCAACAAAACACCTAATTCGCTAGCATTTCAACAAGGCTTGCGGACCTGCAGTTGCAGGGATAACTAACGCTAGAATTGATACCGCAGCGCTCCGATTTCCAAAATAATACGGCAACATCCAATGCAGCATCACAATTGATATGTGATAAGACACAAGAAGCGAATGCAGCAGCTCGGGGTATGCTACAGGACGTACCGGGGCGGCCGGATGACGAAATTAACAAACTGATCCATTATGGCGCCTCCCGGCGGCGCGCGGGGCTCCTAGGCTGAGCCGGGGCGGGGCCTCCCAGCGCTCATCCACCACCCGCGCGCCTCCCGGCTCGTCCCCCTCTCCGAATTACGCCGCCCCGCCTGCAAGGTGGCGCCCACCCGAACCGGAGGAATCCTCCGCGGAGCCGCCTCGGATCTGCGCGAGGCGCGCCCTCTGCCTCGCCGGATCCGGTGACCCGAGGGGATCAGGGAGGGGGGAGGCGGTGGTTGGGAGCGGGGGGTGAGGAGGAACGAGCGAGAGGGAGCAATGGCCGCGGAATGATTAGAACGTTAATGAAGCGGAGGTAATCGGGTGGGTTTTTTAATTTTGAATTCTTTTGTCGTGTTTAATTCGGGGTCTTCTGGCCTTGATGCTGGTCATCATCCGTTGCAAGTGGGTAGGTCAGGTGCAGCGTACCACGACGAAGACGAATTTTTTATTTATTTTAACCCTTTTAAATCCAATATTTTAAAAATAACTCCTCTCAAACTAAAATTCCAAAAACTAGCCCTTTTGGTCGCGCCACTCCTTTTGGCGCGACTTTCTATTGAGTCGCGCCACATGCAAAGGCGCGACGGAGCCGCCATGTAGACACCGCGGCCAAGGCTGAGTCGCGCCACAACCTCTGGCGCGACTCAGTGCAACCTCTGGCGCGACTCAGCAGCACATCAATTACAGATTCGAACTTGGTGCTCCATTATAAATATTCAAAATTATATTTTTATGAAGTGGGACTAGTCCAAAATATTCACCAAAGATCCTACTTCCCAATTTGCATTATCTAGTCAAAAATTGATGTATAAAATATTTCAAAATTATGGCTCAATTTTGAATAATCATCACTGTTTTTAGGACTTTGAAATTTCCAAGAAAAGGCTAAGAACATTATAACTTGTTGTTTCAAATTTGATATTTGACCCTTCAACACATCAAAACATCAATTTGATGTCCTTCTATATTGAATCACATAACTTGTACTAAAACTTTTGTATAAGTTGGAGGTTCAATGGTTAGAAAAAAGCTAAAATACCAAGCTCCTAAACATCATTAGTGATTATTATGTGAAATAATAGGAAAGTTTGCCAAGTGTTCTATTTGATTTTATATTTGAACTTTGACCACTCAAATTCAAATATTTGGTTCCTAAACTTAAACATGTCATGATTCTATCACGCTGGCACTTTACAAACTTCAACTTTCATATTTGTCCAAATTTCAACTCTTTTCAAATTTTAAATTTGTAAATTCGCATTTTGTGAAATTGACCTAATCTAAATTGATGTTGTGACTAACAATCAATATATCCACTTAAATCATTTTAATATCTTTGTATTAATGTTGTGACTAAGAATGCTTTCATACAAACTTCTTCATTAACAACTAATCCATTTATTATCCTTTTTCTCAATGTTGTAGTACTGTTTCATTATACAAGCAAATCAATGACATGTTTAAGTTTGGGAATCATGACATGTTTAATGATTCTATCTCAAGTGTGATAGAATCATGACATGTTTAAGTTTAGGAACCAAATATTTGAATTTGAGTGGTCAAAGATCGATCAAATATAAAATCAAATAGAACACTTGGCCAAATTTTCCTACTATTTCACATAATAATCACTAATGATGTTTATGAGCTTGGTATATTTTAGATTTTTTTCTAACCATTGAGCCTCCAACTTATACAAAAGTTTTAGTACAAGTTATGTTCTTCAATATAGAAGGACATCAAATTGAAGTTTTGGTATGTTTAAGGGTCAAATTTCAAATTTTATACAACAAGTTATATTGTTCTTAGCCCTTTTTTTTGAAATTTCAAAGTCCTGAAAATAGTGATAATTATTCAAAATTGAGCCAATATTTTAAAATGTTTTATATATCAATTTTGGACTAGATAATACAGATTGGAAAGTAGAATCTTTGGTGAATACTTTGGACTAGTCGCACTTCATAAAAATATAATTTTGAATATTTATAATGGAGCACCAAGTTCGAATCTGTAATTGATGTGGAGCTGAGTCGCGCTAAAGAGTGATGATTATCCAAAATTGAGCTAAAATTTTAAAAAAATTTATATATCAATTTTGGTCTAGATAATGAAAATTCGGAAGTAGAGACCTTGGTGAATATTTAAGACTAGTCCGACTTTATAAAAATATAATTCTGAATATTTATAATGGAGCAACAAGTTCGAATCTGCAATTGACATATCAGCGGACTCAGCTGACATATCATCGGACACCGTGGCCGATGTGCCGACATGGCGGCTCCGTCGCGCCATTGCATGTGGCGCGACTCCCCGACTCAACGGGGAGTCGCGCCAAAAGTCGTGGCGCGACCAAATGTTCTTGAAATTTTAGTTTGTGACGAGTTATTTTTAAAATATTAGATTTAAAGGGGTTAAAATAAAAAAATTCGACGAAGACGAAGTACAACTGTACAGGTGGCGTGCATGGTGCCGGACTGCAGTAGTTGTGAATTTAGCATTTAAGTTTTTCTGTGCAAATTGCAAAACATTCGATGTTTCTTCACGGTGATACAAATGCTTCGTAATATACAAATGTTTTGTTTGAATCTTATTAGTGTAACTTATAAAATCTCTATATTTTGCTTGACTAAGATTTTAAATGCTTATATTGTATAAAGTAACTTGTTTATTTTTCACAAACACACATAACTAGTTTGAAAATTACTCCAGCTACTGATAAGGGCCCCTTTGGCAGCCACGGGGAATTTTTGTGACACCCGAAACCCCCTCCCCGGCAGGGCAGTGCGCCCCCTTTCCCCCGTGAATATTTGGAAACGACGGACGCAGGGTGGCCTGTCCCTGCAGAGCACGCGAGCACGCATATATACTTTCTGAGTCTGCTGCATGTGCATTGGCTGTGTTCGGCAGTGCTGGCTGCTGCAGCGCTGCGGCTGCAGCTGCAGCAGCCGCTACCAGCAGCCACCACCAGCAGCCGCTGCAGCTTCCTCCAGCAGCACAACGGTTAAGCCAGCCAGCAGAAATATCAAAAAAGCTTCTTTAGCCTGCAGCCGAACGGCAGTCTGAGCAGCAGCAGCAAAAGCGGCTGCAATGATACAAACATTCAACTTTGGAGTTCCATAACAGCAGCTAGTCCAAACATGCAGCAAATATTATATCAAAGAACTCCGTTATTTTCCTATGTACTGTCTCACCACTATGCTGGAATTCCTTTTTCATCCTATCAGTACTTGCATTGTGAGAGAGCATGAACATAAACATTCCCAACTGCTCCTCAATTCTAACACCGCGGGTGTCACGTAACAAGTTCTCCACTCTAAGATAATTTGCTATAATTCTAAATATCTCAGGCTCCATCCTGAACTCGACTTTGCACCAATTCTCATGGCCTTCTAAGATTTGTCTGACCTTTTCTGCACCAGGAAGAGTTGATGTGTGCTCTGGCCTTTTCTCGTCATATAGACACAACTGAAGTGCGGGGACCATAACTAGAAATAAATCATCATCCTCTTCTTCCTGCTCTACCAAAAATCTCCTAACTTCGTCCTCCCAAGACTCCATTATCTAATATATAAGATATAATATTATATTATTAATATATAGGAATCAGACACACTAGCTAACTATAGGAAAGAGCCATTCAGTATATGGGAAACGAGAAGTATGCAATTCAGAACCATAAACATACATGCCAAATATGGACAACTTTGTAAACTACTGCAGAGAAAACTGGATATAAATAAACAGTAACAATAAATGTGAAACAGGAACAATATTAACAGAGGATGACAAATAAAATGCACCATTCAGAGGCCATACATCTACCAAAGGCAGATATACTACTGAAACTACATGGCAGATAATTCTCGTCGCACCAACAGACATATGAACAATTACGAATTTATACTACTGAAACTACATGGCAGATAATTTACCCCCCCGATAAAATATCTGCTCAAATGAATTGGATCTATTTCTGAGGCATATACTATTTATATATCTCTTGATCTCCTAACATAACCAAACCATCAGAGAACATCTAAATACATTCCTCCCATGCATCACCACACATATAAGTATAATCTAAACTGACACATGCATGCTGTCATGCCAAACAACCAAAATGGTAGCTAGCTTGACCAACCCAACCCAAATTCTACAGGAATTCATACATCAGATCAGGAATGAGGGGTTACCGTGAGGCGCTAAGAGAGGATGCAGGGGGTGATATGCTTGTACTCGGGCACCTCGGATGGCAGCTTGTCGTAGGCGCCTTGGTCGAACGGCACCGCGTTGTTAACCTTATTCTTTTGCTTTGCCTTGCTCCACTTCTGCAAAAACCAATTAGTAGCTACATTATGAACAGAAGCTCTGTACAATAAGTCATTTGTAAAATAAATAAAATATAATAGAAACTAAATAACCTGTGCAAAGTTCACATGACCTGCTATTTTTGGAAACGCGTAGCTAAAACATGTCTTTGTGCAATCATTCAAATTCAAGAACTTAATGGAACTTAATGCCCGGGGTTGCGGCGCCCGGACCCTGGAGGTGGGGAGCGCTTGCCCCGGGGAAATCACGCGGAACGGGTGCCGGCTCCCCGTGGAAGTGGGCTCCCAGATGACCCCTCGATCTGGCCCCTGGCTGATTTCCGCGTGGGCTGGCTGCCCAGGGATATCAAGGGGAAATCGGCGGGATTTTGGGTTTCCAAAGGGGCCCTTAAGGTGCTCAAAAAGGAATTTTCCTTTGCGCCCTTTTTCTACATGAAAAGGTCATCATTAAATAAGCATATTTCTTAATTATTTTGCATCTTGTAAGATTTTGCGGAGAGAAGCACTGCATATATTTTAATGAAAGCTTTATGGCACGTACAACAATTAGATTGAGGTGGTATTTATAAGTCTATATAAACAAAATAAGCTGACATAGCCTAACTAGAGTATGTATCAATTATCACATAGATAATCTATTGCAAAACTGTCTATTTACTCTATGCGTTAAATAGATATTAGCTGTCTAAATTTCTGTACATGTCTTCTTTTACGTGGTTGTATCCTGGTTCCTTGCATTTGCACGATTACAAAGGTAACACGATGAATCAAATCAGCCAGCAAACATTTCCCGACGCCGAGATCGAGATCGTAAAACAAAAATGGGCTTCACTCACTGGATGTCCATCCAGCCCAACAAAACCAGCCAACCTTAGCCCAAACTCGAGCCCATACAAACCACTTCCAATTTACCTCCATCCTCGCCGGCTCGCCGCCGTCGCCTCCTTCCCTACCTCGCCGTCGTCGGCTTCCCGGCGCCCCCTGCGCGGCTGCGCGGGGCTCTATCCGGGGCCCTCCAGTCACGAGCGCCTCCAGCGTTTTATCCCCTCCACGAGTGGTGAGCGGACTTGTTCCCATAATTGATAATTCCATTCTCGGTTCTGTGATGTAGGGCTGTAGCTTGTAGGGATTGACATGTCATTTTTCTGCACTGCAAATCCTCTCTTATTACCAATCCGGTAGCCCTGACTAGCAAGTTTCAACTCACATGATCAGGTTGCTTGATCATATATCTGCATAAATGCGTTGCAGTTGTGCGTCGCATGACTCGCATGTGTCCTATTCATTCAGGCATACCTCAATCGCGATAGCCATTAATCATGATACTCAGCACTAGTCATTTTTTAGTCAAGCCTCCAATAATTGATACACAGTATTAGTAGGTACTATAACTTACCTTATCTTAAGGTAGAATCCTATAGTTGGGTATGGCTTGCGGCCATTATGTTGTTACACCACGCGCTAACCAATAGCATCAAGGAGCCTTACTAATGTTGTTAGCCTCTAGGGATCCGCGTAACAAGAATTACAAGCCTAAACGAGAATAGAAATTGATGGTCTAGCACTCTTGGACAAGCTGTGGTAGAGGAAACATTAAGCAATGAGATAGCTGCTTGACACCCATTGTGTTAATTAATGCTGTAGTTTTTTTTTCCAAGAACCTTCGAAAAGGGCAGTGAATTCCTGCAATTCAGTAAAGAAGAAAAAATTGACCCGGATTATGAGGGAAACTGGGCCCAAAAACCGTGCAACCACACAGTTTATTGAAGGAAAGTGGAAATCCGACAAAATAATCTTAGCTGTTGTAGTCCTGGGTGGTTAACATACGCTGATATCTTCATTTTCCTTGAATGCATCTTGGAAATGCAAAACAGGTGATTAGTGATGTTAGTCATTTTGTTTTGTATGTTGGGGTATGTGTATAATAGTTTGTGTTTCTATCTTTGTTAATGCAGATACTTGGACCACACATGATTTTAAAGCCCATCTTGGGATTGCTGTGGTGCCTTATCCACTTGGTGATCAGCCTATTTGATTTATGGTCATGTCTGAGTAACAAACTAGGATGCTACCTCATTTCATCTGAGTTGTTGTCCAAGTACCAAAACCTACATCTTGAGAAGCTTAAGTGCTTGGGAGTAGTAGTAGATAGCAGAGAAGCAAATAATGTTATGGAGATCAAACAACTTTTACACTGGGTCTCAACTATTGGAATTACATATGTAGTTCTGTATGACATAGAAGGTGTGATAGTGTATACTTTTCTTACATGCTTTTGGTATCTTGAAACCTATATTTTTGTTTTAAAGTCTAGTAATGCATATTATGTGTCTATAATAGCTTTCCTTGCAAAAACAGAAGGTGTGTACTTGTGACTTGAAATGATTGGAAACAATGTGGAACATGATCAGTGCGATTGATGTATTTTAACATTTGATTCTTCAAATATTTACCACAGTGCAGCTGTTTTTTTTACTGCACAAATAATAGCGTTCAAATTATACAGATGAAATAAGATTGCTTCGAAGAATTTGAACTGTCCATCAAAAACTAAAAGGAAAGATAATAGGACTGAAGTGGAAGCTTTACAACCTCCAACTAAATTTGAAGTATAGATAAATGAATAATAGATAGATGTTCATGATTTTGCTCATTACCTCTGCCTTTCATTTGGCACTGCATTAATTTATGCACACCAGATCAATAGATATTGTGGTAATACCCTGCAGGAGTAATAAAGGAATCAATTGGACCTGATACAGTGGCCTCAAGAGATGAGAACCCAAGTGATTTTTCAGTAAGTTCCTTAGTTGAGCCTTCTGTTGGTCTAGTTGTATCATGACAATTGTTGCCTGCTTTACTACTGTTTATTCTGTCACATCATTTATAGAATTGCCATTCATGTGAACATGTAGGATGTTTGTCAAAACACCAAAAATTCACATTGTAGTCACAGAGGGATGGTTTTAGAGTGTATATCTGGTTCTGATGGCAAGGAAGGCATTGCTAAAGCAGCAAACTTACTATACTCAGCTTCCTGCAAAGGCTGCAATAACTATGTAGCCTATACTCATGGATACAAAAGCGATACTGTTTTTACCGAGGCTGACATGGCTTGTGCATTGGGAGCAGTAGGTATGTTTAGGGAGAAAAGTTACTCTCTCTCTCTCTCGTTACATCTATCATCTCCATTAATTAGGCATTTCTATTTCTCATACTGGATAAGCACTTACCACTCGAACCTTTTTCATTAGGTGGTGACAAGCCAAAACCTGATCTTCTTCTTGTGTATGGTCCAGTTAGATCTCATTTGGGGTTTCCACCTTAGAGATTGCGATACACAGAGATAATGTAAGTTTTTTCTCTTCCACCGTCCTTGCCCCAATCATATGCAAATTTATTCCACATGAAGAGTGACTGATGAGTGCTCCTTGTTTTCTTCCTTCTGAAGAGTTACTACAAAATTTACCAATTTAATTCACAACCATACTTTGGTTTTGCAGGCACATGGGACCACTGAAAACAATGAGTTATGGTTCCATTGTGAAAGTCTTGCATTGGTTCTCACAGAAACATCAAAATTATGGTAGGTTTGTCAACTTGCCCTTGTCCGTGTTTTCTTTGCAAGTTTCTGTTGGCCTCATCCAATTAATAGACATACGGAAGATGTTAAGCCATCGGATTTTCAAATGGCTAGTTTTTCTTTGCAACCTGTACATGAGACTTTTTTGCTATTGAACTCCATCTATATCAAGTTTCTGCAAGTACCAACCGCTCTTAATTTTGAACAGAACATTCATGGACCCAGAAGAAAATCTTGAAATATGATTGAACCAACAGCTATGTGCACGATCTAGAAATTAGAAATGAGTGAATCCTTGATTAGAAAATAGTACTATTTTATTTTTTACTTAAAAGATCGGTTCTGACAACCTGTTCTTCAGGTACATGACGGTGGATACTTATGTAAAGAGGGCCCGTTTGTTGGGTACAACTGTACAAGTACACACTGCCAGAACTGGCTTCCATCGACTCGTATGGATACTGTCATGGCGGGCTGGCGGCTATCCACTTTGTGCTGCCTTTTTTGTAGCGTCGAAGGGGATGGAAAGCTTGCAGACTGGTTCGGGGCTTAGAGCATATATGCACATGGCGAGTGTATTTTACTGTCGAAAACTAAACTAGGTCATCTCATTTATTATTGTACACTATCCTATATTCCTATATCAAGAAGAAAGTCATGTGCCGATAAAAAAGAATTTATGTTTATTATTGCTTTCTTATATATCAGTCCAAAATACTCAGGTAATCGGTATTACTCTGGGCATGTTTTGTTTGTACTTTTGTTGAGAGGACCTTTACTGTAAAAGGAAAAAGTCTTTTTGACATCCCCAACTATTGCCAAAGTCTGGTTTTGATCCCTCGTCTCTAAAACCGAACGTTTATCGTCGCTGAACTATAAAACCCGGTTGTTTTTCATCCTCGGTAATTTTGAGGGTGGTTTCAAAGTAAGTAAATTGGACTTTAGTTGATAGTTTGAGGACGTAAAATGATGCTTTTGAAAAAAAATGGTTTGTAAATATTTTCTTCTTAGAGAAAATATAATTTTTTCTAAATCTAGTTTAATCTTAAAATTGTATATAAAATTTATTTTGATTGGAAAATATAGGAGTAGTTTTACATTTTTCCTAAAATTATGTTTTTCTTTTACTACCTAGTTTGGAGTCATACTATTTTTTAGGCATATTGGACTAAGTATAATAAATAATGAGAGAGTTTTTTTATCTGAAATAAATATTCTATTAATTTTCTACTAATTTACTTTAATAGTTATTATTATTAATTTTCAATTAATTCGCTTTGATAACTTTTAGTAAGTAGTTGCTCCTATTATTTATTTTAATTGGTCTTATATGCCTGTAAACTATTATGACTCTAAAGTAGTCATAAAAATAAAAACATGATTTTACATATTTTTGTTATCTAAAACACTTTTCTTTAATTTTTGAGATTATTTATAAGAGAAAAATATTTGTAAACATTTTTTTCGAAAATTCCATTTTTAGTCCTCGAACTCTCAACTATATTTTAATTTACCTCCTCTGAAATTACTCTCAAAACCACTAAGAATGAAAAACAACCGTTTTTTATAGTTTATAAACTTCCGGATTTAGAGATGGGGGATCAAAATCATTCTTTGACAATAGTTGGGGGATGTCCAAATTTGCCACTAAACTATGGAAGGCCCAAAGGGCCCATTCACTGTCTTCTCTCCGCGGCGCCTTCTCTCCGCGCTCGCCGCCGGCGGCGGAGGGGGCAGGGCCCCGCTCGCCGGCTCGGTGTACGGGTTCGGGGACAACAGCCACGGCGCGGTGGGCCAGCCGCCTCCGGCTGCCGACGCCTACGTGCCCACGCCCGTGCCCTCCCTCCCACCATCTGTGAGCGCCGTCGCCGCAGGCCACTACCACTCCCTCGCCGTATCCACCGCTGGGGAGGTCTGGGCGTGGGGGCGCAACGACGAGGGCCAGCTCGGCCGTGGACTTCACTCCCAGAGGTGATCTAAAAACCCCTCTTGTGACTGGCTAGGCTGCACGCTGAAGCTTCGGGATGTTCAAACAACTTAATTCCTCTTTTTATTTCAGAAATTAGTGTAATACAGCATCGGTAGATAAGTAATCAACCATACTGTGTTTGTTCCGTCCTAGACATTAGACAAGATTCACTGGACGAAAGCATTGCTACATGGTGGTTTGGTGATTGGTCAAATATGTATCTGCTTGACATTGATCAGCAGAAAGCATCAGAGATATATAGGAAGAGTAAGAACAAAATAAAAAAAAGATCCCCTGTGGTTTCCTCAAAATCTCTTGATACTTTGAAAAAGACAAGGTTTAGTGCATGCGAATAATATATCAGGCCTTAAGTGAATCAAGAAGTAATTATGTGGCTAGGAACAACAAAAGTCACGAGCATTTGTTGAAAGAAATATGGATCTTCATGGAGTGAAAGATTAGAGATCTTTTTATGCTCTGGATACTGATTTTCTTTTACTGGTTTGTGGTTTCAGTTTTCTGTATTTAATTGAAAATTTTCTAACAGCGATATTAACATTTTTCCATTGCCTTGTACCCAATGAAACTTTCTGTGTCGGTTTCCAGTTCCATGGAACTCAAACATTAATATGGAGAACAAACATAATTCAAATAGGAAACATGTAATCACGTTTTCGCTGGCCATGCTAGTGTTGAATAAACATGATACGTATTACGAGTTCAACCACAGTGTTTGCATATCTTGTCCTTATGCAATGTTATTAAGTATGGACAAAACTATTTAACTGTTTCACTAAATGGCAGGAATACTTGGAGCAAGCCAGAACAGGTCAGAGGATTAGAAAATGTAGAAGTTCGAGCTGTATCTGCTTCAGGTGTTGTTTCAGCAGCAATCGGATATGATGGCTCTTTATGGGTTTGGGGGAGATCAAAGCGTGGTCAACTTGGACTTGGGAAGGACATTGTAGAGGCAGCAGTACCATCTAGAGTGGAAGCACTGGCTAGCTACGACGTTGTTAAGGTTCTAACTTTCTCCCATAAATCAAATAACTGGATGGGCAATGACAATAACTGAAGGTATAATGGTAGGTATCATTTGGATGGGGGCATGCTATGGCATTGACGAAGGATGGAAAGCTGTTTGGTTGGGGCTACTCGGAAAATGGAAGGTTAGGAGAAATGGGCCAAAGCACTAGGGCACCTTCTGCAGAAGAATATAGAGTCAAAACGGTGGACAAGTATTCTAGTTCAATGCTGGAGGCTGTTGAGAAGATGGTTGAAGAGAAGATTCGGAGTGAAGACAGTATGCCAATTGTCTGGGAACCATCCCTTGTTCATGAAGTGAGCCGTCTTGAGGTATCTGACGTGTCTTGTGGGCTTGATCATTCCTTGATTCTCTGCTGTGAGTATTTCTTTCCACTTGAAATGAAACCCCTTATGTGCACATATGTGATGGATAATTCTGTTGTCATGCTTTTTGTGTTGATCTCTAGGTAACCGAGTTAATAAGCTATGCCATAATGTTGCATCAATAATATTTGATATGATCAAAGAATTGAAATAGCTTGCGCTGCAGATGCAAATAGTAAAATGTGTTTGCTAACCATTGTTCCATCATCACATTTTGGTAATTTTTGCTAGTTGTGTTATAGACTTATAGTTCCTTGTGCGGACAATTTAACACACAATTCTAGTAGCTGTCCTGTTGTGTGGTGAGTCTCATGTTGTGCTAGGATGCTAATGTTATTTGTGCATCGGCATCGAAACTATGTCATCATAGGAACTGCACTATAGACCTTAGATAACAACCCAATCTATCATTCTCAAATTAGCCTTTTTGGTATGGCCTTAATTTGGGGTATTCTCGTTTTGAAATTTATAACTCTAACCTCCTCACATGGCTTCTGTAAATTTCCAGTTGATGGGGTTCTACTGAGTGGTGGTGACAACACTTATGGACAACTGGGTAGGAAGACAGAGCTGTCCAAACTGCTTCCTGTTGACATGAGCTATAAGCCACTCTCCGTGTCTGCAAGTGTCGGCCACTCTCTCGCACTATGCCATACATCCACTGAGAGCACTGACAGCGGGGAAACGGGTGTCCTCTCATGGGGATGGAACTGTAGCTCGCAGCTCGGGCGACCAGGCCAAGATGTCCCTGCACTGATCAACTGTCTGAGTGGAGAGGGGCCGGTATTGGCCTCGGCTGGCCGAGTCCATTCGGTTGCCCTTACATCGAAAGGTGAAGTTTGGACTTGGGGATCTGGCCGGAATGGCAGGCTAGGTCTGGGCAGCTCCATTGATGAGGCAGAGCCATGTCTCGTGGATACCCTGGAAGGAGTGCAAGTCTTGCAAGTTGCAGCAGGAATGGACCATACTCTCCTCGTGGTCGCTGAGTAGGTTAGCATGCTGCTTCACTGAAAGATCTATTAGATCCTTTCTGTGAAGCCAATTGTGGTTGCTACTTCAAAGATCTATTAGATCCTTTCTGGGAAGCCAATTGCGGTTGCTACTTCATTACCTATAGAAGGATACTAAAGGAGTGGCTACACATTATTCGGCTAATTTTCTCATGTGTATCACTCAAATTTTGTATCATAAAGGGCTTGTCAGTTGTGCCAGGAAACGAAGCCTATAAGAGAATATCTATCTGAGGGAACACAAAATTTCAGCCAGGTTTTTCAAAAAATACTGAAGAAATACCAAATCGGTGATGAATCAGCGTAGGTGTAGGTGTTTGTGTTTTGGGCCTTGGGCCTCTTTAACAATAGCAGACCTCGAAGTCCAACCTCAGATCTCATGACCCCTAGTGGGACCCACCTGTCGGAGAGCCATACTGCATAGCGGTTTGCGACGGAGACGACAGAGCCCAAGTCGAACCGAGCGGGCGCGGCAGCTTCGCCGGCGGCGGCGGCGGCGAGAGGATGGGACTTGGGGGCCGAGGCGTGGTGGGCGAGAGATGGTCGCAGCGCGTCCTCTGGATCTGCGCCCTCGGCAGCGCCGTGAGTAAGCACCCACACCTAAAACCCTAGGACCCTACTGCTCTGCTGCTCCCGTTCCCCTTCCATTCCGTCGTGGTCTCCGCCTAACCGCTGCTTCTCCGTTGCTGCTGTTCGGTTCGTGCTGGTGTATCGTGCAGGCCTCTACTTCGTGGCGGTGGAGAGGCAAGCGCAGAACCGCGCGCGGGCGGTGGCGGAGGGCCTCAAGGCCCTCGACGGCGCTGGCGGCGGCGCCGGGGAGGATGTGTGAGGCGCTGCTTGGAGGCCGGCGCACCGTGGAGAGGGCCTCTGTTTGTTAGGTCATGATACGGTTCGCTTTTTCCTTTCTGCTTCATGTTTGCAGAACTACAGAAGCTTTCTAATAATGTACTAAACATCTGTGCACAATCTTTGTAGAAAGAAATGTTGATCAATTCGAGTGTTTTCATAATTTACACAGTTTGTCTGGGCCACAATTGCCGTGCAGAAATGTTGATTGATGTGAGTGGTTTCCTGTTTCACACCATTTAGTCCTGTAAGGGTACATGAGATGTATTCCTTGGACCATTGAAAATGAATGCAGTATGTAATCAGGGCAAAGCTGTCGTTTGGATGATTCTTACCGATAATGTCCCTACAATATCATTGCTGTGCATTTCTGCTTCACTTTAGCTAAATTTTAGTGATAAGATTGCTGTGCATCATCTTTTGTGTGGTAAGCAAATGACATTAAGTAAGCTCTGCATGCTTCCATTCTTTTATCTGTACATCCAAGAATTCAGAATATGTAAGAGTGCTACAATACCATGCCAAGTGTCTTTCAGTCTCTCCTAGCACTCTAAACTGGATAACCAACTCTTTCTTGCATATGGTCTAGTGATTACATATTTTGTGTAATCATTTCTATGATTGTCATCAACTAGTTGATCTGAATTGAGCTAGGCTTATTTGAATGATCCTGTAACTACACATTGAAACCCTGCAGCAAATTAGACCTGCCATGCAGATTGAAATATTACACACAAATATTTTCTACTGCCTGGGCACAGACAACAGCAAGCGCTGAAGGCAAGCATATTAATTATTTAAGCACAAAGTTCCAGACACTTGCAGTGAAAGAATCAACTGCTTCAGAATGAATGTCTATAGACATCAATGTTGATGAATGCTTCGTGGTACCTTTGATTTCTTTCATGTACATGGGTAGTAGTTCTCTAATTTGTTAACTTCTCCATATGTTGATGTACAATACCATCTATATCTTAGTTACTTATGTAATATTCCTGCAAAATTTGTAACAGAAAGGCATGGTATTCATAGAAATTTCCAGCGTCTGTGGATGGTAACTTCAGTACTGAATGAAATTAATACAATCAAGAATTGATACCTCAGCGGACATCTTATTTTCTCCCGAAAGCAAATGTCTTGTAAAATATAGTCACTGGGTTAGTGGGTTTATTGAGAAGTCTAATAGCGCTCCACCTTTGAAAGGTACATTGTTTTCACACCTTTCTCGTTATGTATGGATTTCCTGGGAGGATCAAACACAGCTTCTATCTTTAATTGATTTTTGTTGAAGTTGGTCAGGATATTGGATGAAAGCAGTGGTTGTACATAGTCATCAAGAAAAGAAAAAGGTAGATGTATGGCTGGTAATGGGATTTAGGAATCTGCTATTGTTAGATTGACAGCTATCTCACTGAATCTTTTCCTGTATTGAACTATGCTATATAAATCATAGCAATCAGCTTTGTAACTTGAAACTGGAATGATCATTACCTACCTGCCTTGTGGCTAAGTTTGCCTTGCTTGAGAAGTTCACATAGGCTTTTTTCTTTAATAACCACTGTGCTAGGAACTCTTATTTCCTTTTTTCTCTTCTGCTTTATGGACCCCTTTATTTGATGCGTCTGTGCTTATCGTTTGCTTAATGGCAAGTGTTCACTTAAATAATTGCTATATTGTAGGCCTAATGATCAACTAGTTGTCCACTTATTTTTGTACTAAGTATGAAAGGTTGAAAATGTGAGGAATCTTCCATGCGCAGAGCCCACTGATGAAGGGGGGTTGCAGGGTTGTGATGCAAGAAACCATTATCCTTCTAGGTCATCCATAATCTTAAAAAGTACTTTTTCGATCACAAGATGCTGTTTTTTTCTATGATGCGTCTATCTTCAGCTTGTCTTGACTCTTGAGCTTTATTGATTATATTCTATGAATACGATAAATATATTTATGCTAGATAAAAATATTAGTTGATCATACAGTCTCTGCTGCCTTTGTTTTTTGTCATGACTGTATCGGACACCAAAATGGTATTAGAGTACAATAGAATAATTCATGTTTGGTACTTAATTGGCACCACTTCAGCTATTTGTGTTTGTAACAGTCACTAATCAAAAGATGACATACTAAAACCTGTGATGATGGTGGTTATGTGCACTCTGCCCTTCCAGATGCTGTTAGTGCTTTTCTTTTCCAACCTTCCTCTTTTCTCCCTTCCTCACTAATGAACCACAAAGATTGATGTCACAATCAGCTTGATGCAGACCATATTGGCCATGATCTTCCTTGCTTGGACACTGCCTTGGGTCACCAAATAGTACGCATTAAAACTGTTTAGCTTTTTCTGTAAATTATCCGAGGCAGGCATGTCAAGATCAGGCATGAAAACTTGAAAGTGCAAGAATGATCGGTACCTTTACGATAAGGACGTTAAAGATTAATTAATTGAGAAAAGGTAAGGGTGGATAAGGGAATCTATGTAGTAGGCTATAGAATTTCTAATCGGTGGCTTAGTTGAGCATCTTTGGGTTTTTACTTCTGTTCCAGTAAGATATAGGGTCAAAAAAATATGTGATCAATGAATGAAAATAAGAACAGTTGAAGTGAAAGCTTTAGTGCTTATTCAGGAAGTTCAACGAATGTTCAGCCATTGTCCTGTGGGGCTAGAGGGGAGGATAGATTCTTTAGTTTGAACATTTTCATAGCCACAGCCCTATAGGTCTTTTATTCTCCTTGGACCGTCATAAGCACTGTATAGCATATTTAATCTTTCCTACATTTTTTTAGATATATGAAACCCACAAGTAGGGTGATGGTTTAGCAATCTACCCATTCGTTTCCTGCATATATATATATTGCAGTATATTGTGTCTTTGTAGTGATGGGTGGTGAGGCATCAACTTTGTAAAATATTCTGTAGATTTGTAAAGTGCCCTAGTTAGTGACAGATTGTAATCCAATCTTTACACTGATGTGTTGGTTTTTGGCCTTAGCCTTAAGATATTATATCTGCCGATTCTGCACAGCCAACTGTTGCTTGAAATCCTTACACTTTGTTACATGTGAATAATGGTTCCTTCATCGTGTTGGTAAACAGAAATCATTGCCTCACCTTCCTTCTAAAAGTAATTTTTGGTCAACTTTATGAGCAATTGCCTCTTCTATATTATTTTATCTAAACTGGTATACTTTGACTTGCAAGACTTGCTGACCGGTTTTTTATGCATATTTCTGGAACGACACGGTCTGGTGCTGATCAAAGCTATGTTGTCCCACTGTGCTGGGGTCTATGTTGCACGCTTGCACTGTGGGGGCGTTTTTGTTGGAGAATTATACACTCCGCATTAGTGCTTTATTTGGATAAGAAATGGAAAACCTATGAGCAGGTAGGACGTTTATGTCCCAACCAATCCCAAGACACCAACTGTCGTTACTGGCAGAAAATGGGCGGACAAGTTCAGGAGAAACTTATTCATGGAGCTGTTTGATTAGAGAACAAGATCTTGGATTGATCTGTGTTGTCTTTAATTCGCAAAAGCAGGTTGACCTTTTGTCCTTCGAAAAAAAAGGCATGGGTATCTTCTTTGCTGTTTTATGCTAAACCACACGTCTGTGGTGAAAGTTATGGCAAAATAATATTTTATTTCTTATTCTTATGATACCATCTTAGATTAACTTTAAATTCTAATGCTACTATGGTTCTTTAAACTTGCAGCTTAATTGGATCTATAGTTAATTTGGCGCCCAAAACCAATGTGGTTTGCATGATAAGTATATAAAAAAATGTGGTTTGCTGATTGCACTAGTTCCTAATTTGCCAAAGACATGTCCCTTTTAATTAACTTCTTTGCATAAATAACTTGGGGAGAAGAGATTAGATAGACATGGAAAACAGGCAATAATTGAGTGGATACAATCAATCGGCTGTCATCTTCACCTGGCCACCACTGTAATAAAGTGCATGGTTAGCTAGCTGTAACATGATTTTGCAGGTTTTACCTGATTTGGACTTAGAATTTTAATCTGGCCCTATGGAATGAAAAGTTGTAGACCTATGTTGCCCCACAATTAGACAGCTTTGGCTGAACTGAACGTCCTAGCAGATAGGTCAGATCCAACGTATTCTGTTCTGCCTTTGTGTGAATGACTGCCTGTCACTACTTGGTTCTCTTGATGTGCCCCTGTGATATGATTATTTGCTAAAACAGGGCTGCCTTAAACAAACCTGCTTGTTCTATACTAGGACCCCAAGCTAGATGTTATTGTAATGTTGTTGTATTCACTTTACAGAGTAGCTTGTCATGATCTCTTTTCTGTACTGATTATGGTGCATATATTGGCGCCCAAATGAAGTTCATAAATCCTTGGTGACTCAGTTAAATAATTTACAATACCAATTTCTCTGGTAAACTCTCACTGGATTTGTGTATGAGCTGAACATTTTCTTTCTTATCTGTCAATTCTGGTTCTATGTCGGTTATAACTCAAGTGCTGTTGCTAGTTGAACATTGCAAAGCCTCTTGCTTAGCTTCTATGTGACTCTACTGAACCTACCATAGCAATGACATGACTAACTTGATTATCACATAACTGAGGACCACAGGCACACACTTTTAAGAGAAGATGCCGCTAACAAGGTCCAAGGTAAAAGCTCACTTTTGGAGAGACTTGAGGAGGTGGTCCTCCTCGCTCTGGAGAGGACATGGAAGAGGGCAGAGGGCGGTAAGACTGAAATCCAGATCACCAAGCTCCTCCTTTCACCCTCAGTTTTCTTTTCATGGCACATATTTTTCTTTAAATACTCCAACATAAGTAGTCCTAAATATTTTTTTAGTAAAATGCTTTTGTATTGACCATTGATAAATAAAGAATCTCATAGATTGATGACACTGTTTTCACTAGATAAAACACATTCAGAACATATATATTCATAAACAAACTACATGTCATAGAAAATTTCCAAACTCAAATTGCTAGTACCTTAGAGATCGTATCGGTATCCCTAAATGAATATGAATGTCCTTGAGATAGCATATATTTTTGTCAGAGCAGTAACAGCCCCTTTTTTCCCAATGGCCGTGTTTCAACGGAAGCTGGAAATTTTTTTCCAAAAGGAATCTTGTATGCATGAAGTACTAAATGAAGTCTATTTGTAAAACCTATTTAGAGATAAGTGCAACTTTACGCGACGAATCGAATGAGCCTAATTAAGCCATGTTTTGCTACAGTAATGCTACAGTAACCATCCTTTAATCGTACAGTCAAAGGCCTCATTAGATAGATCTCGTGAAATAGTACAATGTTGTGAAAGTAGTTTTATAAACTGATTTTATTTAATACCCTTAATTATTGGTGAAACCCCGAAGAAACACGGCCATGCTTCCATGACCTCGGAGGAGCATCCTTTGGACCTTTGACCCTTTTAGTGCCTTGGAGGAGACTATGATGAAAGATTTGTGTTTGACTTTTTCATGATATGTCGCGTTGTTGGGACTTGGGCAAGAGTAGTTGGGAGGGCAATTGGATGGGACTGAACTGAAAAGAGCTTGGCAGCAAAGGTTCTCGCATCTGAGAAAACAACAACGTGGGGGCTGTTGCACCAGTTGCGCTGCCCAATTGGTGAGTTCATCCATATTGACGTGCTGTATATAAAATAAAGATTCGCATGAGGAAAACCGAACAAAATAAAAAATTGAAAGAGGAAGATCAAATCAAATGAAGTAAAGAAAAGCAACCACAAAAGGTCAGCAAGCCAGAGCAACGAGCTATATGAGTGGAGCAGCATGCCTTTGATCTGTGGATTGGATTTGCCTGCCTCATTATTAACTAACCCGTGCCTCCTCCTGTCTCATCTTTGTGTTATCTAATGTGTTGGCTTGGCATTATAGTATCACACGCCTAAAGGGCCCACGTGTCGTTCACTCTGCGTGCTCCTGTAGTCCATCTCCCTTGAGCACCACTCAAGACCCTGCATGACCCTGTATTTTTTTTTAAAATAAAGGCAAGAGCGCTGCCGATTCATTTAAGAAGAAGAAGCAATTGTACATCACGCGCCGAAGCGAACGCACCACACACAAATAACGCACGCGAACAAACGCACACGACAAGACACTACACCACCACCTCCAGGGAGAAGAGCCACAAATAAGCCACCGCAACCCGCGCCGTCGTCACTAACGATGTGCCACGACCAAAGCCGTAACCCGCTGCAAGCACAAGTGGCCACCTGAACTCCTCCACCATGGGCTATCAC
This sequence comes from Echinochloa crus-galli, assembly GCA_900205405.1. Classification (NCBI taxonomy): domain Eukaryota; kingdom Viridiplantae; phylum Streptophyta; class Magnoliopsida; order Poales; family Poaceae; genus Echinochloa; species Echinochloa crus-galli. Next base: position 2,532,874 of record OAMR01000081.1, on the reverse strand, counting down.
TGTCACGCCACACACCCCCGATCGTCGATCCCCTGCTCCGACGTTGCCTCGGTAAAACTCTCGTCGCAACACCAAAGAAACCACCGATCCTGGCCACTCTGCGTGGGGGCCTCGCCTCATCCACCACCTCACTCTTCTGCCAAGGACTCGGATATCTGAACCTGCTTACAGAGCAACACCTCCGCCCAGCCGTCGCCAAGATCATCACTGCACCAAGCGCGCCAGCCTGAAGCTACACCCCAATGGGCCCTCTGCACCTCCCTGCCAACACGGATCAAGCGTGCCCCCATAGCCGCAACACACAGGGCACACCACCAGCCAACCACCGCCACTACCATTGGCCGAGATAGGTTTCCAGATGCGACGCCTTCAAGAAGGACACGACGCCAAAGGCGCCGTCGTCGCACGTCCACAAAGGACTAGGTTTTCACCCTGGGATCCCCGCACTGCAGGACAAGATAACCCTCAATGATGCCCCCAATGGGGAAAGCGACGCCACGAGGGCGCCGCCACCATTGCCAACAATGGAGGCTTTCGCCCGGAACACCTATCCTGCAGGAAAACTCTTGACCGATGATAGAAGCCCGCACATCTTAATCAAGCCCGGCACAGCCTAAGGCGCCACCACGACACCACCGGCAATGCAATTCAGTCCTGGATTCACACGGCCGATCATACCCTTGGGCCGGCTCATCATACCGTCGGCGATATTTCGTTTCGGCGGCGTCACGTCTCTGACTCTCTGTGTGTATGTATGGGCCGGTGCCCGTCTCTTTCTCCAGCACGTTCCCGTGCGGTCCGGCCCCTGTCACGGCCCTGTTGGACCCGAACGACTGGTGGATGGATCCGGTGACATCTGACGAACTGTCTCGAGTTATTGCATTATTGTTACTCAGGGTAACCGTTCTTATATGGTGGACTATTTGTTGGCGTTCTCACAGTGAGAAGTAGTTTGCAGATTCGATTGTCTTTACTAGTCTTACTACGTTTTGTTGAAGGCCCGAAACAAAAAGAAAACGTTCTGTTGACAGCCGCCCACATGTTTGCGGAAAGATCCTGTAACGTTACGTTCCGTAAAGGAGACGTGGGGCCGGCACGCGTTCTGTCGCTGACATGTGCGTCCCACACCTGCCGGCCCCGCATGCCAGCGGCAGAACGTCGCGGTTAGTTGGCGTGCTAAGCTAGTTGCTACTGGTAGTCCAGAAACGTGGCTCCATGGAAAAAACGCACCGAGGTCTCTCTCCTTCCCAGCAACGGGGCAATCTGTTCGTTCACAAGGATCTTTGCCCACCGTCTCTCAACGCCTGATGGCATGACTGCACACAGATTCGTGACCTGGACTGTCCACCTAATGTGGGTTTTTTTGAAAGAAATTAATTTAACAAAGGCAGGAGCGCTGCCGATTCATTTAAGAAGAAGAAGCAATTGTACATCACGCGCCGAAGCGAACGCCACCACACACAAACAACGCACGCGAACAAACGCACACGACAATACACTACACCACCACCTCCAGGGAGAAGAGCCACAAATAAGCCACCGCAACCCGCGCCGTCGTCACCAACGATGTGCCACGACCAAAGCCGTAACCCGCTGCAAGCACAAGTGGCCACCTGAACTCCTCCACCATGGGCTATCACTGTCACGCCACACACCCCCGATCGTCGATCCCCTGCTCCGACGTTGCCTCGGTAAAACTCTCGTCGCAACACCAAAGAAACCACCGATCCTGGCCACTCTGCGTGGGGGCCTCGCCTCATCCACCACCTCACTCTTCTGCCAAGGACTCGGATATCTGAACCTGCTTACAGAGCAACACCTCCGCCCAGCCGTCGCCAAGATCATCACTGCACCAAGCGCGCCAGCCTGAAGCTACACCCCAATGGGCCCTCTGCACCTCCCTGCCAACACGGATCAAGCGTGCCCCCATAGCCGCAACACACAGGGCACACCACCAGCCAACCACCGCCACTACCATTGGCCGAGATAGGTTTCCAGATGCGACGCCTTCAAGAAGGACACGACGCCAAAGGCGCCGTCGTCGCACGTCCACAAAGGACTAGGTTTTCACCCTGGGATCCCCGCACTGCAGGACAAGATAACCCTCAATGATGCCCCCAACAGAGAAAGCGACGCCACGAGGGTGCCGCCACCATTGCCAACAATGGAGGCTTTCGCCCGGAACACTTATCCTGCAGGCAAACTCTTGACCGATGATAGAAGCTCGCACCCCACCGCAACCACGACATCTCAATCAAGCCCGACACAGCCCAAGGCGCCACCACGACACCACCGGCAAGCACCCGTCGGCCCCCAACCTCACCACCATGGCGACGCCGGACCCCAATGTCGACGAGGAAGAGAAGAGGAGCACCACCGTCATGGCGAACGCCCCGTTGCCCTATGCGCCTCCACACCATCACCCGACCACCACGGCCGCCGTCGTCTTCAGCGCCGGCCCGTCGCCTGCGGCCGGTCGGCCAGCCCGAGCAGCCCGAGCGCTCGCCCGGGCGCGCCCATTCGTGCCGGCATCCGCCGCCGCTGCA
>OAMR01000081.1:2487664-2508897 GCA_900205405.1 Echinochloa crus-galli | reverse complement strand
AGTTTTGGCTGATTTTATTTTATTTATATGCTTGACAAAATAAGCCGGCTCGCGTGTTTAGAGTACCTGATCCTTTCAATGCCAAAAATTCTGCAGGAACAGCAGCGGCGTGCCTGCATTTTAGCTGATGATATGGACAGCAGCGGCGTTCCTCATCGGAAGAGCTTGCTGCGCCTGCGGCTGCAGCTGCAAGCAAGCAAATGCTGGCAAGCATTGTGACACAGTGTTACGGTGCTTGCCAGCAACCCCGAAAAGAACTGAAGAGAGAGATATATAGACGACGCAGGCTAGAGGCGGCTTCTGGTAGGCTGCATGCAGCAACAGCAACAGCAAGCCTGGCAGCGCGTTTCTCCCATTGATGGATTTGGCATCAAATATTAGCTATTTGCATAAAATATCGCCATGTGCGAATATACGGAGTAGCATATTAGCTAGCTATAATAAACTGCATGTTGCCCTCAAGTGGGGTATGTAGCTCGGGGTTTATTAAGGTGGTGAAATTCTTTTAATTTAGTTTATAAATATTGCTACTTATTTTTCCCACCATGGATATACATATGCATATATAAGTATTTGACAATAATTTTTTTAATTGGGATGCTATTAATTCTCTATGGTGCTAATAACTGCTGCCATCTCCACTGTTCGACGATGATCCCCAAGTTCGTATATTAATGTCATCTAAATAGACGGTCTAATGACACGTAATCGTGAGACGATTTTATCAGATAATACGTTATTATTTTGGTTATCTCGTAGTAATACAGATCCTTTAATTTATAAAAAAAATAAAAATGTATGGCAACAAAACTCGTATAATGGTGGAGGTGTTGTCTCATAGTCTTAAAATTTAGCTCACGAGGTATTTGTTTCACGAAACAACGATGGTTCTTTTACCTCGTGCTCTCTCTATAACATGAAAAATTTTACGTGACACCGCATAAAACGATACTACGATTGCGGCGACCTCCGCGAAAGGGAAGCCATGGCGTCCGCTCAGCTCCCCTCGCGGAAGCTGCGACGTCTGCCTAGCTCCTCTTGCGGTCGCGGATGGGAGCAACAACGCGGTGGTGGCGCGTGCCCGTAGACTGGAGCGGCGGGGGCTTGCGCTAGCCCAGCTGCCGAAGGGGAGTGGCAGCGGCCGTGTGTCATGGATATGGGCTCCCGCGCGCGTTGCCGATGACGGCGGCGGTGGAGTGCGAGCGCAGCAGCGTCCGGCCCCTCTTCTTCCCCTGGTCCACGTGTTATTCTTAGATTTGAACTTTCAAGTTTCAACTGTTACTTAACTAATGGAATGGCACGTAGGTGATGAAGAAAAATTAAAACGATGCAGTATATTTTAAATGACACGTAAGGGATAAGTCATATTTTTTTGGTGAATTTGCTCTTCTGAGTGAGTCAATTCAGTATTGCGTGTTTTGGTGATTTTGTTTTGTTTTGTTTTGAGGGGAGTGTTTCGGTGATCTGTTAATGCAGTGGCGCCCCTTCTGTGAGGCCACAGAAGTGAGGCGTACTCGGAATTTTGCCCATCATCATCGTCGTCATCCCCCCCTTCTCGGCCCACATCCATCGGCGGCCCAACTCCAAAGCGGTTGCTTCGCAGGCCTTACCCGCGACGGCGCGACCCCTCCCTCCCTCCTCCAGTCCTCCGTGCTGCCGCCCCCCGTCGCTCTCTCCCCGGCGCCTGATGAGTTGCCTCCGCCGCGCTGGCCGCGCCCCCCTCCTCCGGCGGGGCGTCTCTTCCTCCCCAGCAGCGGGGGCGGGGGCGGGGGCGGAGGCGCTCCCTCCGCCGCGCCCGTCCGCGGGCCGCCGCGTGGTCGTTACGGGGCTCGGCGCAGTCACGCCGCTGGGGCGCGGCGTGGGCGCCACCTGGGACCGCCTCGTGGCCGGGAGGTGCGCGGTGCGCGCGCTCGCCGCGGAGGACCTCCGCCTCCAGGGCGAGACGGCGGGGAGGACGCTCGAGCAGCTCCCGTCCAGGGTCGTCGCCGCCGTGCCGCGCGGGAAGGGCGAGGACGAGTTCGACGAGGAGGCGTGGACCAAGGTTGCTCGCTTCTGTCCCTTTCTCATCGTGACCATTCTCTGTGCAAGCAGTGGAACATTGTGTGCGGGCCTCTTAGGATAAAAGACTGAACTAGTCCACATCTGGAGCATGTTTAAGCAATATATGCTTTGCAATTACGGGTGCTCTAATCCTATATCACAAGACAATCCACCACCAATTTTTAGCAATGTGCATAATAAACACATGGATGCATTGCTAAATTGCATGCCTCATGGTGTCGAGCACTTTTATAACATATGCATAAGAGAAATGTGGCAGTTTGGATCTTGCAATGACTTCCAATGGTTATGCCAATCATTATTAATCCGAGAAGTAATAAAGTTAGTTTTGTAATGAACTGCCACCATCATCGCAGATGCAGTGCTTACAAAATTGGCTGTGTGTTGCACCTCCCTTCAATTAGATATGTGCACACTTTAATAAGTCGGTATCTCTATAGTAAAGACTAAAGAGGTGTATTCTCTGTTTCCTATGTTCCGTTATGGTTGTGGTTTCTCTCTAATCCAATAGGAAGTCCACTGTACTCTGACTGTAAATATGTAATGCTTATGTTAATTGCTTGTGTGATCAAACTTTCTTTTTCATGTTCTGAATCTTTGATTGAACGCTCTTGTTTCCAGGATAAGTCTGTATCAGGATTTATATCCTATGCTCTCTGTGCAGCTGATGAAGCTTTGAGAGATGCGGATTGGTTGCCTTCAGAAGATGAGAAGAAGGAAAGAACGGTATGCACTATTTTTCTTTTGTGCAAGCTCATTTTCCTTTATATATATTTATGAACGGTAGGGATCTGATTGGAGCTGTTTCAGGGAGTCTCGATTGGCGGAGGGATTGGAAGCATCTCAGACATTCTAGATGCATCGCAGATGATCATTGAAAATGTTTGTAACTTTGTATCCTTCTTCATTTTTCTTTTTTGAATGCACATATTTGTTGTAGTATTCATTGTAACACCATAGTAATTAGATTTCAAATGATGAGACCAGATGCAATCCTGTGCGTATACATTGTCTCGTTGCCATGCTTTATTTGACTTGCAGTGAAACACGTGCCTTGCAATGTAAATGATAATACTCCAGTTGTTTGCAGTTCTGAAATGTGAAATTTGTTTTTTTCTTCTGATCACAGCGTTTGCGTCGTCTCAGCCCATACTTCATACCCAAGATTTTGATCAACATGGCATCAGGTCATGTCAGCATGAGATATGGTTTTCAGGTGAACTTCCTTGTTGCCATTTGCCATAGCTACGTTTTCCATCAAATGAATTTTAATAGGAATATTTATTCTTCTAACTTAGGGTCCAAACCATGCTGCTGTGACAGCTTGTGCCACTGGTGCTCACTCAATTGGTGATGCTACACGGATGATTCAATTTGGAGATGCTGATGTGATGGTGGCTGGTGGAACAGAGTCCAGTATTGATGCTTTGTCTATAGCTGGATTTTCTAGGCAAGTATGCTCTATGTGCTTTATAGTAGTCTGTATACTTTCGTGATTGGAAAAAGGCTTGAATGCTTTGCTAAGGTAATTAGGAGCAATTGTTGAGCGTGAGGATTGCTGGATGCCATATAGAATCTGCTTTTTATGCTCACAAATAACCATTTCTCGTAAATACTAAATATCATATTCAGATTTACCCACCTGCATATTTTGCTTTTTTTCCTGTTGTTTCATGATTGATATGTAACTCCTCTCCATTTTCAGCTTCAAGGCCATTTGATTGTGGCAGAGATGGATTTGTGTATGTCAAGCTACTATGTTTCTCTAATAGCTTGCTTGTTTTTCTATGCATGTTTCTAACTCATGTTTTAAAATCATCAATAGGATAGGTGAAGGCTGTGGGATCATGGTTTTGGAGGTGAGTCTGGTTTGAGTGTTGTTGTCTAAAATCAGTCAATACTTATGCTTCACTCATTGGCCAGGCTTGACTTTGTATTTCCCTGCTCCTCATTTTATGTATTGAAATTTGCTTACTTCCCTATACAATGTGGAAAATTTGTCCTGGTGCACCTTCTTTACTTCACAGGTCAACCATTTACTTATCTACAGGCACTTGATCATGCAAAGGAACGGGGTGCAAAAATTTATGCTGAAATTCGAGGCTACGGAATGTCTGGTACTCTTCTATTTCCACAAATGAGACTGTTCTCTCTGCCATTAGTGTGTTGTATTGTGAAGCTCAGTTCCTTCCAGGTGATGCACACCACATAACGCAGCCACAACATGATGGTAGAGGTGCTATCTTAGCCATGAAGCGGGCTTTAGACCAGGTGCAAAAGTCATATGGTCCTTTGTCACACTCTGTTGCATGTTTCAGATATTCTTTGTGTGTCCAGAAATTGGAAACAACATGACTGTTTCTTAACTTAAATACTGATATAATTCTGTTCCTTTCTCCAGTCAGGGCTTAATGCAAATGAAATTGATTATGTGAATGCGCATGCAACGTCAACTCCTCTTGGTAAGTACTCACACAATCACATGCCTAGGACATTTGGTTAAATTAGCGTTATTTGAGATGACTTCTACTTTGTTTTGTTCTGGGAAAACAACTGTTTCTGATTCTGATCTATGGAGAGATGATAACGGAATGATGCTTGGTTTGGATTTGAACCACAATTTAGGTGACGCCGTGGAGGCCAACGCAATCAAATCCATCTTTGGCAATCACGCGGCATCCGGTGGTCTTGCATTATCCTCAACAAAGGTAGCTCCCACTCCTGCGTAGCTACCAAATTACATCTGTTCCCCTTACGTCCCATTTTATGCCAATATCACTTCCTCCAGGGAGCAATTGGTCACCTGCTAGGGGCAGCTGGTTCAGTGGAAGCGATCTTCACCGTGCTAGCCATCCACCATGTACGCCATCTAACGTTAACAATCATCAGTTCAACTCAGCTATTTTCCCCCTGCCCTTAACATCATCTGTTGTTTTCAGGGAGTTGCCCCTCCTACGCTCAACCTGGAGCAGCCGGATCCGCTGTTCCAAGGCGCGTTCACGCCATTAGCTGCAGCGAGGAAGATGCCGATACGAGCGGCCATCTCCAACTCCTTCGGGTTCGGTGGAACCAACACTTCGCTTCTGTTCTCTTGCCCGCCCTAGTCGAACAGCACACCCCCTTTTTCCTGAAGAGCTGTACTGCAATATTCAGAGATTTTCAGGAGGAAACATCGGAAGGCACCGTTCGCGTTGGGCTGAAGGCTGAAAAGCTGAAGTTTTCTGGTTCTGTTTGTTCTGTTGACCTGCTCACGCCTTGTGCCTGCTTTGAGCATTTTTTTCTCAGATTATTGACGCTAACTGGGTGAGACACCTTCGGTTGCGTGTGTTCCGTTGGATTTTGCATCGCCACGCGCGTGGTTTCATCCGTGCCACACGATGGGCCACATGGGGTCACATCACAATCACATGTTTGAACATCATCACTCGCAGCCAGCTTAAAGAGTGTCAATGCACTATTTCACTGCACGGTTACCTAGACCAGAAACTAGGTAACTCTGCCAAAAGAATGTTTGAACATCACCACTCTTCGCCTGTGGGTTGCAAGAGCGTCCGCAAAAACTAAAGTTGATGAATTGTTGCTCTGGTGTTCTATTCATGTGGATGTAATCACTTACGCCCTGTTCGGTTGGATGGTTAGAAATCATGCAGCAGTGTTTTTCTCTCAGCAGAAACTAGCACCAGTCATCAACCAATCAGCAGTGTTTATCTTTCAGAAAAACCACCAGCAGCCACCAGCCAAACGAACAGGGTGTTAGGCTGCCTTTTTTTCCTTAATCCCTCCTCTCTGCCTGACGGCCTGTATGTTTGTGCCTGTACCCTCTTTTTTGAATATTTGAATACAAATTTTCAGGTGGGCAATTGTCCCACCGTTGAGTTCCAAAAAAACAATCACATTTGGAATTCTAGTGATATTTTAATACGATGGTGAGAGCACAGAGCGGCTAGGGACCGCTGGTAGTTGCCATGCCCTGTTCACTGTTCTCGCATGAATAGTCAGAAAGGGGCTTCCATCCATATGGATCTTCTGGAATCCGACGTGGCAGCGTAACGAGGGGACCACACGGGCGGTGCCGGGCAGTTGGCACGGAATTAGGCCGCAGCCCGAAGGGGTGGTCCCCCTTGACGCGGCGGTCGACCTCACGTGCTAGCTACCACCAAAACTCTGAGTTCCCAAACATGGCGCCAACCTCCAACAACTGCTGGGAACTCCTCCTTCCAGAAAGAAAAAAACAACACAAGGATTGCTCCAGGATCGGAGTACTTGATGAGCATGATTTAGTTGCTGCTTTCTAGAACCCTGAGTTCATGACATACTATTGTTATACTTTTGATGAAGTGCCCCGGTATCACTACTTGTTTCAGTGACCAATTCCCACTCTCTTATACAAGACTTTTCTACGGATGTATCAGAAACTTTAGACCAGATGACGATGACTTTGGTCCTGTTTGGAACAGCTTATCTTCGTCTTATGACCAAAATAAGCTGAAACTAAAAAACAAACAGCACACTTTTTTGGAGCTTTTTTTTACCACGCTTCTCCCCACCGCCCCCATTTATACTAAAACACAGAGACTGGTTCAAACCCGCTTATCAAATAAGCACTATTTTCATACTCATACAGCTTATCTGAGAAGCGATTTTCCTGACCGATGTTCTCTTTATATACTCATCGGTCAAAAGCAATGCACTTGGATATGAAGAAAAAAAACAACTTGGACTCCAAACTTGATACTAAACCGAATTCTTTGTTTTTGTTTTATCTGGAAACCCAGTGGGTTTTGGTCTTTGTGATGGAATTTATCCCGTACTGTAATTATCTGCCAGGATTAGTTCCAAACGACACCGCAACGTGGCCCGTGCCGCTACGCCCGGCTCACCGGCAATTCCCCCCCAGTATTTATACGGCCGGCCACGGTCACCGCACGCCGCCTGCCTGGTCTTAATAACTACAGCTAGTTGTCAGCGACACGAGCACACCCACCAGGCCACCACCAGGCACCAGGCAGACAAGCGGAGAGGGAGGGGAGGCAGCAATGGCGGCGGAGGTGAAGCAGCTGCGGTCGTTCGTGGAGGTGCCGGCTGGCTCGCACTTCCCCATCCAGAACCTGCCCTTCGGGGTGTTCCGCCGGCGGGGGTCGCAGGCTTTGCCGCCGCGCCCCGCGGTGGCGATCGGGGACTTCGCGCTCGACCTCGCCGCCGTCGCCGACGCCGGGCTCTTCGACGGGCCCGCGCTCTCCGGCTCCCCGTGCTTCCACCAGGTGCCTTGCTTGCTTCTCTCTCGATTCCACCTCTCTGATTCCTCGATTTAGTTGCTCCAATCAGGGGGCGGAGCCATTGTACAAGCAGGAAACCGATGACTTGGAAAAACTACCACTAAACCCACTGTATTACGGATAATTCTTAAGGAACGGCAAGATTAGAGCTTAGTGACATCGATGGATAAATGTTCTGGATCCGCCTCTGGCTCCAATGCTAGTTGGGCTGATCAGGTTACGAGAAAGTGGTTGGTAGGAGTAACTGAAGATCGAGGAATTAGGAAATCGAGCCAGTTTCGGCAACTAGCTCTGGTCTGGTGGTGAGTAGAGTAGAAAATAATTGGTGCCGTGCTGTCCGTGCAGGAGACGCTCAACATGTTCTTGGGGATGGGCCGCCCGGCGTGGAAGGAGGCGCGCGCCACGCTCCAGAAAATCCTCTCAGGTCTGTTTTTCTTACTCTTGCTTCTTTGTTGCCCTCGGCTTTTACTGCCCACACAATAAGTCTGCAATCTTTATAGAATCAACAGAACAGGCTTCGGTGTTAATCCTTAGGATTCTGCGAAGAAATTAAAAAAAAATTGCACCTGTTTGTTAGCTGCAGTATACTTATCCAGAGGAAACTTGTCCCCACTTTTCTTTCCTTTATTGTTTCTTTGCAGCTGATGAGCCAGTCTTGCGAGACAACGAGGCCCTGAAGAAGAAGTGTCTTGTGCCGATGGTGAGCTGCACGAGTCTTATCTCTTTCTGGGTGTAAGGGTAACAACAAGGTCATCGATCAAATGGGGCTGATGCTATTTTTTGATAATGCAGAGTGATATAGAGATGGTTCTGCCGATCACTGTTGGAGGATACACAGACTTCTTTTGTTCCGTGCACCATGCCAGAAATTGCGGGTTTATCTTCCGTGGGCCACAGACTCCAGTCAATCCAAATTGGTAATGCATTTTCTTAGACAATGGGCTCATTGGCATTTGAAAAAAAAAAGTATTATTCAGATGAGCTTGGTTACAGATTGCCTGGGTATTTTTTCTTTTATGTTATAGAATTTAACCAATTAATTTGTTTGTAAAGTCGGAGCAACTAATTGGTCAGTTGATGTTCTTGCCACCATCAAATTGCTATCCGACTGATAAGATTAAATTCTGAACATCCACAGCACTGATTGTTACTATTCTCACTCTTCATGGATATCAAATAATTGAATTTCTTGATGTTTTGATGCATGTTGTTGCTTGCTGCACTTCTGTTTTCAGCACTACACATATGGTGACCTCGTGTAACTAACTGCATTCTACATTCGGTTCGCTCAGGTTTCATCTTCCAATAGGTTACAATGGACGCGCATCATCTGTAGTTGTGTCTGGAACAGATGTCATTCGGCCCAGGTGTGCATCACAAAACAGTTACTTAAAGAGTTCTATGTGCTGTCTCCAGTTTGAAATCTCTATTTTGTGTGTCATTTGTTGCTTCTTTTGTGTGAGTATTTCTCTCTGCTTTTCAGAGGACAAGGACATCCAACAGGAAACTCCACTCCTTATTTCGGTCCCTCGCAGAAGCTTGATTTTGAACTTGAGATGGTTAGCTTCTTACTAATCCTATATTTACTTTTTATTGTGGCAATGAATGCACCTACCTAAGCTGTCATGTCACTTTCAGTGTTGTTGATACAGATTTATTATATGTAGGATCACTTAGATATAATCGTGCTTTCTTCAATGATAAAATTCCTTGATTCACATTAGTATATCATAAACCTTGTTGCTTTCAGGCTGCCATTGTTGGTCCAGGCAATGAATTGGGCAAACCTATTGATATTAATGATGCTGAAGACCATATTTTTGGCCTGACTTTGATGAATGATTGGAGCGGTATTCCTTTTTTTTATTTTCATTTGTTTTTAGTTTCGTTGTGTAATGTGATTATACTGAGTTTCATGTAATATGCCAGCCAGAGATATCCAGGCTTGGGAGACTATACCTCTCGGACCTTTCCTTGGGAAAAGCTTCAGTAAGGCATCTGACACCCTCGTTTTTAGATATGGCTTCCGTCATTTTACTTTTGGGGCTTACATATTTCAATTGTGGCCTGAAACTTTATTGTGCCTTTACCATTTCTCTAGGTACCACAATATCACCATGGATTGTCACTCTGGATGCTTTAAAGCCTTTCACCTGTGAGGCTCCTAAGCAGGTGAGGAAATAGTGCGTTTAAGATTTACCCTAGGAATAAGGATAAGCTAGCAATCAAATCAGTTATCTTTCTTATCATTTTTATAGTACTAAAAATGGACAGAGAACTAATTTTCTTTGTGTTGCAGGAACCTGAGCCTTTGCCTTACTTAGCTGAAAAGAGTCACGTAAATTATGATATTCCTCTTGAAGTACGGATTTTTCGCATTGCAGCTTTTCTCTTATTTATTTTATTGAAATCAAACTAACTGGGGTACCATTTTTCTATGAAAGGTTTGGATTAAGCCCAAAGATCAAAGTGATGCCTCAATTGTCACAAAGACTAATTTCAAACATTTGTAAGTACCCTGATTCGTTTTTTTTCAATTGAAATGCTCATGTCTTTAGTTGGATGCAACTTTTCATCCATGATTTCCATCAGTTTCTCTTAGCGTGTGACCTGGGCACATTGTTGTGATTCCACAGGTATTGGACGGTGACGCAGCAGCTAGCACACCACACTATCAATGGATGCAACATGAGGCCAGGGGATATATTTGCAACCGGCACACTCAGTGGACCTGTATGGAAGAAACATTCCAACTATTATCATATAGGAAAAAGTCCAAATTACTCCCCTCAAGTATAGCGGAAGTCCGGATAACCCCCTAAACTATGTTTTGGTTTAATTTACCCCCTAAACTATGTTATTTGGTCCAACTTACCCCTTAACACAATTTGTCCTTTTTTTTCTCCATACACAAGATGAATTTTAATTTGGGACTTTGCAGGGAGGTAGTGAACATCATAATCTATATTAGAAAATATTTTACGAATTTTTCATCTCTACTTTCTATATAATATTGTATTTTAAGGATAACTTTATAATTAAATATATTACCCTATCAAAACAGTGACAAAAAAATTGATGATATATTTTTTTAACATGTCTTATATTGTCTGCTATAACTTTGCAAAAGTTAAACTTTAAATTCCACTTGTGCATGGAGAAACAAAAAAGATAAATTGTGTTAAGAGGTAAATTGAACCAAATGACATAGTTTAGGGGTAAACTGAACCAAGAATTACTTTAGGGGATTATCTAAACTTTGGCTATACTTGAGGGGAGTAATTTGGACTTTTTCCTATCATATATATGCATGCCAATTGTGAGATGCTTATCTGTATGAATCCATGTCTTCTAATGCGTCTCATCTCAGGAGCCTGAATCTCTGGGATGTCTGCTGGAGCTAACATGGAACGGGCAGAAGGAGGTACCAGTTGGAAATTCGACCCGCAAGTTTCTACAAGATGGAGATGAAGTCATCTTGACTGGTTGCTGCAAGGTTCCGTGAACTCATCTTTCCTGATCAATCTAATTTAGTATTTAGATTATATGAATATACTGCTGTATTTTGATCCCTTCTACTGGTTTCGCAGGGTGAAGGCTACAACGTTGGATTCGGAACCTGCACAGGGAAGGTTCTGCCGTCTCTTCCATGAGCCAACATGTCTTCGCTTCAGTTCTCCGAAGCCTCAATAATGCAGAAGAGTTCGTGCGCCTAATCTAGCAAGCTGTTAATTAAGTACGCTGGCCTTGTGATGGTAATTGGATAGTAGGGATTGTTTTTTTCTGGAATGTAGAAGAGGAAACTTGTACTCTCTAATGGCAATAAAAGGGAAAATTATATGCATCTTTTTTCTCTCACGGAGTTTGTTTTAAACTTGTAATGCCTGTGCGACGAGAATTTAGAGTGTTATTCGAATTGCAAAACCGGAAGCAAATCGCCGAGCGTGATGGGTCGGATGATTTGTGCTAGATTTGTTTTGAAGGATCGTTATAGAGGGCATGTTTGGATCAGGGTGACTAAAATTAGCCTGACTAATTTTAGTCTCTTGCAAGGGCTAAAATTAGTCTTGAGGCTAGCAAATTTTATAAAGAAAGGCTAAAATTAGTTTTGAGTCTAGCAAATTTTAGCTTCCCCACCCCCTACTAGCAAATTTTAGCCTGTGTATCCAAACAGGGAGGTGACTAAAAAAATTTTTAGCTAACTAATTTTAGTCATGGGACTAGAAGTTATCCAAACACCCCTAGATTGTCTAACCGTGGTACCTGATTATCGAGCGATCCAGTTTGTCAGTTACTCCGTAAGTGTATCACGCTGTGCAGATTGCACAGGGATTCTGGGAAGTGGTAGCTAGCTATCTGGTAACACAACAACAGTCAAACAGCAGTGCTGGCAGACAATGGTATCACGGATTGAACATGATTCGGTAAGATCAGAACATACATATTACTCCGGTGTCATACAGGGAATTACATACTACATACACATATAAATTAGAACATACTACATACACATATAAATTAGAATCAGCAAATTCATACAATAATGTCAGATGCCTATTGATTGATTTCTCTTTTTGATTGGTTTCTCTTAGAGAAAGAAAAATTGAAGAGAGGTAAAATAATAAAGAGAAAATTTAACTAACTAAATGGTGAACAGATTTTTTGAATGAGTATAATGACCGTATGGATGATGGCACAGACGAACGACAGTCGACAGACGGACGGAAGTCGAGAGAGAGAGAAATAGTGAGAGATTATGGTTCAGAGGCATGCGAGCTCCTTGGCGACGCCGATGGACTTTCCGGCGACGTTCTTGCAGACGGCCATGGTCTTGTTGTTGGATTTGTTGTACTTGATGTCGACGTTGACGAGCTGCACCCCCTGGCAGGGCAGGTTGTTGGCGCAGTTGAGCGTGACGGCCTCGGGCGTGTTGGAGGTGCCGTGGATGTTCCTGAATATCACGTCGGAGACGGCGACCTTGGACGCGCCGGACTTGACGCAGATGTTGTTGGGGCAGTACTTCTGGTCGATGATGATGGGGTAGGAGACGTTGTCCATGGTGACGCCCTCGTAGAGGAACTTGGTGGCCTTGGGCGAGGACTTGGAGTCCTCGTAGGACTTGATCCGGAGGCCGTTGGTGGTGCCGACGAGGGTGCAGTCGGAGACCTTGACGTCCTCGACGTCCTTCTCGTCCTTGTAGCGGCCGAGGCTGCCGACGCTGATGCCGTGGCCGGGGCCGCACTTGACGCCGGTGATGCGGATCGTCTTGCTGCCGGGGCCGATGGAGATGCAGTCGTCGCCCGTGCCGATGGTCGTGCCGCTGATGGTCACGTTTGTGGAGTCGCCGATGTGGATGCCGTCCGTGTTGGGGCTGTCACCGGGTGCCTTGATCGTCACCTTGTCCACCAACACGTTCTGGCTCGCGAAGATGTTCATGTGGAAGAACTTGCTGTTCAGCAGCGTGATCCCCCGGATCTGCGCGTTCTTCACGAAGTCCAGCACCAAGCTCTGCATTTGTGCATTCGACTCATATATTATATATACATGTTATATATGCTATATATGTTATATATATTATATATGTAAGTAGCTTGGAGAGGAGAGATGGAGAAGAAGCAAACGTACGTTGGGGAGGATCTTGCAGTTGTAGGATTTCTGGCACTCGTTCTTCTTCCAGACGAGGGGACCCTGGCCGTCGAGGGTGCCGTGGCCATTGATGGCGAAGTTGTCGACGTTCTGGACCTCGATCCAGTTCTTCTTGTAGGCGGCGAGGTCGCCGGTGCCGAGGAGGTTGCCGTCAAGGCGGATGATGATGGAGGACTTGCAGGGGCCCTTGAGCTCGAGGGCGCCCGTCAGGTAGTTGCCGGCGGGGATGACGATCTTCTGCGTCCCCGTCGCTTCGCACGCGTTCTTCCACGCCTTGAGGATCGCCTGCGTGCTGTCCGACTTGCCGTCGCCCTTGGCGCCCAGCTGCGCGATGTCCAGCGGGCCCGCGGGCACCGACGGCGCGCCGCCGGACGGCTGCGCCAGCGCGGGCTGCGCCACCGCCGCCGCCAGCAGCAGCAGCGACACCAGCGTCAACGCGACATTGCTGGGCGCCATGTTTCGTCGTCTCGAGGTGGTATACGGTGCGTGGTCCATGGGATGGGCGGCGAGCTCGGGTATATATGCTCGGCGGCGGCGAAGACGGGGCGTGCTATGTTCGGACATGGGACATGCGTGCGTGGCGCGGCCGGAGAGCCGTTTTGTCCTCTGCTTTTCTGGGAGGGTTCGGTAACCGGTTACCCGTTGAAATCTCTCCGATTCCAGCGGGACACCGTGCGGCAAAGTTTGAGCCACATGGATGCTACCCTTGTCTCTACCGAGTTTGGCCGGAGTCCTTATTTTTGCAGTGCTATCAACGAGCAAACACTATCCTCATCCCTGTGCCTGTCAGCCTGTGGCTGGGTAAAATTTAGAGTGGAAATGTGAACGAAGCCGTTTTTTTTAAGAATGGAACATAAAACCGCATATGCTACCAGGACGTTCAGTTGACATCTGCCTGGATTCTGTTTCACATATATTCGTATTCATCAGCGAGTTGCACATAAGCCTAGCTGTCTTGAATTATTGCACAATCACTCGGTGAACAAGTTCCAAAAGGTGAAAACAATGGCATGAAACTACTCTCTCTTCTGTACACAGATCAATCAGGATCGGAGAACCGCATCAGCAAACAGGCCGTTTGCAATAAGCAATACCTCTTGGCTCTTGGTCACTTGGCGTGCCAGCGATGGTTCTGGCGCCAACAAGTTCTCGTTAGTACTACATGGAGACCGAGGGACAGCCGATCAGGTCCTCACACCAAATCCGAGCTATCCCTGGGCCTGGGCGCGTCTTCGATGTGAAGAGGCTTCTTGTAGAGCTGGAGCAGCAGCGAGGAGCAGACGACGCTCACCGACGAGGCCGCCATGCAGGCGCCGGCGAGCCAGGGGGGAAGCCGGATGCCCGTGAACGGGAACAGGACGCCGGCCGCAACGGGCATGCCCAGGACGTTGTAGCCCAGGGCCCAGACGTAGTTCAGCCGGATCCTGGAGAGGGTCTTGCGCGAGAGATCGATGGCCGTGATCACGTCCTCGAGGCTGCTCTTCATCAGGACTATGTCAGCGGCCTCAATGGCGACATCCGTGCCGGCGCCGATCGCCATGCCCACGTCGGCTGCAGCCAGGGCTGGCGAGTCGTTTATCCCGTCCCCGACCATTGCCACTGTCAATCCTTGCATCTATGAACAGAGTAGTGTAAGCAAAGACTACTAAGAGTAAGTGCAGCACCAGAAGCAATCCCAGCAAAAACAAAGAGGAGATTGTACCTGCAAGCCTTTGATCTTTTCAGCTTTTCCTACTGGATCAATCTCGGCAAACACCTGGCTGATCCCAACTTCCTTTGCTATGGATTTTGCTGTAGCCCAATTATCACCTGTCACCATGATACTGGAGATGCCCATTGACTTAAGGTATGAGATGACACGGTCCGCCTCGGGCTTCAGAGGGTCTGACACGGCAAGAGCCCCACAAATGATCTTGTCAATAGCAACAAGAACACAGGTCCTAGCAAGCTCTTCCGTTTCAGACATGTATACCTCCACCTCAGGATTCAGAGGAACTTCGAATTCTTGCATGAGCCTTTTGTTGCCAACCAAAACCAGCTTGCCTTCGACATTGGCACTGACCCCCGCCCCTGGATGCACCTCAAAGTCCCTCGATTCCAGCATGTGATCACTGTGAGATCCATATTGTTCCCTGAGCTTCTTTGTGTGCTCAACAATAGATTTTGACAAAGGATGCTCACTGTTTGCCTGACAAAGGTAGAGGCGCATTAGGAGACAGGTCTAATATATATGGAATTCACTGCTGAGTATACCATTTATGCGCGAAGGTATCTAGTAGTTAAGAAACCAACCTCAGCACCAGCAGCCAAATCACAGAGTTCTAGAAGCGGGATCTTTGAGAAGATCTTTGTTTGAACAACAGAAGGTTTCCCGACAGTCAATGTTCCAGTTTTATCAAATATGATAGCTTTAATCTGCAAAAGGATAGATGAAAAGAAGTTAGATTAGTTCAGTACACAAATTTGAACAGCAGAGTTCATTTGAACTACAGTCTTAAGGAAAAGAAACCATGCCTTTTGTTTTACCTTATGAGCTTTCTCAAGTGCATTGCCACCCTTAATGAGAACACCTTGAGAAGCACCTTTCCCAGTGGCAACCATAACAGCAGTTGGTGTAGCAAGTCCCAGAGCGCATGGGCATGCGACGACTAGGACAGAAATTCCAAACTGCAGAGCAAGCTCAAAACTATCCATGCCCTTAGGAATCCACTGCTGGGGATAGAGATGAAATTGTCCAGGTATGAACCAGCCGAGCCATGTAAGAAATGCAGCCACTACCACCTTGAAATGAGAAGGAACAATATTAGGCAAAAGAATTTATAAAGACAGCTTCATAACAGGCATACATCAGAAAGAACATATGCATATATGGAGCAGCCTAGCAGGGTATGAGTATGGCTTCCCATAACTAACTCATCAGTCACTGTCTCACTGCTGGAAACTGGTCAGATAAAGAGCAGGAATGCCTATGCATGCAGTAGCCTCTAGACAGTTTCCAGCTGAACTCTGGCCAAGTATCAGATGCCTACTCATATTTATCATGTTCAGAACTTTAATGTGATAAATTCACAGTGATGATCCAATTATGAAACACTGGGCAGGTAGGATGATCTGGCCATGTTCCTATTTTCAATGATAAAAAATAGTCAATGCATAACAGGGAAGAAATTTGCAGGAGAAAGCAACAAGTAACTTACAGTTGGAACAAAAAAACGTGAGATCTTGTCTGCTAACTTCTGCACTGGGGCTCTTGCAAGTTGAGCAGCTTCAACTAACTGAACTATTTGCGACAAAGCCGTTTCTGATCCAACATGGGTGGCCTTAACAATTATGCAACCGTTATCGTTTACAGTACCCCCAATAACCTGTTAAAAACAAATTGAAGCATCAGAACTATAGATTACAATAACAAAAAAAAACACACAATCGCAATCCAAAAATCTTTACCCTGTCTCCAGGTTTCTTTGCAATAGGCCTTGCTTCCCCAGTTATCATACTTTCATTGACATGGCTTTGACCTTTGATGACAACACCATCAACAGGGACTTTTGTGCCGGGCACAATCTTGATGACGTCATTTCTTTGAAGTAACTGAGTGCTGATCTCTGTTTCTGAAATGACATTTCCGTCCTTGTCAAAAGTAAGAAGACAAGCTGTTTCTGGAGCAAGCTCTGTCAATTTCGACAGTGCATCTGATGTCTTTCCCTTCGCCACCACCTCTAGATATTTTCCCAGCAATATAAAAGATATCAGCATAGCACTTGTTTCAAAAAAGTCCTGTCCTTCAAATGAGTTTGATGTTAGTGCTTTCAGAACAATATACACAGAATAGAAGTAGGCAGCATTGGTTCCCAAAGCAACCAGCACATCCATGTTTGAGTATCCTCGTTTCAGTGCATGATACGCTCCAATATAAAATCTGCAGGTTAAGGAAACCATAAGGAATTACAAGGCATAAATGCATAATGCAATGTAAGAATTGATAAATCAATCATAGTTGCTGGGAACTTGAGAGTGTACCTCCAACCAACAATAAACTGAACTGGGGAACACAGCAACCACCGCAACAGCATGCCTATTGTCATGTTGTTGCAGATCCTATAAGACAACCAATCCCCAAAAGGAGATAACATTGGAAGAACCATGGAGAATAGGAACACAGGAACCGAAAACAGGCAGCTCCAGAGAAATTGGTTCCTGTAATTCCTAATTTCGTGATTGCGCTCTGCTTCTCTTTGCTTTGGTGGTGAGTGCAAGATAGCATCGAAGCATTTGGGGGGCTGTGCAGCATTCTGAATGCATTGAATAAGTACTCTTGGACCAGTGATATCAGGGTCATATGCAACTTTTATCGTCTGCTCTACTGTGTCCCATTCAACATTGTTCACACCTTCTGCAGCTTCCAGTACTGACTGAATGAGTTTGGTGTCTTCAGGAGAATTTACACCCTCAAGTTTTAGATGCACTTTGTTCACATCATCCCCAGAACTAATGAGATCAGCCCCAAATCCAGCATCTTCAACAGCATCAATTATAAGATCACGACTAGTGACATTTGGATCATAGTGAACCTTAGCTTCCTCTAGAGCAAGACCCACTGCAGCTTTTTTAACTCCAGGTACCATTTGAAGTGCCCGTTCGACAGATTCAGAACAGCTTGTACAAGCCATTCCTTTTATCCGAAGCCTGCAAACAGCTATTTCTTGTTCTTGAAGTTCATCCACCTCAAAGTTGAGATCCTCAATAGCCTCTTTAATGCTTCTTGTCTGCGAGAATAAGAATTGCAACTGAGAAAATATGCCAAGTAACACCCTAATGCGCAACATACTTTGTCATTACTTCACGAGTTATGATTTAATGAACTAAAGGTGTGTACGCATGGATCCAAAATTAGTACAGAACAAATTTGTAGGTGAAAAAAATGTATGGTTCCTTTTCTATATACCTTGACAATTCATTTGCGAACACAATTTTTCCTAGCATACACAAATACAGCAATGGGTGCAGGGGTCCAATGATTTAGTTTGTTGTCATCAGCAGACTGGCCCATACAATTTAAAATTAAAACATTTCATGCTATACTGAAAGGGTAAAAAGAGGAGCAAAGATAGCAAGGCCATGAGCTCATGATAATCTTACATCGGTTTCATCTGGCCTGTACTGAACCACGGCCTGGCCCTGAAGTGGGGAGACCTGGATACTCTCCACCCCTTTCAAGCCCGCCACGACGGTCTCTATCGACACGGCACAGGAAGCGCATGAGATGCCACGGACACTGAACATGACTTTCCTCGTCTTCCTCTCCTTCCTTGGAGACGCCCCGGCAGGAGAAGCTCCAGAAGACGCTGAGAGCAGCGGCTCCTTGAGGTGGCTCTCTCCATTGTGCTCCATCCTTGTCACTGGAACACCAAATATAAGTTAGATGTCTGTACAAAGCTAGCAGTAAATGAATCAATCACTGTTAATTCACTAGCTCAGCAGCAGTATGCCAGTATCTGCATTGCAACTACAGCATCCATGAGCAGAGTGCAGACAACAGCGCACCTCAATTGTTTGGACAGTTAAAGTCACTCTAAATCACTAAATTCGGGAACCATATTTTACCCCCTGAATGATTGTGCAATGATGCAAGCATGCAACGACAGCATCAGAGACCATCATTTATTAAGCCACAAAGCCCTGGAAAAGACATATTCAACCACCTCTGACGCACGGAACAACGTACGACACCACGAAAGCGAGCGTTTCCCCCGATTAAATTTCCAAACAGAAAGCAGTAGAGGAACTCCAGAAACGGCAGCTTTGTGCGCGCCGTTGCCAACGAGAAACCCGCGCACCAATCTCCGATCAATCAGCCAACGAACAGCTCCAAACGCCACGAGAGGGGAAGAAAAATAGCAGGGGTAGGGGGAGAAAACCAACACGAACCTCTGATCGATCAACCCAGCCGGGAAAGGGGACGCGGCGCCGGAAGCACGCCCGCGCCCGCCTCGGAACCCGGCCTCGACGACGAGCTCACGCTCACGCGCCCCCGCCTCTTCCTCGGGTCGGGGCTCCACTGAGCGCGCGGTGGTGGCTGTGGCGGTGGCGGCGCCTGCGCGGGCTGAGGAGGGGTTTTAAGGCGGCGGAGGAGGAGGGGTGGCGGCCTCCTCGGGCGTAGTAGACTAAGAAGACGACGCGGAGGGGCGGCGTGAAGCTGGCCGCCTGCCTGCGGTGGTGCGGCGCGGAGCGGGGCGGGGTGGAGACGACGAGGTCGCGGGTTTGGTTTATATTTCGTGGGGAATTCGGTGCGAATTCGCAAGGGAATGCGACGGGATTTGTCCCGTGCCTTTTGAAAATTCGGACAAATTTGATTTGGTTTTGGATTCCCACGCCCCTTTCCTTCCTCCGTTCCTCCCTGGCCGAGGGCTGCCGCCCGGTGCGCGCTCGCTTTCTCCGCTCAATTTTTTGACCTCTTTTGGCCTCCACATGGTTCTAGAGTTTTCCACTGGGCGCCTCCAACCGTGTGCAACCAAATTCGCCGCAAATTTATCATAAACCGATTCAATTCTCCTAGACATGGATCGCCGGACCGGGACGTCATCGATTTAATATAGCCTGCACAGTCATCGATTCAAATTTGTTTGGAGCCAGTTTTGACTTTTGGACCATTTTGTGTGCGGCATTGTTGCGGTTTTAAAATGGGGGCAATATTCAAACCTGCTGGAAGCAATTTTGACTTTGGAGCCATTTGCCCTTTGCATTGTTTTGCTGTCTCAGGCCAAGCACTTCGATTCTGACATCTAACAGCATTTATTGTAAGTTTTCCGGTAGAGTATATTGAAGTTGACTTGAAGCAGAATAGGCTGCGCATCTTTACCAAATGCTTTAGAGGTCCGTATTCTAGGAGCACATAAAGGAAAAACACACAAAACAGTGAGACGGCCTTGCTCGCTGTTGTCGGTAGCGACACAAAATTCGTGTTTGGAATCCTTGCAGTTGCAGAAACAACCCGCGTTATGCATGACGAGTTCACCAAGGTTCTTTCCGTCACGGTAACGGTTTGTTTTTTTAGTGAAATGCATGGTAGTTCTTGGACTCATCAAGTTTGATGCGATTGCTCTAAAAAAAAGTTTGATGTGGCAAACTGTTTTTTTTTAAACTCGTTTGCGCGTTCCATTGCATGGCAAGGAGTACTAGTTCGGGCCGGGCCGGGTGTGGTAACGACTACTGCGGGCGTGGACCAGGTCCACGCACAAGCTGGTTTCCGGCAACCGTAGCCTTTGGAGCCGCAACATCCTACACGACGTCGACGGTTCCTGAGAGCCTCAGGCCCTCATCGATCGACCTAGCAGCAACAGAACAGAACGTGCCAGTAGCTAGCTGCGACTTCACCTCTGTAGGAGTTGGGTTGGGTCTCATGTTCACGGTAGGCCTGGTCTACCGGCTCGGTGCACTCGGCCGCAGCGGTGCAGGTGCGTGGGCGCGGGCCGGATGGCCGGCTTTGCTCGTGACGCGAACAGGTCGAGCGGAAAAGGGATGGCCGGCTTTGCGGTGCGGTGCGGTGCGGGCCCTCTTCTGTACACTTTGGCCTTGTCGCGCTCACTCCCCCTGTTGCCGTGCGCTGGCTGGCTGGCTCCAAAGCGCGCCGCTCGCGCCAGCCAGCCACCATCGCGAGAGGGAACCCGCGCTGCTTCGAGCCCTGCCTTGCCGTGGAGCCGCCGGGACCGCGGGAGCAGCCGGCGCGTGCAGAGGTGGGCGCGGCCGGCTGGGCCGAGATGCCACCAGCCTCGGCATCTCTCTCGCTTTGCCTGCGGGCTCGCTCGTTGCCACGGCCGAAAGCGGGCTCGTTTCCCGACGTAGCGACGTGCGAAGAACGAAGAAGATGCCGGCTGTCAGGGCTGGTTGTGATTGGCCGGTTGCTAATCCTGCAGTATACGTACTACGGCCTTGTTTAGATGTTAGAATTGGGAGGGTGAATTTGGGAATATGATGTCAATTCGTAATCATTGCACCACTGTAGCATTTCGTTTGTATTTGTGAAAAATTGTCCAAAAATTGATTAATTAGGCTCAAAATGTTCGTCTCGCACAACACAACAAAACTATGCAATTAGTTTTTTATTTTATCTACATTTAGTACTCCATGCATGTCATGACATTTTGATGTGATGGAGAATCTTCTTTTTGCATAGTAAATTTAGGAGTAGAAATTCTGGATCTAAACACGGCGCATGACGAGCAAGCATCCTACTCCGTACCAGGTTTAGAT
>OAMR01000081.1:2451716-2487605 GCA_900205405.1 Echinochloa crus-galli | reverse complement strand
AGTGATCCAGTGGGAGCAAAGCATGTGCTTGTGTTCAAGTTAAATCTCAAGCACCACTGTAGCATTTCGTTTGTATTTGTGAAAAATTGTCCAAAAATTGATTAATTAGGCTTAAAATGTTCGTCCCGCAGAGCACAACAAAACTGTGTAATTAGTTTTTGATTTCATCTATATTTAGTACTCCATACATGCTATGACATTTTGATGTGACGGAGAATCTTCTTTTTACATAGTAAATTTGGGAGTGGAATTTAGGATCTAAACAGGGCCTCCACGTTGATGCTGTCAGAAAGGGGGCACTGAGTTGAGCGCCGTGCCAGCCGACTGACTGTTATGGATTCCTCGCAAAATGGCACCGTCCACCCTGATTTCTCGTATACTCCGTAGGTGCGAGTGCGAGTATACTATACTTTTTATAGGTCCATTATTCTTTCTCAACTTTCGGGGTGAATTGACAAAATGCCCACCGTTCCCGCTAATTTCTCGTAGCGAGCATACTAGGACCATGGACAATTTGGAAATCTCGCTGTTGTCCCAAAAAAAGAAACCTTAGGCAATCGTTTGACATCCTCACATCCACATGGTTTGGCCACCATTTCACAGCATATACAGATGTTGTATGAAGGAAGATGCCTGATTTCAAACGTTTGCTCTTGGACATGTGATTTAAGTAATTCGATGCCGTAAGTGTCTATGCATCTTCTTACAAGCTTAGTCAAAGCTGAAAGAATTTAAATTGGAAAAAAAACTAAAACATATTGTATTTTAAATTAGACGGAGCATATTTCAAGAAAGGTCGAAGGGACAGGCCCTGTTTAGTTCCCGGTCACATCATCAAACTTCTAAAAATTCTCTCTCTAAACTTTATTATTCACCTTGTTAGGATTTGTATGTACACCGATGAGGTTTGTTGTAATCATCGGTTAGTTAGATCAGATAAGAAGGTTGTTGTATTTCTTTGTAAACAAGTTGACCCTTGTACAAGCCACGCCGGGGGCTGTTCCCGGCCTATTTAACACGAAGCCGTGAGCCCCAAAGGGCATCACGTTCCAGGAGGGAGAGAGGAGACATGGACGGCGCCACCAGCTAGCGAAAGCGAGGAGTGTTGAGATATATAATCCTGTTGAGATTAACCGTAGTAGATAGAGTTTGTTAGGAGGTTGTTGTATTTCTTTGTAAACAAGTTTCCCCTTGTACAAGCCACGCCGGGGGCTGTTCCCGGCCTATTTAACTCTCCCATCATGTTTCGTGTCCTCATGCGCACCAACAGAATGGATCTGCTGAGCGTAAACACCGGCATATTGTTGAAGTAGCGTTCTCTCTTCTAGCACATGCCTCTATGCCTCTAAAATTTTGGGATGAAGCTTTTCTCACTGCCGCGTATCTGATTAACCGTCTTCCAAGCCGAGTTATTAACCAAGATACTCCTCTTGAGCGACTCCTTCATGTTCCTCCAGACTATAAGTCACTCCGTGCGTTTGGTTGCGCTTGTTGGCCTAATCTTAGGCCCTATAACACCCGCAAACTTGCGTTTCGCTCCACTCAGTGTGTGTTTCTTGGTTACAGTACCATGCATAAAGGCTTCAAGTGTCTTGAAGTCAAAACAGGACGCGTGTACATCTCCCGTGACGTTGTATTTGATGAAACTGTGTTTCCTTTTTCCAAACTTCATCCCAATGCTGGTGCTCGCCTCCGCGCTGAAATTTCTCTCCTGCCTGATTCTCTCCTTGATAATTCAATTGGGGGTAACAATACTTTTGATCAGTCCACTGACTCCCATACCACTAATCCTACTGTTGAGGTGTGTGTTCAGGAAGATTCATCAGGAAATTCGGTGCAGATTGATCCATTTTCAGGCGCTAATGGCCTTCATCCAGTGCTGTTTCCCTCAGCCGGACAGCGCACAGGACACGAGGATGCTTCGCCTGATCCACCTGCAACGCGATCGGCCTTCGATCGGGCGCCTGCTCCGCCTTCCCGAGCTGATTCGATGCCGGCTGCTCCGCTGTCTCCGCGTGGCGCTGCTTCGTCCGCTACCCAGGGCTCGGCGCCTTCCTCCGCCGCGTGTCCGTCTGCTACTGGTGCATCGACGCCCGCCGCTTTGTCGCCTGCCGGCACAGTTGTTGTGCCGCCCGGATTTTCTGCGGCGGATGGATCGGCTGCGCCAACATCAGAGGCTGCTTCTCCGTCTGCTGCTGCTGATGTTTCTCCACCGGCGTCTCCCCCGCCGGCCCTGCTAGATCCGGCTCCGCAGCGTCCGGTGACTCGACTCCAGCATGGTATACGCAAGCCCAAAGTTTATACTAATGGCACGATCAGGTATGGCAATTTGGTGTTTGTCTCTGAGCCGAATTATGTACAAGAAGCACTTCATGATCCCAAATGGAAGGCAGCGATGGATGCTGAGTATGGTGCGCTTCTGAAAAATAATACTTGGCACTTGGTTCCTTCTGCGCATGGGAAAAATATCATTGATTGCATGTGGGTGTTCAAGGTTAAGAAGAAAGCTGATGGTACGGTTGACAGATACAAGGCCCGTCTCGTGGCTAAAGGTCACAAACAGCGCTACGGCATTGATTATGAGGAAACATTTAGTCCGGTTGTTAAAGCTGCTACCATTCGGACGATCTTGTCTATTGCTTTGTCTCGAGGCTGGTCTCTTCGTCAACTTGATGTCCAAAATGCCTTTCTTCATGGTTTACTTGATGAAGAAGTGTTCATGCGCCAACCACCCGGGTATGCAAGTAACGATCATCCCAATTTTGTTTGCAAATTGGATAAGGCTCTCTATGGGTTGAAACAAGCACCTAGAGCTTGGTATTCTCGTTTGAGTCATAAGCTGCAGAGTCTTGGTTTTATTCCTTCGAAATGTGACACATCTTTGTTTCTTTATAACAAAGGTGGGTGCACTATGTTTGTCCTGGTTTATGTCGATGATATCATTGTGGCCAGTTCCTCTTCTGCTGCAACTGATGCTTTGTTGAAAGATTTGGAACTTGATTTTGCTTTGAAGGATCTTGGTAATCTCCATTACTTTCTCGGTATTGAAGTAAAGCATGGCGGTGGTCTGCTGTCCTTGACCCAGGAAAGATATGCCACCGAGGTCCTTCAGCGTGTGAATATGAGCTCTTGTAAGCCGGTCAGCACTCCTCTTCCTGCTTCTGAAAAACTGTCATTATATGATGGAGATCGGTTGGGTCCAGCAGATGCTACCCAATACAGGAGTATTGTTGGTGCACTTCAGTATTTGACTCTCACTCGTCCTGATATTTGTTTTGCGGTCAATAAAGTGTGCCAATTTCTACATGCTCCCACGACAGTCCACTGGGCTGCTGTGAAGCGCATTCTTCGGTATATCAAGGGAACGATTGGCTTGGGTTTGATCTTCAGGAAATCTCCCTCCATGCTTGTGAGTGCTTTCTCTGATGCTGATTGGGCTGGGTGTCCCGATGACCGCCGCAGCATGGGGGGATTTGCCGTATATCTTGGTTCCAATCTTATTTCATGGAGTGCACGCAAGCAAGCTACTGTCTCAAGATCTAGCACTGAAGCTGAGTACAAGTCTCTAGCAAATGCTGCGGCTGAGGTAATGTGGGTTCGCAAGTTACTTGCTGAGTTGGGCGTCTCTCATCCAACTGCTGGTCGGCTATGGTGTGATAACATTGGTGCCACATATTTGACAGCGAATCCAGTCTTTCATGCTCGGACGAAGCACATCGAGATTGACTTTCATTTTGTGCGTGAACAAGTTGCTCAGAAGCTTCTTGACATTAGGTTTATTCATTCTGGTGACCAGATTGCTGATGGTTTCACTAAAGCTCTTCCTGAGCACCTACTTGTAAAGTTTAGGAACAATCTCAATGTTAGGGAACGTTGAGATTGACCGGGGGTGTTGAGATATGTAATCCTGTTGAGATTAACCGTAGTAGATAGAGTTTGTTAGGAGGTTGTTGTATTTCTTTGTAAACAAGTTGACCCTTGTACAAGCCACGCCGGGGGCTGTTCCCGGCCTATTTAACACGAAGCCGTGAGCCCCAAAGGGCATCACGTTCAACCAATTCTTTCATGGTAATCAGAGCTAGTTTTCTTTTTTGCCTTCGCCATGGCTCTCCTCTTGTCCTCCGCGCCTGCGCATTCGGTTGGATATCCAGTCACTGAGAAGCTCGCGAAGAACAATCATCCGCTGTG
Source organism: Echinochloa crus-galli (assembly GCA_900205405.1). Lineage (NCBI taxonomy): Eukaryota > Viridiplantae > Streptophyta > Magnoliopsida > Poales > Poaceae > Echinochloa > Echinochloa crus-galli. The sequence continues at coordinate 2,483,417 of OAMR01000081.1, read as the reverse complement.
GAAGGCTCAAGTTCTGTCTGCTCTTCGCGGTGCTCAGATGGTGGGCTACGTTGATGGTTCCATCAAGGCTCCAGAGAAGATGGTGGTCACCAGTTCCACCGATGCCACCCTCATCGCCAACCCCGCGTTTGCCCAGTGGCAAACGCAAGATCAGCAGGTCCTGAATTTCCTGCTATCATCTCTTTCACGTGATATTCTTCTTCAAGTTCTGCCTGCAGATTCCGCACGTCATGTGTGGGTCGCTATAGAAGATATCTTCGCGTCGCAATCTCGTGCGCGTGTCATCTCCACGCGCATCGCCCTGGCTACGGCCCAGAAGGGCACCTCCACCGTTGCTGACTACTTCAACAAGATGAAGGGCCTAGCAGATCAGATGGCATCTGCTGGGAAACGCTTGGAGGATGAGGAACTCGTCTCGTACATGCTGGCGGGTCTCGACATCGACTTTAACCCGCTGGTGTCGGCAATCGCGGCGCGAGTTGAACCCATCTCGGTGGGTGAGCTCTTCACGCAGATGACAAGCTTCGAGCAGCGTATGGATCTGCTCAATGGCTCCGGCGCTTCTGCCAATATGGCGTCACGTGGTGGACGCGGCGGCCGTGGCGGTCGCGGTGGCGCCGGTCGTGGCCGCAGCGGCTTTGGTTGTGGTCGCGGCAATGGACGGTCGGCTGGCAATGGTGGGGAGCGCCCCACCTGCCAATTATGTGGCAAGGAGGGCCACACAGTCGTCAAATGCTTCAAGCGCTTCGACGCCTCCTTCACCGGCGCCTCGGAGCAGAAGAGTGTTGCATCGGCCAATGTATCCTACGGCGTTGACACGAACTGGTACCTCGACTCCGGCGCCACCGACAACATTACCGGTGAGCTGGAGAAGCTCACCATGAGGGACGACTACACCGGCAACGATCAGGTTCACACAGCCTCCGATGCAGGTATGGAGATCAAACAGATCGGTCAAAGTTTTGTTCATTCCCCTGATCGCAATCTACTCAAAAATATCCTTTATGCACCTCAAGCCAATAAGAATCTGATCTCAGTTCATCGGTTTGCACCTGATAATCATGCCTTTTTGGAATTTCATCCGGATTTTTTTCTTGTTAAGGATCAAACAACGAAAAGGGTGCTTCTTCGCGGCAAGTCTAGAGGGGGTCTCTATCCCTTGAAGCCTTGTTCCTCTCCACAAGTCTGCAGTGCTGTCAAGTTCCCAACTTCCAGATGGTACAGTCGTTTAGGTCACCCGTCATCTTCAGTCGTTAAGCATGTCCTTAGCAAAAATAATCTTCCATTTGTGCGTGAGTCCAATAAAGAGCACGTGTGTGATGCGTGTCAGCAAGGGAAGAGCCATCAGCTGCCCTATCCCAAGTCTGTTAGTGTGTCGAATAATCCTCTCGATCTCATATTTTCGGATGTATGGGGTCCTGCACCGACTTCGGTTGGTAGAAACAATTATTATGTTAGTTTTATTGATGATTACAGTAAATTTACTTGGATTTATTTGCTTCGACACAAATCTGAAGTGTTTCAGCGATTCCATGATTTTCAGCAGCTAGTTGAACGCCAATTTAACAGAAAAATTATCGCGGTTCAAACTGATTGGGGTGGTGAATATCAACGTCTCAACTCATTTTTCCAGCGCATTGGCATATCTCATCATGTTTCTTGTCCTCATGCCCATCAGCAAAATGGATCTGCTGAGCGCAAACATCGCCACATCGTTGAAATGGGGCTGTCTCTGCTTGCTCATGCTGCCATGCCTCTTAAGTTTTGGGACGAAGCCTTTCTCACCGCCGCTTATCTGATTAATCGTCTTCCCAGTCGTGTGATTGATCTAGATACTCCTCTTGAGCGTCTCCTTCATGTTGCCCCAGATTATAAATCCCTTCGTACGTTTGGATGCGCATGTTGGCCTAATCTTAGGCCATACAACTCACGAAAACTTGCCTTCCGTTCCACTCAATGCGTTTTCCTTGGCTATAGTACGTTGCATAAAGACTTCAAGTGCCTTGAAGTTAAGACTGGGCGTGTTTATATCTCTCGAGATGTTGTGTTTGATGAAACTGTTTTTCCCTTCTCTACACTTCATCCTAATGCCGGTGCTCGCCTTCGCGCTGAAATTTCTTTGTTGCCTGAGTCTTTACTCCACCGATCAGTTGGGAATGACACTACTTCTGACTCATCTAATGACTCCTGTACCACTAATCCTGCTGTTGAGGTTTCTTCTTAGGACAATTCTACAGAAAATTTGGTGGAGAATGATCATATTTTGGGAACAAATGCTTATCACCCGGTGCTGTTTCCCCGTGCCGGACCGAGCTCCAGACACGAGGTTGCTTCGCCTGCTGTCCCTGGCAGTCGATCGGCTTCGGATCATGTGCCCAGTGCTCTTCTCCAAGCTGATCCGCCCTCGTCCACTTGCGATCCTCCGCGTGGCGCTGCCTCGCCACACTCCACGACGCCGCCAGGATTTTCTGTGGCGGGTGGATCGTCTGCGCCAGCTCCTGCTGCAACCGAGGTGTTATCGTCTCCGGCCTCTGGCGATTCCGGCTCGTCGCCTCCATCTTCACCGGAGCCTGAACGTCTACGACCGGTGACACGTCTCCAGCACGGGATTCGCAAGCCCAAGATATACACCGATGGTACTATTCGGTATGGTAATTTGGTGTCTGTTTCTGATTCTCCTTCACTTCATATGGCTCTTCGTGATCCAAATTGGAAAGCTGCTATGGATGCTGAGTTTGGCGCCCTGTTGAAAAATAATACCTGGCATCTGGTTCCGCCTGAGCATGGGGCAAATGTCATCGATTGTATGTGGGTGTTTAAGGTCAAGAAGAAAGCTGATGGGTCTATTGATCGGTACAAGGCGCGTCTGGTTGCCAAAGGTCATAAGCAACGATATGGCATAGACTACGAAGATACATTCAGTCCTGTCGTCAAGGCTGCTACCATTCGTTTGGTCCTTTCTGTGGCTGTTTCCAAAGGCTGGTCACTCCGTCAGCTTGATGTCCAAAATGCCTTCTTGCATGGTATTCTTGATGAGGATGTTTTTATGCGTCAACCTCCCGGATATGTCAGTCAGGAGCATCCACATTATGTGTGCAAATTAGACAAGGCTTTATATGGTTTGAAACAAGCTCCTAGGGCTTGGTACTCTCGGCTTAGTCAAAAGTTACAAAGTCTTGGTTTTGTTCCCTCCAAATGTGACACGTCTTTGTTTTTCTTCCAAAAGGACGGGTGCACAATGTTTGTTTTGGTTTATGTTGACGACATCATCGTGGCTAGCTCCTCTCCCGCTGCCACAACAAGGTTGCTCAAGACCTTAGAACGAGAGTTTGCCTTGAAGGATCTTGGGGAGCTTCATTATTTCCTTGGCATTGAAGTTAAGCGTGGAGATGCTGGGCTGTCTCTGTCCCAGGAGCGGTATGCCTCAGAGGTCCTACAACGTGTGAATATGAGTTCTTGTAAACCAGTCAGCACGCCTTTATCTGTCTCTGAAAAACTGTCTTTGTATGATGGTGATCGGTTGGGGCCTGCTGATTCTACACAGTACAGAAGTATTGTTGGTGCTCTTCAATACCTTACTCTTACTCGTCCGGATATATCCTTTGCGGTTAATAAAGTGTGTCAATTTCTTCATGCACCAACTACGGCTCATTGGGCTGCTGTCAAGCGAATTTTGCGGTACATCAAAGGGACAATTGCTTTCGGTCTTATCCTTCGGAAATCCTCTTCTATGTTGGTGAGTGCTTTCTTCGATGCTGACTGGGCTGGTTGCCCTGATGATCGTCGAAGCACGGGGGGATTTGCTGTCTATTTGGGGAACAATTTGATTTCCTGGACTGCTCGGAAGCAAGCCACTGTCTCTCGTTCAAGTACTGAAGCCGAGTACAAAGCTTTAGCCAATGCCGCAGCTGAGGTCATGTGGGTTCGCAAGTTGCTGACTGAGTTGGGTATTTCTCATCCGTCTGCTGGTCGATTATGGTGTGACAACATTGGTGCTACTTACTTATCAGCGAACCCAGTCTTTCATGCTCGGACGAAGCACATAGAGATTGATTTCCATTTCGTACGAGAACAGGTTGCTCAGAAGCTACTCGACATCAGATTTATTCACTCAGGGGATCAAGTTGCTGATGGATTCACGAAAGCTCTCCCTGAACATTTGCTTATAAAATTTAGGAACAATCTCAATGTTGAGAACGTTGAGATTGACCGGGGGTGTTAGGATTTGTATGTACACCGATGAGGTTTGTTGTAATCATCGGTTAGTTAGATCAGATAAGAAGGTTGTTGTATTTCTTTGTAAACAAGTTGACCCTTGTACAAGCCACGCCGGGGGCTGTTCCCGGCCTATTTAACACGAAGCCGTGAGCCCCAAAGGGCATCACGTTCGACCAATTCTTTCACACCTATCACATCAAATCTCTCTCCTCATGCATGGAGTACTAAACGTGGGTGAATAAAAAAACTAGTTACATGGTTTTGATGTACACGACGAGACGAATCTTTTAAGCCTAGTTAGGTTATGGTAGGACAATGTCTACCACAAACAAACGAAAAGTGCTACAGTATCCGATGCGACTTTTTCACTTCACTTTTTACCCTTTTTCTAGGAACTAAACACCCCCTATAATCCACATGCACAAGAAAAACTGTCCCATCAATCAATCTCCATCAAGAAAGGTAGGAGCCCAAATTTATGTCATCTCAAGGAGCCCAAATTTATGTCATCTCAGTGAAAAAGAGAAAGACTAATGATTGTCCGGTTTTCATGCTAAAAGAAAAACAGTATCAGAACTCATCAGTTTCTCCGGACAACTTCCCAGCACTATGGATCCTCGTCACATATCCACTACACTACTATTAGCTTCCTTTCATCTTTAAAGAGAAAAAGGTTGCAATTGTTCAAAAAAAGAGAAAAAGGTTGTAGGACACCAGACCAGACTGGTGGCAAGTCCAAAACTATGCCACATTCTGTTCCTCGTGTGGGTAACACTTGTGGTTGGAATTCTACTAACTACTTGTAGCTAAAATCGATGTTGAATTACATGCTTTGTCAAACACGAAATATGTTCACACACACCTTTTATAAGTCAAACTTTCAGTGGATTTTGTGAAATATGAATAGGATGAAAAGATTTGTGGTTCAAATCTCGATTGTCTTTTCAAATCCTAATACGGCTATAAGAGCAACTCCAGCAGGGGCCTCTATGTGGGCCTCTACTCCAAAATTTAGAGGCTTAGAGCAAAAATGCAACTCCAGCAGGGCCTTCAAATGGACCTGCATTTTGCATAGGCCTCCAAATCTTCCCACCAAGCCTTCATTCCTAGAGGCCCTCTAATTCCCCCTTCAAAAGTGGGTTGATTCACTGACATATGGAGTCCACAACCAAATAGAGGGCCGAGTTGATTTGTTGCTGGAGTTGGTCTCTAATTTGAAGGGCCTCTATTTTTGAGTTGGGCCTGCAAATTAGTTTTGAATGCCTCAATTTACATAGCCTTGCTGGAGTTGCTCTAAAACAGAGGGAGTGTAATACATGACATCCTCTTCACAAAAACAAAGGAAATGATTGACTAGTACAATGTCCCTTTTATGTGGGATCTGGTGCGAATATGCCACCAACGTGGTCTCGCATATTGGTATCTCTTTAGGTTCCACAAAAGACGTGTAAAGGAAACTATTATATTATTCCCTAATGTTTCTTGTCATCGTACCGTAATCACCACGGCGAAAATTTGTCATGTTTGACTTTTAACTAGGGCAAGCACGGTGTTCGTAATATTTCTGCCTTTAGGCAGCTTCCTCTCAAGAAAACAAAAGAATTGAAACTTTGTAAAAGCCAAATGCAAATGGAGACATGTTGATGCCCCGCTAATTATTGATAACTCTTTCATCCAGAAAAAAAACGGCTTCATACTACTAATCTATTAGTACTCAAATCGAGATGGACCGTTAATTTCCTATCAGCATTCTGGAATATTTTTAAAATTCAAATCGTAATCACAGACGGTCTTGAAACAACAACTGAACTACTGAAGATGTACAGAGACTTCAGACTGTAGTTTGAACTTCTGCAAACATGACTTCGAATTTTGCTTTTAAAGTGGAAAGAAGGAAGCAGTTTAATTGCTTGTACGAGCCAGTCTGGGTGTGTACGAGTGTATGGAAAAAAATAATTGCTTGTACGAGCCTTCAGATTTTTTTTTTTTGAGATAACGAGCCTTCAGATGGCTGATAAATCTCACATGGTTTTTCATTCGAGAGCTTCCTGGCCAAGATCTGTAGATGGGCCCTTTTGGGTCTAAATTGGGCCGTGAGACTTCCAGTTTTGGGCTATATTTGAGATGTCGGCTTTTTTTTTCTCCATTTCAAAACTCTCGGTGAGGTGACGGAAGATGTTCAACAAACATAATCCAGGCTGTCCTCAAAAAAAAAACATAATCCAGGCGTTGTTAACTAGCCAACGGCCCAGATTCATTAATGGGCACGCGACCACATCGAACGGCTCCCATTGCCCCTCCACAGTCCACACAAAAGCGAGGGAACCCATCCCCCAGCCCCCCGGACCAAGGAGGCCGGCCAGCCACCATCTCCGCTCCGCCTCCTCCCCCCTCGCCCATGGCGGACGAAACCCTCGCGCCATCCTCCTCCGCCTCGTCGGCAAAACCCTAAACCCTAGCTCACCTCCATTTCGTGACCCTAATCGGGCCCCTTCACTCCCGCCGCCATGGGGCGCAGTCGCGATGTCCGATTCGTCTCGTCCGGCGTCAAGCTCCCCTCCGCCTCCTCCTCGGCACCGGCCCCGTCCCCGTCCCCGGCGCCCGCGCTCCTCTCCGCGGCGCTCCCGTTCGCGCACATCGGCCGCGCCGTCGACGCCGCCGCCCGCCGCCTGGGCGCCTGCCTCCCCCGGGTCCCGGCCGCGCGGGCCGACACGGCGCCGCCCCCGCCGGTGCGGCGGCACGGGAAGGACGCGGGAGGGGGCGCCGAGGAGCGGGTGCTGATCAGCGAGGTGGCAGTGCGGGGCAAGGACGGGGAGCCCCTGGAGCGGCCCGAGCTGGAGGCCGCGGCCGCCGCGGCGCTGCGCGCGTGCCGCCCCAACGCCGCGCTCACCGTGCGGGAAGTGCAGGAGGACGTGCACCGCGTCGTGGAGAGCGGGCTGTTCCGGTCGTGCATGCCCGTCGCCGTCGACACCCGTGACGGCATTCGCCTTGTCTTCGAGGTCCTTTTATCCTCTTATTCCCCCAATTTCCTTCCGCTGGCTTATTTCTGGAACTGATGGATCCCGTATTTTTTTTTTGTGTGTGGTTTAGGTGGAGCCGAACCAGGACTTCCATGGGTTGGTCTGCGAGGGCGCCAACATACTGCCTTCCAAGTTCCTGGAAGATGCATTCCGTGATCGCCATGGTAAATGCGTTTGGTTATTGCTATTTGATGATGGGGTATCTTAATTTAGACTTTTTGGTGTTACAATTTGCAGGAAAAATCATTAACATTAGACATCTTGATCAAGTGATAAAGTCTGTTAACGGATGGTATCAGGAGCGGGGTCTAACTGGACTGGTAGGTAAATGGAATTCATGTTTCTCTGCCACATTTTTTGTCCCCTGTCCGCCTATGTTTTATGGTACTTGGTGTTGTATCACTGCATGTTTAATATGATTGGCTAAACCAGGTGCCTAATGGCCATTTATCATGAAATAGATCCTCTGTAACATATTGATCATCCAGGGTCCTGCAACTGTAGCAACTGAGTTTGTCATGCACATACTTCTCTAACCTAGTAATGGTTGTATATATCTCTCACCGATGTCACATGTGGGTGACTTAGCATACAACAAAGGATTCATTTGTTATTCGTTGCCTACAGAAATAAGTATCCTCAATACTACAATGCTAAATATAAATCACAAAGAATCATTGTTTCGGATTCAGGTTTCATATGCTGAGATACTTTCTGGAGGAATTTTGAGGCTGCAAGTTTCAGAAGCTGAGGTTAATAACATCAACATTCGCTTTCTTGATAGAAAAACGTGAGTGCCTATCTTTACTGTGAAATTTTCTTTATCAAGTACTGTTTTAGACCATTTAATTTTCTAATTTTGTTATGTTTTCTGCCCTTCTCTTCCTGCTGGAAATCATGTATATTTTGTCATAGTGGGGAACCAACTGTTGGAAAGACACAGCCAGAGACCATCCTTCGACAGCTTACCACCAAGAAAGGGCAAGTAAGAGCATTTTCAGTAGTTATCTTTCTCAGTTGCTGTATTTTATGCTTTATATACTACAGGAGGACTATTCATGATATGTCAAAAATGCAAATATCAACTTTCCGTTATTTCTTCTAGATGTTGAAGGAAATGCTAATTCTTCCCACTTCACTTTTTTTTGGAATACATAATGTGTTTCGTGCACTGAAATTGCTATGCAAAGGCTATACCAAAATCGTCAGCTTTTGTTACTATATAGGCATATAAGATTGGTTGGAGACTTGGAGCATGTACAACTAAGTCCCTTTTTCTTTGTTCATTATGATTGTGAATCCTGGTGTTTTTTACAGTAACTTTACACTTGGGTTGGGTAGTTCTGATTTTAAAATTATGAAAGCTGCACTGCTGCATTCTGAACTATATTAGCAATCATCTAGAAAAATATCATATTAGCAATAATTCATAGATCTGGGGTTCTTTGTGTTACCTTGTTGTTCATGTCCTGTTGCCTTATGCTGGAACATTGGTCTTGTCTGTTTAAATTATGCACTAATCGTATCTGTTAATCTACTAATGATGAAAACAGGCTTACAATAGAGCACAAGTCAAAAGGGATGTTGAAACAATACTTACTATGGGAATCATGGAGGATGTTACAATAATTCCACAGCCAGTTGGAGGTTAAGTTATTTTTAAGTTCTCTATCATTATTTTTGAAGCCGATCTACTCTTTTGTTCATGTGCTTCGAAATTATCTGCAGATTCAAATAAAGTTGACCTTGTCATGAATCTTGTTGAACGCCCTTCGGGTGGTTTCTCTGCTGGTGGTGGCATTTCAAGTGGGTGAGTACCAGTGTCCAGTGCTTTGTAAATTGAGCTGAGTTTAGAGACTGCATAAAAGCTGTAGCCAGTGCCTGCTTGCTGTAAGAAATTCTGTTTTGAGTCACTGGTGCTGAAATTAGCGATGCACATGCTCAAAGTACAGTCCAACTGCTATTACTCAATGCTTATTATATGACTTCTGTTTTTCTGCAGGATAACAAATGGACCTCTTTCTGGACTTATTGGCAGGTTGGTATGTTATTGTTTCACAGGTTAAGATGTATACTTATACAACCGCTGTATTTCTGTTTCTAGTGTTATTATTTCTGATTGTGAGTTCCAGTTCCTACTCTCCTCGTAGGCTCAATGTTACCAAATCCTTCGGACTAAATTCAATCTGAACCAAATCCTGAAAATTCCTGGAGTTATGCCCCTCTTCCAAACAGCCCCATCCCAATTTGCTTTTGCCCCATATTTGGTTGAGCTTAAGATTATCAAGATGCCTCATTATCTGGGTTCTTGTGTTGGGAGGGCCGAAACAAAAATACACTGTCATGGGTGGACTTCTTTGATTATTATCAAAATTTTCCTGCAGCCACCACAATTGGAGTACACAAAGCCCAAGCAGGCTTTTAGGGACCGAGAAATTTAGAGCTAACATTTTGTAGAAACGAATCATTCAGGTGAACTCATGATGTAGTTGAATAGATAGCTGATGATGTGTGATTCGGATGTGTGGCTGATCTTGTTTTACTATCAGATGTGTATAATCCCTTAGCAGCTGTATAGTAGCTGGATACCACATACCAGTATGTGCCTGCTCAACAACATTCCTTTCTAAATGGTTTGCCAAAACAGATTGCATTTCTATATCAGAAACTGTTTGCTAGTTAGCTTGAAACTTCATTGGAAATCTAATCTTACACAGACATGCTTATGCCCATACTAATATGTATTCAGTGTATCGATATACAATAGTGTCATATTTACAGAACAAGGAAGGGTTGCTAATTTCATTTTGGATTGTGAAGCCTTCTCTCTAACGCCACTACCAATTGACAAGATATAGTGGCATTTGTAGGAAAATTCTGCCTTAAAATCAAAGTGACAAGTATTTGCGAACCTAAACCAACTTGCTAAAACATATATTTTGATTTCTGAACGTGTGGTAGTATGTCTAGAACAAAATCATTATGTTGCAACTTCTTATTAGCTCATTCCTCTTTATCTGGACATATGGAAGATACACATAGTCTAAAATTCTCTTGAGTGCAGCTTCGCATACTCACACCGTAACGTCTTTGGGAGGAACAAAAAATTGAATCTTTCACTGGAAAGGGGGCAGATTGATTCTATTTTTAGATTGAATTTTACTGATCCATGGATTGATGGTGACAACAAGAGAACCTCTAGAACTGTTATGGTTCAGGTATTTAGCTTTAATATGACATCGCTTTCCATTCCCTCTACGTTCCACCATACATATGTTTATAGTTATTTCTCGTGCCAGAACTCTAGGACTCCTGGAACACTTGTTCATGGTGGTTATCATCCTGACCATGGGCCTATAACGATTGGACGTGTTACCGCCGGCTTGGAGTATAGCCGACCATTCAGGCCAAAATGGAGTGGGACACTCGGCTTAATTTTTCAGGTAAATATTCTGCTGCCTCACCTTTTAGGACTAGGCACATGGTATGTCTCTGACCTTTTGTCTCTGCACAGCATGCTGGTGCTCGGGATGACAAAGGCAATCCTATCATCAGGGATTTCTATAACAGCCAGTTAACGGCCAGGTCTCCATTCGCATTGTCTTAATGCCTTCTTGGTTTCACACGAATTATCCTTATGTCTTGATACTATCGATATAATTTTCGAGCTAAGATTTCCAGCTCATGTTTATCTCATTTCATTGCAGTGGAAATGCTTATGATGATACACTGCTTGCTAAGTTTGAAAGTATCTACACAGATTCTGGAGACCATAGCTCTACAATGGTTGGCATTAATGCAATCCTTCCCCAAGTTGGCAATTTCTTTGTATCCATAATTGCTTATCTCCTGCTACCATTGCTACCTGTAGTTCGTTTTCAATGTTGAGCAAGGTCTCCCTGTTGTTCCTGAGTGGCTAAGCTTCAACAGAGTGACAGCACGTTTGAGGCAAGGCTATGAAATCGGTCCTGCTCGGCTTCTTCTAAGGTTTGTTTTTTATCACATTCTTGTGCTGGGCCTGTAGCAAAAACTATCATAAACTGAATGCCCTGCATATGAACTTGCACTGACAGAAATTTTTTCAGTTCTATTACTTTCTATATAATCTTTTTGTTTGATGTAGTGCTTCTGGAGGTCATGTGGAGGGAAATTTTCCACCTCATGAAGCATTTGCAATTGGTGGGACAAATAGTGTAAGAGGATACGAAGAAGGTGCTGTTGGTTCTGGGCGTTCTTATGCTGTAGGTAGTGGAGAAGTGTCATGCCGCATGGTAGGCTCCTTCCTCCTCCCAAACCTTAAGGCTTTTTGTCATTGTTAAATGGACTCCACATGGAAGTATAAAGTATGTGACACTAGTATGACAAAATCTAGGCACAATGGTGTGGTAATCTACCGCAGAGTACCTCATTGGCAACAAGGGTATACATGTCTGCATAATTAGCTACAAATGGCACTCCATGGAAGTAGTACTATTTTAGCGAACCTTGCATTTAAGTAGAATGTAGTACTATTTTAGCAAACCTTGCATTTAAGTAAAATTTTCTTCTCAGATTTAGTTCAATAATACAGTTAACTGCAAAAGAAAATAAACATGTGTGCATACTGTTCAACACTTGAATATGGAATTAGATATGCAACATTTTGTGCATTTATTGTATGCCTGTATGTACGTATCCTTATAACCATTCATAGGTGCTGGACCCAGAAATAGGGCCCAAAATTCTTTGCAGAACACAATAGTCCTGGAATACCTATATGAATGTGTAGCAACACATATTTTAGCAAAAACCATTATCAATACCCATTTGCCATATTATTGCTGCTAGGGCCCCCAACATGAAAGTAAAGCGAGCAGCCCAGTTGAGCTTATCTCTTACCCAGTCTTATATTGATGTGCTCAAATGTGTCTTCTATGCCTAGTCCATAATCAAATTATTGCCTGAGTCAGCTTAACTCAGCCTGCTCTCTTTACTTGTCACTGCTCTACTTTCATGTTGAACCCAATTAGCAGTGATGTTATGGATGGATGGATGGATGCTACTGCTTTTAATATAATATATGCTATCTTTGTACTAGCTGAGTATAACAGCTTTTCCTGGTCCCTTTTTCATGAATCTGGAACCCTGTGTTCCCATGCCTGAATAGATTGGCAGCTTGATGAATAGTTATATACTATATGCAAAGTTTGAGTGACAAATTCCATCATGTTTATTTGAAGAAATGCATACTACTTATGGCAGTGTTACACTGCTGCTTTAATGCGCATTATACCTACTCTGTGATATCATGAATGGACATATCAAGGTTTTAAGTCATCACTTCGATTACTTACTGTTCTTCCTCTGCATGCAGTTTGGGCCACTGGAAGGTGTGGTCTTTGGTGACTATGGTAGTGATCTCGGCTCTGGTCCTAAAGTTCCTGGTAATTCATATTCTACTCACATTTTACCCAACATGATAGCTATTTGTTTTTATATGACAGAATGAAAGGATAATACAGCTGGGGATTTTACACAGATTCACCCTTTGTAATTGGTACATCTTAGTATTTTTCCCCTGTTAGACAGTATACACAGTTCTTACTTGGACCATACATGGTGATTGGCTGTTCAGGTGACCCAGCGGGAGCTCGTGGAAAACCAGGTAGCGGGTACGGCTATGGTGTTGGCGTCCGTGTGGACTCCCCATTGGGGCCTCTGCGACTTGAGTATGCCTTCAATGATAAACAAGCAAGGAGATTTCACTTTGGTGTTGGCTACAGAAATTAACATGTATATTGGTTACATTCAGCTTTGTTCTTCTGAGCATTTTTGTCTGGTAGGAGGTAGTGCCATGCCTTACCATTTTTTGGTGACGTCGGCACAAGTTTTTTTGAAAGAAAGCTTTGTTTAGATCAGTTTTCCTTTTTGTAGCATATAGTTCCTTCTTCCTTGCTTCTGTTGTAAGCGATGTTGCGCTAGAGAACTTGAATTGGCCCCAGCTGGTATGTTCATCCTGCCTACTTGCCTAGGATATCTAAAAGGCCCGACGGTGAAATTAGGGGATGCAAAACATGACTGCACGATGGATGGATGCTGTTCATAATAGCATTGCTTATTTATGCATGTGTATATGTGGTTTAACACTTAGATGACCTGAGTGGAGTTGTTTCAACAAAATGTTTCAATTGATAGTAGCACATGGTATGCAGAGCCGTTTCGTATGTTAGAAGTAAATATGCAGTATGCCAACAGTGAGATATATAATCGGCGAGTACAGAATGGACCGTTTGGAATCTATGGTTTCAGTGAAAATGTTTGTCCCTTTTTTCCCCATGTAATCAGATTGTGTCCTACATAGGTTTGTTTGGTTTGTTTCAACTTGAGACATTCATTTCCAACTATGACATTCGAAATTAGACTCCCTTTACGGCAGAATCTTGCCTGCTGGAATAGTAGCTGCATAGATGGTCCTCCCGAAGATAAGACTGTCAATCCCATAACAGTCCCAGCATAAGGTTTTCAATGTGCCCATGAGATCTCGCTATCAATGCATCATCCACTTTGTTACCTCCCATCACCATCCTCTGCTGCTTAGTATTTCTAATCAGTTCTTCAGTTGTTTTCTAGTCTCAGATGCCTGCACAAATTCATTGCACTTAGCCAAAGCTGTTTACCTGTCCATTGCCGTGGACCTGATCACCTGGTGCACACGGGTGCCCTGTTCAGTATATCCTCATACACATGGTTGCCAGTCAGTGCCGTCATCTTGGCCTTTCCGAAACCTGTGCTCTCTTCCCTGTACTTGTACAGTAGTTAGCTTGTTCCTTGGGTTGGCTACTGACATTACACGTATTTTGTTGTCACAAGGTGGAGGCGTGGAATTTTGGATAAACTCATTCCCTCTCAATGCATATGATTGGAGTGGAAAATTATTAGAATGTTAGGCAATTTACTAAGCATATTAGGGTCCTTAAGGGCAATAGGCTAAAAGTCGAGTTTAACTCGGTTCATTTGAAAAGCTCGAGCGGCTCGTTTGGCTTGTGGGCCAAGCATTATTTAATATTAATATTAAAATTATAGATGATATTAACTAAGATATGATAATTTAAGTGTGCTAATAATATTTAAAGTTATAGTTCATCATGATATTACTGAAATAAATAACATAAGTTAATAAATTGTGATAATACAGGTGTTGATGGACTCAAAATAGACATTATCAGTATTAGATTTAATTTACAAGTTAAATGATAAGTTTAGTTTAACCAAATAATACTAATACCATGGTATCAATAAAAAATAAGTTTGCCATTCTCATAATTATTGAGCCTAATGTGCAACTCACGGGCTGGCTTGTTAAGAAAACGAGCTAAAATCAACGCCTAGCTGGGTTTGTTTAAAAGTTCGAGCCAAGATGAACTGAACCGGTCCTATGAACGAGCCAAGCCGGCTCACGAGCTTTGTGCGTTTTCTGTTAGCCCTAGTGGTCACTTCCATTTCTACTCCGCCTTTGCAAAATAGCGAGTGCCAACCACGCCGTCGACCTCGGCCTCCTCTGCCCCCACATTCACAAACAGCACAATGTAAGTGCACCTTGCATGCTCTTTTGTTAACAGCTTGTGATGGAGTAAGAGCTCATCTACTTCTCTTTTATTTGTTCGATCAAGTATAAGAATAGTGTGTCAACTCAATCGTGTTGTGGCATGGAACTTAGTAGCGATTGTGATTTTGGGTGCTTTGCTCACATGTTGTTCTTTTTCCCAAACACTTGGGTGGTGGTGGTAAAGCTGGGGTCTGAGGGGGACAAGCCCCCCTGCTCCCTGTTAGGTCTGCCTCTAGCTGTGCTCTCCATCAATATTGGCTACGATGAAAATTAAAGTGTGAGTGTGCTATGCATGTAACTTGATAAAACCAAATAAACCTAAACGGCTAAACCCCTAACCATATATATCCCAGTTTCTCTCGAAATATTGATAGCTTTTGGATTTGCAAGACGTACGTGTAGCAAAACTTGAGGTTGTTGACAATCGAAGTTTCAAAAGGTTAGGTTCACAGAATCTTGTCTGAAACGTTAAATACCTGCGACCAGGAGCAGTAGGTGCATTCAGATTATTTTTATTTAGAAGGAATGGTGTGTACTGCTTTTGAAATTTCCATTGTAGGCCTACGGATGTAGTACAATTTTTCTACTGCTTCAGTTGCCACGAACTGACGAACCGTCTGACAGCAACCTAGGCTTTTACATCCTGGGGAAAATGCAGTTTCCCCACGTCCGATACATCTAGACGTTGTTCCTGCTTTTGTTCTGATGTTTTGCTGTGATGCTTACTCCTTAAACACACTGTCGGATGATTGGACGAATCCTCCAGGAACACACGCTCCCCTGCCTGAAATCAAGGATCTACCCACAAGCTCTCAGCTTCAGAATTCAGATGATGCTGTGACGCTGTGGAGGATTTGCGGCATTACAGATGTGATACTACAAGCTTATCTCCTTTGGTAGGCTGATCTCCAAGAAGTACAAGCTGTCAATACCCAAAAAGAAAAATAGCAATTAGGTTTGTAACAGAGTAGCATGAAGTGCTGTAAAAAGGAAATGTACAAAAATACAAGCTCTTGTCTATATCAAATTCAGCACTTTCGCAACCCTACAGGACTACACTACAAAGTCCCCAGTCGATGCACTTTATAAATGTGATTATTGACGGTGGGTGCATAAACTTAGGCCAATATGTTTAGACATATTATCCGCCTTTTATCTGCGCCATTGGTAGGCTATTCTTTTTTTAGCGCCCTAACACTAACATGAGTTCAGCATTCTCGTACCAACAAGACTGGGACTTCTGAAAATTCAATAAACACCCAATGAGCATAAATACTAGCTTATATTTTCATATTGCAACGCAAACCTCGCAGATGTCTAAAGAAAACCACACTACCACACACAAAGTCTCTTGCCAAAAGCAAATCCATACTTGACATTATATGAACATGTTTATTCAATTCAAAGAATCAACAAACCTTGCAGACATGCAGGCCATGCCCACAAAGACTGCTTTGACAGCTTGCTTCTGGCCACAATAGTCAAATGCAAGAGGCAGCATTTCATGCAGAGTGAGGAAAGCCATAACACCACCAACTGCACAGACACAGGAAGTCAACAGAATACTCAATATCGAAACTAGTATTTGATTTAATCAACAAACTAACCAGATCCAAGTAGGCCTTCAAGAATGTCAGGATTCAAGCTGCTTGGAAACAAATAAGCTGCAGTAAAACCATATCAGAGCTAAATAGGGTTGCATAGTAAGAGACAGAAAACAGAAAGATTTAAGTATAGTTCCTGAAGAACATCATTTCAAAAGGAGAGTTCAGGAAAAAGCATACCTACAGCAATTACTCCTACTGGCTCGGCCAAACCAGATCCTGCTGCCATCCAAAAGGCCTGCCATTTGCTGTGACATAAAAATAAACAACACAGACAGATATATCATCTGCATTATAATATTATTACAAAATGGAAATGCTAGCTAGCATATGCCTTCTTTCTAACAAACAACATTTTGGCTGCTGCTGTGTATTCTACCATCTATAATAAGTTCAAGTTCTCAACTCGTACACCATACAGTGAAATATCTGACAAATTCAAAATATGGATTTGAACTGACAACAATTTTGGATTTTCTCGAGGAACTTTTTGTTATAAAATCATATATCTTAGACACTGGATCATTTCTAAAGGCTGCTGTGAAATATAAACTTAATTCATCATGAAGATCTACATGAGACAACAGGTACCTTTTGGTAGCGAAATAGATTGGAAGAGCTACAGCAACACCCTGAAAGGGTAATAAAGTGGTGAATAGTTAGTATATTGAACTGAGCACAATAAACCAAACTGAATAAAACTTAAAACTGATCCAAAGCAAAGATAAAAAATCACAAAAGAAAAGAACCTGAATGGTATCACTAATTACGCCATGTATCCCCAGTTATATAGATTACATGATTTCTATCTACGTGGCATATATTCTCTCAATGGAATGAAAAAAATATTCATAAATGCTAGTATTTTGCTTTTATTTCCACAACATACTCTGCTAATTCTTTTTGAAAACATACTCTTCTTTAAAACGCTGTCTTCTGCGAGACTAAGAATATCTGTTCTGTCAAACTGAAAGAGATGGGAAAAGGAATATAATTTGATTACAGCCTATGACTAGTGAAATTTAAGGGCGTGATTGGTAGCATGAACGGGGCTGTTCCTGGGACCACCCCGCACCGTTTTCGTGCACCGAGGCCTTGATTGATTGCCAGACTCGTATGGATTTGTTGTATGGCCTCATGCAGATTCCCTCCCTCATCCAGGACCGTGTGCTACTGTTGACACCAAAAATTGGCACCAGGAAGAGGCTGACATGTGGGCCGGATTTGGTAGAAGGATGCCATTCGGCTAAAAAGGTTTTTTCTGAAGCATTCGGCAAAGATGCTCTGCGGTCGGGAACGCATCGCCATTCGGCTGAAATATTCGGCAGAGATACTCTGCGGTCAGGAGTGCGTCATCATTCGGCAGAGGCATTGTTCCGCAGGCGAAGAGTGGTAGCATTCGGGAAGACATGATGACGTGGATCAACATAAGAAAAAGGCCGGTTCGAACAAGGAAAGCAATATGGGCACGAAGATTCGTCATTTATTTTTAGAAACAAGTGTTGTAGTCGTGTCCGACTAGGAATTGTATCAAGACCTGGGTATAAATATAAACCATCCACAGCAAATGAATAGCTGGGTGAAGAAGTGGTTTTCTCCTGAAAGAAGATTATGCCGAATTATTGATGATCCATTGAATAAAAACTGGAAAAGACTCTGCTTACGACTTTCTTTGTCATTGAGGGCAAAGGGGCATATAGCTTGCTGCTTGGAAGAGATTGGATTCATGCAAATTGTTGTATTCCATCTACTATGCATCAACAGCTTATTCAGTGGATAGATGATGAGGTGGAGATTGTCCAAGCAGAATATAGCTCGATATCTGATGCAGCTTGGAGAGGCTTCGGCAGATGAGGCTTTCAGAATTAGATACTTTCCTTTGTCACTGACGGGCCCAGCTTTTACGTGGTTTGCTTCTTTGCCTGCTCAGTCGATCTGCACTTGGAAGGACCTGGAACAGAAATTCCATGCTCATTACTACATTGGCAGTACCGAGAAAAAGTTGGTTGATTTGACCAGCTTAAGGCAGAGGAATAATGAAACACCTACAGAGTTCCTCAGGAGGTTTAGGGAAACTAAGAGTATGTGCTTTTCTCTGAACATACCTGATGATCAACTGGCTGGTATGGCTGTAGCTGGAATGTTGCCTGCCATTCGGGAGAAGCTGTTCGGGATGGAGTTTGATGATTTGGGCCAGTTGTCGCACAGATTGGCCTTGATGAGTAACCAGGCATATGGTTTCAAGAAAGATGTCAGATTTGCTAAAAATAATGATGTAGCTGACATCTATAACCAATTCCTTGAAAGAGCAGATCAAGAAGATGAGTATGAAGATAGCGAGGAAATAGCTGCAGCAGAGATAGTGTGGAGCAAGGAACCAGTTACAATGACTCAAAGATGGATCAAACAGATGAAAGGAACATATGATTTTGATGTGACTAAGGCAGACAAATTGTTTGAGTTCCTAGTGAAAGAAGGCCGAATCAAATTGCCAGAGGGGCATTCTATGCTTCGGCCCGATGGAGTGAAAGATAAGAGGTACTGTGGGTTTCATGATAGAAATTCTCATTCCATTAATGAATGCAGAGTCTTTAGGATGAAGATTCAGAAAGCTATCCAGGAAGGACATTTGAAATTCGACAACAAAATGAAACTGGACAGTAACCCTTTCCCTCAGAATATGATCGGGTTCTCAGTTAATATGGTAAATGCTGTTCCATCTGGAGAAAAGGGAAGATTGAAAGTTTTAACCTCAAAGAAGGCAAAGCAGGATGGTTCAGTTGATCCTACTCGGCAGATCACAATTGAACAGATTCGCCAGAAAGATCTTCGGTTCCCAAATAGCCGATTTGAAGTGGGAGAATCCTTTAAACCTAGAGTTACTACACGTATTCTCCTCAACAAATGGCAGCGTCAGCAAGAAAAAGAGCGTTTTCAAAGGCGTGAATACGAGGAAGAGGAAAGAAGGCACGAAGAAGAAAGGTTTGAGGAAGAACAAGAAGAGTATGCTCGAGAGCAGGAACGAGCGCATTGGGGGTGTGCATTCTTCAGACACTGTTGGAACGAAGGTTTAAAGCTGCCTACAAAGAATAACTGTCCTGAGTGCAATAATGGGTATGTCGAACATAGGCAAAATGTTGCCAATCGCCGATCTGTCCATGAAAGAATTGGTAGGGTGCATCTTAGTGATGATCGGCGTTTTGATGATCAACCAAGAAAGAGACATGCTGATTGCAGATGGATTGATCATGAGGAAGAAGACCGTGAGTATGTTTGGCAAAAAGGACAGTGGTGTCCACCTGGTTTAAGAAGGAGTCAGAAGAGAAGAGTTCAACGCCTGAGGAATCAAGAATTAAAGCAAGCAAGGCCTAGGATGAAATCGATATGGCTCCCAAAAGACAGGCCTGACGAACATAGTCATTCGGCTCCTACATGCATGGTATGTTTCTTGCCGAATGAATTCATGGCTCCAGCTAACCAAATTGTACAGGAAGAGGTATTGCCCGATATAGATGACGCCGAACAATTTGGGTTAATGGCACAATTGATGTTGAACAAACAAGCTGTTTTTGAGAAGCCAACCCAGAATCGGCACATGAAGCCACTGTACTTGAAGGGATATGTTAATGGCAAACCATTGACCAAGATGTTTGTCGATGGAGGAGCTGCTGTCAATGTAATGCCATACACCACATTCAGGAAGCTTGGTATGGGCCTTAGAGATTTGACACCAACGAGCATAATTCTAAATGATTTTGCTGGAAATCCTTCGGACACCAACATGCTTGACGGGTGCTGCTTTTGGCCTATGCATTCTTGTTTCGATGTAAATTCGTGACTGTGTTGTGGGTTCGTATTAGACACTGAATGCTTTTAGCTTTTCATGGTTAGATTGTATCATGCGGTGGATTGATCTAATTTGATTGGTGGTGTGGCCTCAAACGAGTTGTATCATGCGGTGGATTAACTTGTTTGTTGCCATGCTTGACGGGTGCTGCTTTCGGCCTATGCATTCTTGTTTCAGTGTAAATTCGTGACTGTGTTATGGGTTCGTATTAGACACTGAATGCTTTTAGCTTTTCATGGTTAGATTGTATCATGCGGTGGATTGATCTAATCTGATTGGTGGTGTGGCCTCAAACGAGTTGTATCATGCGTTGGATTAACTTGTTTGTTGCCATGCTTGACGGGTGCTGCTTTCGGCCTATGCATTCTTGTTTCGATGTAAATTCGTGACTGTGTTGTGGGTTCGTATTAAACACTGAATGCTTTTAGCTTTTCATGGTTAGATTGTATCATGCGGTGGATTGATCTAATCTGATTGGTGGTGTGGCCTCAAACGAGTTGTATCATGCGGTGGATTAACTTGTTTGTTGCCATGCTTGACGGGTGCTGCTTTCGGCCTATGCATTCTTGTTTCGATGTAAATTCGTGACTGTGTTGTGGGTTCGTATTAAATACTGAATGCTTTTAGCTTTTCATGGTTAGATTGTATCATGCGGTGGATTGATCTAATCTGATTGGTGGTGTGGCCTCAAACGAGTTGTATCATGCGGTGGATTAACTTGTTTGTTGCCATGCTTGACGGGTGCTGCTTTCGGCCTATGCATTCTTGTTTCGATGTAAATTCGTGACTGTGTTGTGGGTTCGTATTAAATACTGAATGCTTTTAGCTTTTCATGGTTAGATTGTATCATGCGGTGGATTGATCTAATCTGATTGGTGGTGTGGCCTCAAACGAGTTGTATCATGCGGTGGATTAACTTGTTTGTTATCATGCTTGACGGGTGCTGCTTTCGGCCTATGCATTCTTTGTTTACTGCGAATTTATGATCATGTTTCACCCTTTATTTATTCTCATATCATGTCTGTCCTCGTTAATCGGTCAAGGATATACTTTGCTCTCTTTGCTTATTTAAGGACCGATCTTACGTCATGCTGATGTTGTGCGTTCGGCAGTGTGATTCTTACATGCTTTTCACCGATTGCCGAATGATGCCCTGAATTATGACAGATAGCTTGTCCGTAGCTATATGTCTCTCGAGATTGGCTTCAATGCCGTAAATATGGAACTGTCTGGTCTCACCCGGCACGTTCCAGGTTTTATCTAAACATCTTGTCCCTTTGTTAGTTTCAGGAAAACTGACTGGCACGCCTTTGGAATTCGAAAGCCAGGGCCACGTGTGAAGCCAGCTGATTCGGCTTGCTGTGTGCTTGGCGCGAACTGCATATTTTGCGTCAACACACTTTTTGGCACGCCCGGTGGGACACACACAAGTTTTCAAGATGCCTGAGTTGAGCAACATCATGGACGTTCCTTTGGAAGAATTGTCTGAAGAGCATCAACAGATGGTAAAGGCTGCTGCTGACCAATTCATTAACAAATGTTTACTGTCTTTCGCCAAGAACAGGAGTGGTGCACCGTTTCTCAAGTCCGATCTGCCAAGAGTTCTCCTTCCTGGGCAATCTGATCTTACTGAAGAAGAAGAGAGGGAGAGATTCTCGGGCTTGTTATACAAAGCTTTGGGAGAGACAATGACCAATCACAATGCTGCGTTCTTAAACAGTTTTCGGCGTACAATGAATTCGGCTAAAAAGGTTTTTTCTGAAGCATTCGGCAAAGATGCTCTGCGGTCGGGAACGCGTCGCCATTCGGCTGAAATATTCGGCAGAGATACTCTGCGGTCGGGAATGCGTCATCATTCGGCAGAGGCAAGGAACTTTAAAGACAAAAATGTGAGGAAATTTTACCAATCATTGGAGCATCGGCAGGACCTGTACTGATTGCTGGCTGTTGTTCTTTGGACTGAAATCAAAAAGAAACAAAGCTGAGCAAAAACACCAAAAGCATTATAGTCAAAGAAGAAGGACTCTGACCTTGATTTTGCTACTTGTTCTTTCCTTTCAGAGTGGTTAGATGCGTGCCTGGAAATGCATATATTTTGAAGACATTATTGGGAGAAGAATTTGCTTCTGCTATAAATGGAAGATATTTGAAAAGGTATTATCCCAGTGTTGAAACCGATCGGTGATTGATATATTAATTTGCCAAACAGCCGATATTCGGAAAGAAATCGTCTTTAGAAGTAAATTAACAGAGACATCGGAGGAAAAGAAAGATGGCCAATACTGAATGTATTGCCCTTAGCGCAAAATATATACATCAATCACGGAGTGATTCCAGCAACTAAACAAAGGACTTCCATTGGTTAGGTCATTTACAAGAAGGAGAGTTCCTCAGGAGGTTTAGGGAAACTAAGAGTATGTGCTTTTCTCTGAACATACCTGATGACCAGCTGGCTGGTATGGCTGTAGCTGGCATGCTGCATGCCGTTCGGGAGAAGCTGTTCGGGATGGAGTTTGATGATTTGGGCCAGTTGTCGCACAGATTGGCCTTGATGAGTAACCAGGCATATGGTTTCAAGAAAGATGTCAGATTTGCTAAAAATAATGATGTAGCTGACATATATAACCAATTCCTAACCGGGTATCATGCGGTAGATGAGTATGAAGATAGCGAGGAAATAGCTGCAGCAGAGATAGTGTGGAGCAAGGAACCAGTTACAATGACTCAAAGATGGATCAAACAGATGAAAGGAACATATGATTTTGATTGTTAGATTTCGGCAAGATCTGACAGATTCATTAAGTTACCCCGTGTTGCTCCTTTTTACTATGTGCTTAATTCATGCAACACACCTTTGCCCAATCTAGATCGGCTAGAATCGGCTCTGCTTTACGGTGCGACGACTTATCCCCTCATAGCCGAATCCGAAACCGATCTAGGTTGCCACGTGTCGCGGGTTCAAGCTTGTCGGCATCGTGTAGATCTTGACAGAACCGGGTATCATGCGGTAGATGCAGGTTTTTGGGTCGTCTTAGAGCTAATCATCCGGTGGATTAGAATTCGATTCGATCTGATAGATTTACCTTTACCGATTAGGCTTGTTCCTTCGCCATGGACCCCGATTCGGCTAAATAGCCGCAATCGGTAATGCTCTCACGAGTGAACGTGTGTTCGTGGGTTTGCATTGGACAATGAATGCTTTTAGCCTTTCACGATTAGATTGTATCATGCGGTGGATTGATCTAATCTGATTGGTGGTGTGGCCTCAAACGAGTTGTATCATGCGGTGGATTAACTCGTTCGTTGTCATGCCTGACGGGTGCTGCTTTCGGCCTATGCATTCTTTGTTTACTGCGAATTTATGATCATGTTTCACCCTTTTATTTATCTATCATGCTTCTGTTTCTCGTTAATCGGCTATGAGTACGTGTTCATTCGGTTGAAAGCCGATCTTTCGTCATGCTTACGTCACGCATTCGGCAGTGCGCTCCTTGCGTGCCTTGCCGATTGCCGAATGAGGTTTTAACTGCCGACAGATAGCTTCCCTGTAGCTATATGTCTCTCAAGATTGGCTTCAACGCCGCAAACATGGAACTGTCTGGTCTCACCCGGCATGTTCCAGGTTTTGATCTAAACGTTTTGTCCCTTTGTTAGTTTTCAGGCAAACTGACTGGCACGCTTCCGGATTCGAAAGCCCGGGCCACGTTTGAAGCCAGCTTTGTTCGGCTTGCTGTGTGCTTGGCGTGAGGTGCGGATTTTACGTCAACACACTTTTTGGCACGCCCAGTGGGACACACACAAGTTTTCAAGATGCCTGAGTTGAGCGACATCATGGATGTCACTTTGGAAGAATTGTCTGAAGAGCATCAACAGATGGTAAAGGCTGCTGCTAGTCAATTCATTAACAAATGTTTACTGTCTTTCGCCAAGAACAGGAGTGGTGCACCTTTTCTCAAGTCTGATCTGCCAAGAGTTCTCCTTCCTGGGCAATCTGATCTTACTGAAGAAGAAGAGAGGGAGAGATTCTCGGGCTTGTTATACAAAGCTTTGGGAGAGACAATGACCAATCACAATGCCGCGTTCTTAAACAGTTTTCGGCATACAATGATAAGCATTTTTGGTCAGCATGTAGATAAACCCTTTGAGCAGATACATGGGCAATTGGGTGGCCCGACATACTTCAATGTTCAAGCACCAGTTCAGAAACCACATGGTAAAGGAAATGCTGATGAAACTGGAGGTTCTGGTGCTAAAGATATAAATGGACAACCGATTCGGCAAGATCCTCAGCTTGCACTGCCGAAAACTCGCACATACGGTGATATGGCATTCGGCACCACAGGGAATCCGCCTGCTTCTGCTTACAAGATATCTCCCTTGAACAACAGACTGCAGAGAGATTTGTATGGAAACGGATATTCAGAGTTTATGGATTACAATGCTATCGACGCTCTCCCGAATCCTGGATATGTTGGTACTGCAGGTATGCTTGCTGGAAAACCAGGGAATCAAGATACCAATATTGACCTCATGGTGCAAAAAATGACCGATGTATTGCAAAATCAATTCGGTCTGAAGCCTAAAAATCAGGGATACATGTACTCGTCTCCTTTCCCTGAATGGTACCAAAGGGTATCATTGCCGAATAGAGTCAAAGTGCCTACAGAGTTTACTAAATTCTCAGGACAAGATGATACAAGTACTGTGGAACATATAGCTCGATATCTGATGCAGCTTGGAGAGGCTTCGGCAGATGAGGCTTTCAGAATTAGATACTTTCCTTTGTCACTGACGGGTTCAGCTTTTACGTGGTTTGCTTCTTTGCCTGCTCAGTCGATCTGTACTTGGAAGGACCTGGAACAGAAATTCCATGCTCATTACTACATTGGCAGTACCGAGAAAAAGTTGGTTGATTTGACCAGCTTAAGGCAGAGGAATAATGAAACACCTACAGAGTTCCTCAGGAGGTTTAGGGAAACTAAGAGTATGTGCTTTTCTCTGAACATACCTGATGACCAGCTGGCTGGTATGGCTGTAGCTGGCATGCTGCCTGCCATTCGGGAGAAGCTGTTCGGGATGGAGTTTGATGATTTGGGCCAGTTGTCGCACAGATTGGCCTTGATGAGTAACCAGGCATATGGTTTCAAGAAAGATGTCAGATTTGCTAAAAATAATGATGTAGCTGACATCTATAACCAATTCCTTGAAAGAGCAGATCAAGAAGATGAGTATGAAGATAGCGAGGAAATAGCTGCAGCAGAGATAGTGTGGAGCAAAGAACCAGTTACAATGACTCAAAGATGGATCAAACAGATGAAAGGAACATATGATTTTGATGTGACTAAGGCAGACAAATTGTTTGAGTTCCTGGTGAAAGAAGGCCGAATCAAATTGCCAGAGGGGCATTCTATGCTTCGGCCCGATGGAGTGAAAGATAAGAGGTACTGTGGGTTTCATGATAGAAATTCTCATTCCATTAATGAATGCAGAGTCTTTAGGATGAAGATTCAGAAAGCTATCCAGGAAGGACATTTGAAATTCGACAACAAAATGAAACTGGACAGTAACCCTTTCCCTCAGAATATGATCGGGTTCTCGGTTAATATGGTAAATGCTGTTCCATCTGGAGAAAAGGGAAGATTGAAAGTTTTAACCTCAAAGAAGGCAAAGCAGGATGGTTCAGTTGATCCTACTCGGCAGATCACAATGGAACAAATTCGCCGGAAAAATCTTCGGTTCCCGAATAGCCGATTTGAAGTGGGCGAATCCTTTAAACCTAGAGTTACTACACGTATTCTCCTCAACAAATGGCAGCGTCAGCAAGAAAAAGAGCGTTTTCAAAGGCGTGAATACGAGGAGGAGAAAAGAAGGCGCGAAGAAGAAAGGTTTGAGGAAGAACAAGAAGAGTATGCTCGAGAGCAGGAACGAGCGCATTGGGGGTGTGCATTCTTCAGACACTGTTGGAACGAAGGTTTAAAGCTGCCTACAAAGAATAACTGTCCTGAGTGCAATAATGGGTATGTCGAACATAGGCAAAATGTTGCCAATCGCCGATCTGTCCATGAAAGAATTGGTAGGGTGCATCTTAGTGATGATCGGCGTTTTGATGATCAACCAAGAAAGAGACATGCTGATTGCAGATGGATTGATCATGAGGAAGAAGACCGTGAGTATGTTTGGCAAAAAGGACAGTGGTGTCCACCTGGTTTAAGAAGGAGTCAGAAGAGAAGAGTTCAACGCCTGAGGAATCAAGAATTAAAGCAAGCAAGGCCTAGGATGAAATCGATATGGCTCCCAAAAGACAGGCCTGACGAACATGGTCATTCGGCTCCTACATGTATGGTATGTTTTCTGCCGAATGAATTTATGGCTCCAGCTGATCAAATTGTACAGGAAGAAATATTGCCCGATATAAATGATGCCGAACAATTTGGGTTAATGGCACAATTGATGTTGAACAAACAAGCTGTTTTTGAGAAGCCAACCCAGAATCGGCACATGAAGCCACTGTACTTGAAGGGATATGTTAATGGCAAACCATTGACCAAGATGTTTGTCGATGGAGGAGCTGCTGTCAATGTAATGCCATATACCACATTCAGGAAGCTTGGTATGGGTCCTAGAGATTTGACACCAACGAGCATAATTCTAAATGATTTTGCTGGAAATCCTTCGGACACCAAGGGATGCGTACATGTTGATCTGATGATTGGGTCCAAGACTCTGCTTACGACTTTCTTTGTCATTGAGGGCAAAGGGGCATATAGCTTGCTGCTTGGAAGAGATTGGATTCATGCAAATTGTTGTATTCCATCTACTATGCATCAACAGCTTATTCAGTGGATAGATGATGAGGTGGAGATTGTCCAAGCAGATGATTCAATAAGCGTGGCAAATATGGAACCAGCTTTCTGGGAATATCAAGGCATAGATTGTTTCTCAGGCAAAGACTGGGGAGAAGGTCCTGTGGCACCAGCCAGCAGTGATCAACAGCCGATCGAAGCAGTCGGCTCTCATAGTAATTTTTGATGGAAAATCCAATTGATGGAACTGATGGAAAATTAGGACGTGGATTTGTGTCGGCCGATAAATTAGAAGAAGTGGACATTGGAGATGGTGACAAGCCAAGGCCGACATTTATCAGTGCTAACTTGGATTCGGTTTTCAAAGAAAAGTTGGTAACATTGTTAAAGGAATACAAGGACTGCTTTGCTTGGGATTATTCGGAGATGCCTGGTCTAGACCGTTCTATTGTTGAGCATCGGTTGCCAATCAAACCTGGATACAGACCTTACAAGCAACCACCCCGAAAAATCTACAAGGAAGAAGTGTTGGCCGATGTGAAAAAGGAGTTGTGGCCGCAATGTATAAATAGAGGTGGTCATCTTTGGCAGGAGCAACAAGCACTAGGGGGTAGACAGGTAGGCTTTGAGTTGTTCAAAGGCCTGATTTGCTTCATCTGTCCAGTTGAATTGGTCTTGCTTCTTGAGCAGCTTGAAGAAAGGGAGTCCCTTCTCTCCAAGTCTTGAGATGAATATGTTGAGAGCTACAATGCAGCCCGTAAGTTTTTGTACATCCTTGATGCTTCTCGGGGCTTCCATGTTAAGGATAGCTGTGATTTTGGAAGGGTTAGCCTCTATGCCTCTGTGACTGACAATGAACCCAAGGAGTTTCCCTGAGGGAACACCGAAGACACATTTAGTCAGGTTTAACATCCAGCGGAACGTTCCGACGTTATCAAACGTTTCCTGTAAGTCAGCGATGAGGTTTTGTGGTTCTCTTGTTTTTACGACCATGTCATCAACATATGCCTCGACATTGATGCCAATCTGGGATGACAAGCACTTCTGTATGGCTCGTTGGTACGTGGCTCCGGCGTTCTTCAGTCCAAGCAACATTGTCGTGTAGTAGTAAGCACCGAAGGGTGTGATGAACAAAGTCTTGATCTGATCCTCCTTCTTTAGGGCTATCTGATGATATCCCGAGTAGCACTCGAGGAAGCAAAGTAGCGCACATTCGGCCGTAGAATCCATCACTTTATCAATGCGTGGGAGCCCATAGGGTTTAGAGGGCAATGCTTGTTGATATCTGTGTAGTCAACACACATCCGCCACTCATTGTTGTTTTTCTTTTTGAACAGGACTGGATTGGCCAACCACTCTGGATAAAAACTTCTCTGATGAAGCAAACCGCGAGTAGTTTGGCGATCTCTGCCTTGATCGCATCATGACTATCTTGAGCAAAACGGCGTATGTGGGACCAGGATCCCTAGGGCCACTCATCCACGGGATTAAACTACTCAATAGGGAAGATTTTGATCTCAATTCTGACACCTCACAGGATTTCGAGCTCGACTTCGACCCCAACTCCGATCGGGATTACCTCAAACAATATCGGGTATAACTCGCTTCCAAATATGGAAGGAGTTGGGAACTCCGAGATGGCTACGCCATCGGACAACCCCCCCGGATCGATTCCCACTCGGAGCCCCCAAAGCCGTGGCTACATATCAACAGATCAACCGTGGAAAGCAGCAAGGACTCTGAGCCGGCGTTTGAGCCATCAGAAGACAACGAAGACGATGATTTTATGGTTCTACTGAGCGACAGCCCCGACAACTTCGCACGCTTAACCTGATGTGCCCACTTCAAGACCGACTACGATCTTGAACAACCAATCGTACAAGATAGTCGTCAATCTTAATTAAGTAGAAAATACAGTTTAAATATATATAACTCGAGTTGACATGCATGAATATCTACTTTTGTAATATATATGTCTTCTATTTTGATGAAATGTCAGCTAGTATGAATATAGAGTCGGCCGAATACGCCTTAGAATACACGTATTAGAATATATACGTATATAGACGGCATGCATGGCTACTGAAAAAAGCAAAAAAAAAAAAGAAATCCGGGGTCTTTAGCACCGGTTTCAGGCAGCAACCGGTGCTAAAGGCAGGCCCTTTAGCACCGGTTATTCGACCCGGTGCTAAAGGGGTACCCCTTTAGCCTCGGATTAGTTGCACCGGGTGGGAAACCCGGTGCTAAAGGGCTTTCCCACCCGGTGCAGATGTCGATCATTCTGGTAGTGAAGTATATTGATAAAACAAATGTCTCGCAAAAGAAATGATACCAGATAGGTCCCCTTGGCGAATCCGTTTTTCACGCACCGACCCCCTTAGCGAAAATGTTAGAAATATTGGGAATATGTATGCTTTGTATATATTTTTTATCAATTATTTTTAATTCTATAGATGGCGGACAACAACAACCCCGTCCCACCCATGCAAGAGGACAACAACACCCCTGTCCCACCCATTCAAGAGGACAACGACACGTTCTTAGCGAATCAACTTTTCAATATGGTAACCCAACCAATGTCCATGGATGATGTGTTGGGGATCATTGGAAGGGCCGAAAATGTTGAAGGGGCCGCCAATGTCCAGGGCGACAATGTTGCAAGGGCCGAAACTATTGAAGGAGCCGGTAGCGCGCCCTCGTCTAGTCAGGTGTGTATATAGATAACATAAATTTGTACTGTACATGTCAATTATGTATACCATCTCTATATCATCTCGTATATATGTAATTTGTGTAGGCCGCCTCTGCTAAGAAATCAAAACGATCGACCACGAAGAAGCTGAAGGATGTCAAGTTACACATCACCCGAGTGGAGGATGACGGGGAGCCAGTTGAGCCCCCAAAAGTGGCCAAGAAATTTGTATCTCAGTGCGGGGTAATTGTACGGGACAATGTGCCCATTAGTATCAGAAAATGGAAGTCCACGGACCCCACTGAGGAGTACGTGCTCCCCGATACAGAGAAGGAGATGCTATGGAGGGAATTAAAGGCAATATTCGACTGGCCTAGCACTCATGAAGCAGAACTGAGGGATTGGACAATGAAGAAGATGGCAGTTCTGTTTCAGGATTTCAAGAAGAAGTTGTACTCGCAATTTCTCAAAACCGGAGAGGCCCCGGATCCTGAGAAGTATAAGAAGATCACCAATGACGAGTGGGAAGCATTCATTGAGTACAAAACCTCCGAAGAGGGTGCAACGGCTAGCGCTAGAAACGCTGGAAACGCCGCAAATAAGAAGTACTCGCATAAGATGGGTTCGGGAGGTTACAAGGCAAGCATCGCTAAATGGGAGAAGATGGAAGAAGATCTATATGCTAGAGGCATCACTCCAGCGACACATGACTGGCCCGCAAGGACCAAGCATTGGTACTATGGTCATGGAGGCACCCTAAGCCCAATCGACGGCTCCTTAGTTTTTGCCGAGGACTTGCGAGAACTAGCTCAGCGTCTCCTCGATATCCTCAGGGCATCTGAGAGGGGAGAATTTGTTGCTGATAGAGACAGAGATGAGCTAACCTATGCCTTAGGGAACAAGGAGCATCCTGGACGGACGCGCGGCGTAGGCACAAGCGTCTCATGGAAGAAAGGTTTCCAAGAGCACGCCGCCACCTATAGGAGCCGTTCGAGGAAGCAGGCCGGATATGAGCAGAGGGTAAGGGACCTAGAGCAAACGGTTGCCGCCCAGGGCTCAAAGCTCCAAGAAATTTAGTCAGAGATGGAGCGACGGATGAAGGTAGCATGGGCACCTCTCCAACAAGCCGCAGGCGGGACCGGTTCCACAGAGCATGCACCTCTCCAAGACGAGGACTTTCATGTGTTGACACCAAAAATTAGCACCAGGAAGAGGCTGACATGTGGGCCGGATTTGGTGGAAGGATGCCATTCGGCTAAGGGGATTTCTCTGAAGCATTCGGCAAAGATACTCTGCGGTCGGGAATGTGTCATCATTCGGCAGAGGCATTGTTCCGCAGGCGAAAAGCGGTAGCATTCTGGAAGGCATGATGACGTGGATCAATACAAGGAAAAGGCTGGTTCGAACAAGGAACGCAATATGGACACGAAGATTCGTCGTTTATTTTTAGAAACAAGTATTGTAGTCGTGTCCGACTAGGAGTTGTATCAAGACCTGGGTATAAATACAAACCAGATGGATTGTAGGCACATTTACCTCTGAATTCGGCTGATAATCAGGCATTAACTCAAGGCAGAGAGGATGAACCAGCACATTGAAGATATGATCATGGAGTTCTTGCCACCAAAGAATGAAGGAGGGATGAGCGAGTGCTGTTGGCACAAAAGGTTCGATTTGATAAATAGCGGAATAGCACTTATAATCAAAGACCCTTCTTGTTTCTGTGGAGTCTTTGATGATCTGCCTAGGCTTGAGGAATTCATGGAGAAATAATCTTGGGGGCACTTGGCCACATCCTAATTGCCTGGCTACTATATTCGGCTGGTAATATTCATATGAACTTTGAACCAGCCTTCCTCCACAAAATTCGGTTGGTAAGATGCAAGGCCGAATGAAAAAGATATTTGAAGAAATACTATCCTAGCGTTGAGA